>MKYO02000225.1:0-326577 GCA_002013955.2 Citrus medica
AATTGATTGAGATTAAAAAAATAATTACATTACAAAATATTAAAAATAAAAAAAATTATTAGATTACAAAATATTACATATCTCTTCTTTTTTCTATTTAAATTCAATAATATGTAACCATTAATAATAATTAATTATAAGTCTTGAAATATTTATTTATTTTATTATGCCGATAATTAAACTTTAGTGGCTTAAATACATCAATTAATTAATATAGGAAGGGATGTTTCTTCATAAACTTCAACAATACGATTAGAGCCTAATTTTAATGCTATAATCACATATTTTATTATGCAACATTTTGTTTAGTGTATTTTGACTTCTTCAAACTCTATAACTATTAAATAGTTAAGATTTGTGGCATCATTATTTCTCATCTTTTTATATTCTCTATTATCTAATATATTGGTTGAAATTAAAAAATAGAAAATAATTATTAGATTATAAAATATTACATGTCTCTTATTCTTTCTATTTAAATTCAACAATATGTAACCATTAATAATAATTAATTATAAGTTTTGAACATACATTTATTTTATTAAGCCAACAACTAAACTTTAGTGGTTTAAAATACATCAACTAATTAATATAGGAAGAAATGTTCTTTCATCTTCCCTCACCAATGCCAATAAGGCCTAATTTTAATGCTATAATCTCATATTTAATTATGGAACATTTTGTTTAATGTCTTTTAGCATCTTCAAACTCTATAAACATTAAATATTTAAGATTTATTATGTTTGAGTTTTTTTATTATTTAACCAACATCCTCTTTAGAAAATGTTTTTGTGTTTTTATTTTTTGACTTATTTGAAATTTTAGTATTGTGTGCTTTATGAAGTATTCTTTTCTTTATGAGTTGAACAATGATAAAGATAGTTGGATGATAAGGGTTAGGCTTTGTAGGATGTGGGAGTCTATTAATACCAAGAAGAATGAAGAATTGATTAGTGTAAACATAATTTTTATTGATGAAAATGATATATACACTTAATTATATACATTAATAGATATTTTTAAAGTTAACAAAAAATAATTAACTTTCATAAATAACATTAGTTTTATAACGTTGCGTCATCTTTAAAAAAATCAATTCATATTTTTTATCAGTTTCATCAAGTGTAAAGTAAGAAAAAAAGATAATACTAAATTTTTTTTTAAAGTCGCGCAAAGCGCAGTTCTATTTCCTAGTTTTATAACTAATATCATTCATCTACCAACTTTAGATTTTGTTATAAAGCTAACGTAAGTATAGCAAATTGATCATTTTTTCCTTGAACTTAATTTAATGTAAACAGATAAATTATCAATCATATATCCTAAGTTTACCTTATTACAAAAAATGCAACAAAAATTTGAATTTAATTTTTCACCTTAAGTTTGTAATTTGTATCGACTGTCTGCCATAACATTGCCACAACATTAACACTATTAGAATACGTATTTAACAGAATTTAAATAAAATGATCATTTTATCCTTGAATTCAAAGGTAAATGATAAATAATAAAATAAAAAATGTAGTTTTTTTTTAATTATGAAATCGAATATAAAGATTAGATTGATTGGGTGTTTATAAATTAAGATTTAAGGTAATTTGTGGATTTAGTTTGATTATATAACTTTGTGAAGATAATTTGAGAAAACAAATTAGAATTTTTTTAATTAAGAAAAATTAGAGTTTTAAGTGTATTTAATTGAACATTCATTATAAAAATAGTTTTTAATTTTTAATTTTATTTTATATTTAGCATGTTAAATGTCTAATTACTCTTGTGATGTCATTAGTTTAAAAAACAATTGACATTTTAATAGACAATTAATATGAATTAAAAATTCAATTCAAATTTTTGTAGCATTTTTAATAATATAATGAACTTAAGACGGATTCTAATAATTTCTCCTTTAATTTTTGCATTTAGTGTCAGAATTACTCTTCTTACATCATTATGTTTTGACGAAAACTGAGAGTTTGTTAGAACGAATGATGGAGATTGTAAACTTTCGTGGATGAATGATACTGGACAATTTAAAGGTAGAACTGATAACTTTCAATGAGAAAATGTCAACGTGGCCGTGTCCTGTCATATATTTAGTGTCAGAATTACTCTTCTTACATCATTATGTTTTGACGAAAACTTAGAGTTTGTTAGAACGAATGATGGAGATTGTAAACTTTCGTGGATGAATGATACTGGACAATTTAAAGGTGGAACTGATAACTTTCAATGAGAAAATGTCAACGTGGCCGTGTCCTGTCATAGTCAATAGCAACTGCAGCGGCACTTGGGGGCCCATGATAAGTGGATCGAACCATGTGGCTTATGATAGTGGCCTTGTCATGTACTGACTTTCAAAATTTTTGTTGGGATGTTCTCGACTTCTCGTATTCTTGTAACGCCACGTTATCACGTTATTATATATTTTAAAAACCTATCATAGTCACTAAATTCTAATTTTTTTAAAACCTGATAAATTAATAATATCAATTAAATATTAGTTTTTGTCAGGAACTTAGACCAATATATTAAATTAATATTTCGATAAATTGTTAAAATAATACATGAATAAAATATTATTTATTTGTATTAAATATACATTTTAATCAACAAAAATAAGCCGGCAATATATTCTCAACATGTCGAAGTCGATTCTTTTGTTTGACACATTTTAACAATTCAACCAAGCATGACATTTGTAAACATACAAAATCTGCTATGAGATTGAGAAGTGAACAATATTGTCCAAAAGCATGAACTACGCTGAAATCTAATTAGAAATTTGATCCCAAAAGACTTGGCCCGCACAAGCGCAAATCTAATGAAACTCCAGTCCAAGGAAAACTTCAATAATTCAGTATACAGCAGGCACAAGGACTGTGTTAATAATACCTTTTGTAGATACCATGTCCATGTTTTTTTTCAAACCTAAGAACTAGCAATATTAATTAGTCAAAACTCTAGATCGACGTTAATTCTAATTCATAAACAAACAAACAAACCAGCGTCAAAACTCATAACTCTGACTCATGAATGGGCTTAATGATAAGTAAGTATCATTAACTTAACATGCATGCACCAACCAGCGTCACAACTTGTAACTCTGACATTTCGCATTTTTCTGATTTCTCTTTCCAGTTCCCGTTTCAGCAAACTAAAGAATGCCTCCAAAAGAGAAAAGGTACATTCTGAAATTGCCGCATGAAATAAAAAATGGGATTAATTTTTATTCATAATTGCATTATTGGGAAACAGAGAATAATGAAATTGCAAGATGAAGATCAAATACTGCTGTACGAAATGGAGCTGAAGCGTACCAAATTCACCAGCAGTAAAACAGCTATTAGGTAGAAGTTGGATGAAATGTGCACAAGGTCCTGTCAATTCTATGTAGCTCTGAGAGGGTAAGCTCTCAATCACATTTATACAGAGGATAGCAACCAAATGTCATCGAAAGATCAAGGAAAGCAATGGTCCAAAAAACTTCATAGTGTTTGCTTCACAGAGTTTTGAATGAATTATCATCCTAAGAGATGTTTATAAATAATAATAACAATAACAATAATAATAATTTATTTGAAAGAAAATATTAAATAATGCTTTGGATACTAAAACTTGGGAATTCGCTGAAGAGTCAAACTCAGGAACGGTAAAAAGCAAAACAAATAGCTGCTGCATTTCTAATTCTAATTAAAGAGAATCAACAAACAAAAGCCAATACTAAGCTGTAATTAGTATAAATGCTATCAATGAACTCTACCTTTGGAAAAATGTAGGAAAGTTAAAAACACATAAAAGCCTAAAGCTTCCCAACTAAACAACTCTAAGAATGTGATTAATTACAACAGTAAAGGCAAGTTGAAGCTGAAGATGAAGCACCAATGAGAACTAACTGCTCTTCCTTCTCCCCACTGAGAGTATACAGCAGCCACGACTTAGCCTTGCGCACAAAACCATCCACAAAATATACAACTCTACTTTTACAGGTATCTGCAACATGCCAGCTATATATATCTGCAACATGCCAGCTATATATCTGCAAACATGATCCAATCCTCTCAGCAACAAATTAAAAGACCAAATCCAGATACAATTCAAGAAGTTACAATATTACTAGCACAGAGTTTGATGTCCAAGTAACTCTAGATATGAAGTCCAGAAATTATATTTCTTGTCCTTTTCTAAGTTACAGCAATTATATTATTCTTGATAAATCTGCCATAAAAAAAAACTGAGCGTTTTCACAACTCCTTAGGAACCATCAACTCTAATTTCTCTTTCTAACCAAATGAATCCTTAACACATACGTTGAACCCCTAGCCACAAAAAAAGCTTTTGTAAGATATAAGATCTGAAATATGACATTTCCCTCTTAAAAAATGTCAATCCAAAAAATGTCAATCCAAGACGTATATAAATCAGGGTTCTAACTAAAAGAGAAGATTGCGATCTTAAAGACTACGTATCGAAACACTTAACAGATTATCACAGAATATTGATCATTTTCAAGGAGCAAGCCTGGTCAAAGTAAACTTTCTTTAAATCGCCAAAAATAGTCATTACTGTGCTTAGCGTAATATGCAAAAGAGCCCTATAAGTATAAAGCATTTATTGGGGATGGCAGAGGAAGACAGAACTGATTTGTGTGGGATATCATTGCCTAGTAGGAAAAACCACCAAGACCAAAATATTCCCACCTAAAAGCATGTAATCATGGCCAAACAAGTGATCATCATAAAGCCAATCAGAAATGATTGAACAGAATTCATAAATTCATCTGGTAATAATACCACAACAACTGCAGTGTCAAAAGAAGAGCAGTCTTTCAACTGCATAAAGTTGAACAATATTCAGCATCTGAACCTATATTATCTGCTTAACCTTGCTATAAATAACTTGGATTAAAATTACCTTGAATTACATGTCGCCCTTAGCTTTTTTCCCCGTAACAATCTGGAATATTCGGAGGCCTCTGCTGAATGCTTCATTGAACAGTATCCTTGTTTGCATAGACTGGAATCCAGGCATCCAAGATAAGAATGCCACGGGGGTCAAGACAATCACCCCAAACATTATATCATACAATCTAGCCACAGAGACCACGGGCTGCCAAAGCCTAGTGGACTGCAAAAAGGGCCGGAATACTTGGGCAATCAATATCAGACCCCACCCTGTAGGGATAAAAGCCATCAGACTAGTTAAAAGATCCATCAATCTGAATTTTGTGAACTCCAGAAGGGCAACTATCACAAGTATCATAAAAATAACAATGAGGAACTGAACCAGACGGTAGTAGATGTGTTCTCTGGCTGCATATTTGTCCCGAGCATATGATACAATTGCATAAATCCCAAAAGCCATAACAACATAGATCCAAGAAAGCAAGTAAACAACAATACTAGTACTTCCAGCTGAAATACCTAGCTGGTATACTATCCCATACTGAAAAATGAAGAAGCGGAGGTCTAGAATTATTTCCATTATCTTCCCCAAAATGCCAGTTGTCTTTAGATGATCCTGCTCCTCATACCACCATTTTTCCCAGCTCTGTTCAGCTTTTGCAAACACACTACCACGGAACCAGATCCAGTTCATGAAATCCTCAAAGTCATATACAGTCTTCAACCAATCAAAGCCAGAAGGATTGAAAGCAAATGGAGCCATTATCCATGACATAACCAGAAACCAACTAGAAATGGTCATGGCTATGTAAACAAATGTGCCCTTAGTTATAGCGCTATGCGATGCATAAATTGTAAGAATCAATCCAAGTTCAATGGCCTTTATAAAGTGGCTACGTGCATAAAGCCTATAATTTTCTGCAAAGCTCTTGTGCTGCACAACAAAACCACGGCCAGTTGCCCGATACTTAGCACCACCGTGAAGGATAGTCCGGCCAAAGTAGTGACTGCGAGTTCCCATGGAGAATGTGTAGAAAACAGATGAAAGCTGGAGCAGCATAGTCAGGAAATCCCAGATAGCTTGAAGAAATCCATGCTCAAGAGAATTCTCCACAATCATAGGTAGGGCCGTGAACAAACCAAGTTGGATAATGAACTGCTGATTTAAGATAGTACCAAGTGCTTTATTGTTGTTACTGTTGCTTGCCACAGCATCCTCTATACCACTAAGAGCCAGATAAAATCGACCCCATAAGAATGCATATACAGTCAAAATGATCACCATAGTGTTGAAAAAGAATCCCACAGTAGTGTAAAAGAATGATAACATCCGAAAGAAGTCCAGTCTATGACCCAACCTGTAGACATCTCTACTGAGAACTTGCTCACCATTTCCACTAGCAACCTTGGCTTCAAACATGGATATTTGATTCAATCCAACATCCCTTCCCTTGCCAACTTGGATGTATTCGTGGTGTGTGACATTGCCTCCTCGCAGTGTGCAGTTAAAGCCAGCAAAAATGTCTTCACTGATGTTAATCACTCTGGAAGCTTTACTGAGGCCTCCACGAGTCAAGAACCAAAACCTGTCAAAGACATCAGGATGGCCATAATGCATTCGGATTTTCAAAGGGTTAGCCAAAACACGCTGACCCAAGGTAACAAAACTGGTTTCCTGTGCCGACATAAAGCCAGCTAGTGATGACACTGAACCAGTAAAAATGTGCTCCCTGACACCAAGGATGGTAGGTTTCCGTATACCATAGTAGTGTCTGTATTCTTCCAACAAATTCCGCATTTTAAGTGCCTCCTCAAAGTAGTTGTCTTGGTTCATATCAATTGTCTGGACTGCATCCCCTCGGGTGAAGATAAAAGCATGATTTTGGTTCTCTGGTTTACCCTCCCCAAGCTTCAACGGACCAGGCAACTTGACCCTGTAGATTTCTACTTCCTTCTCTAACTGCTTATCATATTTCACAAGAACAGAGAAATAATCCTTCTCATCCCTCCCTGTAGACGGTTTACCCTCCCCAAGCTTCAACGGACCAGGCAACTTGACCCTGTAGATTTCTACTTCCTTCTCTAACTGCTCATCATATTTCACAAGAACAGAGAAATAATCCTTCTCATCCCTCCCTGTAGAGACTTCATCAACATAGGCAACTCGAAGGGCTTCATTGTTCTTCATCAGATACAGGATTTCCTCAGCATGGGGGTCTTTCTTCTCCTTTTGCTGGCCATATATCTGGCAGGCAACAACATATGTGAATTTCATCAGAGCAGTCCCATATTCATGGCCCTTGAACAGCATGCTCACTGAACTACCATTTCTACTTAAACTCATCGAAGATGGTGACCTTTCTGAGGTGATATGATCCAAACTGCCATCTTGCCTCATTGAACCAAGTTCCCTGGCCCCTTCCCTAATGTCCATCTCCGAAGCAGAATCAAGAAAAGCAAGCATCTTAAGAGCCCGATAATAATACATCATTCCCCTAACAGTGCGGGAAAGTGTCTGGCCTCTGTAGGATGCCCAAAGCCTGAGATCTTTTAACTTTTCTGTCCAAATTTCTTTATCATTCACCATTCCTTCTCGGTGCATCCTCTCCAGGAAATTCTTCCACTCATCAGCATAAATTGTTTGCAAATAATACAGGATGGATACCCCATCCTCATTTTCAGTTCGAAGTTGCTCTTTACTATAAACAACTTCTTCATTGTAGTAGGGGGTGAGAACGCTGAAGGACATCATCTTCTCAACTTGGGGAGCATGGGGCATATTCATGAAGAGAGAGTTACTAAAAAAGGCTATTCTGCGCCTCGCTTCAAGATTAACAGGAATGTTATTCATTGAATCCCTGGATGTTAGAATTGTGTTTAAGCGCCTGACCTGACGATAGAAATTCTCGTTACTGGGATCAGGTAACTCAACAGCAGTCTCAAACAGCAAGCCTGCCATGGCAGCCGGATTACGAGGGGCCAAACCATCCTCCACAAGCTGCTCAGAGCTTCTCTTCTCTGAGAAAAAATCTCGAATAGCAGTCTCATAAAGGGCCTGTAGGGTGTTTACCACCTTGTTAAGATCTTTCTTGGGCTTGTTCAACAGATCAACTAGTTTTATCAACTGGGTATGAATCCTGGGCAGCACGGTCATCTTGAATGTTCTGGTAAACTTCTCAATCTGAAGCGAATGATCAATTTCTTGAAACAGGACCGTAATAATTGAATGCTCTTCGGTGTTAACTTTGATGATATCGAGAATCAAGTGCTTAATGCTATCATAAGCTTCAATCACAGCGCAACGCCGATACTCATTCTTGCAGATCTTATACCAAAGCCACTTATCAGGAGCATCCACCAGCTCCTTGGCTTGGCTGAGAGCTAGAAGCAACTCATTGCATAGCAAGAAACAAGGCCAACGAATAACCCTTACATTCCAAGTATTCTGCGGCAGCTCCAACAGCTCAACCTCCTTATCAGAGATGATATCCTCTTCCCTGAAAGTGGCAATTATCTCATTCCATATCAGAGCAAACCTGTTTGCCTCAACCTGGTTAGATTCAAGCTTCTTATAGGGTCTTCCTAGCCCATATCTCAGTTTCAGCCGATGAATGGCATCTCTAAATTTACTCTTAAGTGTTCCCCTCGCATCCAACAGCTGCTCCTCAGGCATTAGATTAAACTGCATCGCACTCGCAAAAAACTGAAATCTAAGCCTCAGCTGCTGCATATTTCGGATCTCGCCCAAGTGCTGGAACAACCCCACTGCTGCACCCACCAAAGATGAATAAATAGAGTAAAAGAGCTGCAAATCCATCAAATAAATCAAAACCACGGGAGCCCACAGTAACCCAACAGCCAATCTGTTTCCATGACCGAACACTTGATACCACTCATACTCCACATTTTTAAGTTTTAACAATTGTTTGGTTGGGGCAATCATGGGTTTAATCTGCAAGAAGTAACTGAATACAAATTTTGTAGCCAAAACAAGCACCCAGAACAAACTATACTTCAAATTGTCAACAAGCCCTTCTCTCAATCCACGACCAACAAAACTTCTACTTTGAAACCACCATGTCAATGCATAAAAGATCTTCCAATTTGTATTCTCGAGAAAATTCCTAATCCAAGGAATTATAAACAAAGCTATAGCCAATAATTCAGGCAAGACAAACACAAACACTGCCCGAAGAAAAACCACCAAACGGTTATTCGCCTCATTAGACCATCTGCGATCACTATTTCTCTGCATCCAAATCCTAGCATAAAGCACTCCAAAAACAGTTATCCATATGGCTGACACAACACCCTTCAACACCATCCTCATACCAAGTAACTTTGTTTCCCTAGAGACAAGTCTACGTTGCATTGCGAAATCCAACAAAGCTTGCAAAAACCTTAATACACTCCAAGTAAGAACCACAGTCAAAGCACGAGCCTGAACATCTCTCTCCTCCAATGCTTGCCACGGATACTCTCTCTCCTCCCAGGCCACGATAACTGCAGCTTGAATGAACAATATCAACATCACCCACAACCTATCAAAACTCCTAAACAAGTTCCAAAACGATCGTTGCTCGACAAACCCAGTTTTCCCCACGTGCTTAGTCTTACCCGACAACACAAAGAAATTGCTCCCAACATCAATCGGCCATTTCAGCTTCTGAAAACACCTCTTACTCCAAAAGTACTCGTTAATATCATCGTAGTTCCTCCACGCATAATGCGGCGCCGATCCATTCTTACTACTCTCCACCTCAGCTTTCACCGTTTCGTAAATGGGCTTCACGACGCAGTTCAGAAAAGCGTTTTCGCCCGAAATCGAAGGCATCACTGGCTGCCCCGTGTTCTCATCAATGTAATCTTCTAAAATCTTATTCAACTCCATGGCCATGTTATGGAAAATGTAGCACAAACATTCCGGCATGAACCGGAGATTCGCCGCCTCGCCCCAAATTAAAAGATACAGAGAAACATACAGCAGTTCACGGCGCTGGTCGGAGCTCCGATCCGAAAGCCAAATGTTCGATTTCTTCCCCAAATAGGAACACCAGAGTGTATAATTCTTCAACAACTTCCGCCTAAACCTCCTCAAAACACCAGCGTCGAGGGTATCAATGTTATCCGGCGGCGGCGTGAGCCGCATCTGGGCGTTAGCCAAATGAACTCAAATAGGAACACCAGAGTGTATAATTCTTCAACAACTTCCGCCTAAACCTCCTCAAAACACCAGCGTCGAGGGTGTCAATGTTATCCGGCGGCGGCGTGAGCCGCATCTGGGCGTTAGCCAAATGAAGAACGAGATGCTCCCGTTGGTTCCGAACGTTGTCAAGTTGAAAACCGAAAAAGAGCTGAAGCCAATCAAGGAGATCCATGTGGGGCAACCATTGGACATACGGCGGCTTGCGGAGGTTTCCAACAGTGCGTAAGGCGGCGGCGGCGGCGCGGACTTCTGGGTAGCGGAGAGAAGGGTGGTCGGCTAAGAGGTTGTGAACTGGGATAATGTTGTAGGGCTCCTCTTCTTCTTCGGGAAGGCGGTCCGGCCTGGATTGGCCCGCACCGGCTCGGTGACGCAAATTACTCATAATGGCATCTGAGTTTTAGGCTTTTTGGCCGGAAAAGCAGGGAAGAAGAGGAAGTAAAAATTTGAAAGAGAGAGAGAAAGAGAAGATGCAGACAGGCTGTGTTTATCGCGTAAATGGCAGAATCGGGCATGCGCTTTTGTATATCAGATTTAAGAAATTGTCATTTTACCCTCTAAAGTTTATATTATTGTCAAATAAGTAATTAAGATTTCACCCATTGAAATTTTTTTTTTCAGCCACACCCTCTCTTTATTTTGGCTAATAATTTCTTGTAGATATTCTGGTAACAAATTTTAGCAAATAGTCTGCATCGATAAACAATAGATTATTGCACTTTTTAAATCTAGATCATTTGAATTAATCGATCCTTTAAATGATTATTGGATAAGTTGTTTTTTTTACCTCTTTTTTCAATTTAGAAAGGAACTTTAATTTGATGAAAGCTTAATTGCTTGTAAGATTGGTACATGATGATGGAGTTATGACTCATCTACATATGGTTAACCTACATAATCCAGATCAGTTGAAATTAGTGGTGAGACATCGTCAAGTATGTTACTTAATAAAGTTTAGATCATGAGATTAACGTTAGTGGTGGATTGATTGTTGAAGTAATGTGATCATTTGTAACTATAATGAGTAAAGGAGTGTGCATATTAAATTATATCATTATTCTATTTTTAGGATCTAATCAGTTGATTGTCAATCAATTTTTTTTTAATGACCTCTAAGTTCAATCCTGGCCAAGGCAAGGGGTTTAAAAAATCAATTAGTTCATTGTCCACCTCATACTTTTAAAATTTAACATAAATACGTCAGTATTCATATTTCATAAAAGGTAGTAAAATATAGGGCATATTCCATTAATCGTATAGTAAATCAACATTTTTCAAGTTATTATATTTTATATCATTATTTTTTAAAAAAATTATGCTCAAGGTGAACAAAATTCATGTTTTGTATTATTAATTTCTTACACTACATCAAAGTAAGGATTCTATTGCAAGTCTAAACTCATAGAAATTATAATATAATTCAAGGTTTCATCAAGCATAAATATATTACATATATGATATCTACTAGAAATTTATATAATTATAAGAAAACAACATGTCCATAAAGAATTGAGTTAATTTCCTATAATATGAAGGAAAAAGTTTTTAGCACTTTGCTAATAGGCTTAAGTGGCACATAATTTACATTTTAAAAAAAGGACTACAATAGTACTAATATATTTTATGTAAAATTTATGAAGATCAACATACATGAGTTTTACTAAAATGCAACCTAAATTATTACTCATACATTGAAGAGAAACAACTCCACATACCCATGGTGCACAGATTCATATTTTTTGGTGAGAAGAAATGTGAAGTATTTTCATTGGATTAATCATCACATGCATGATTTTTTTTTGGGTAAGTTGTTAAGAAAAATAATATTAAAAAGAAGCAAAATATGTGATATTAATAAGTATAGGGGTGTTTGTATAATAACGAATAATTCACCATGGAATGTTTCGCCTTCTCACTTTCTGAGTTTTCAACATTTCCTTTTCTACAGGGACCTAGGGAGTTTAATATCTTTGAAGGAGAAAGTTCTCGTGCATCATAGATTACACGGTCTTTTTCTTCTTTTGAGGCGGTCTCATTTGAATCGCACTCGCAATTTATATTTCAATTTCAATTCAATTCGACCTTTCGTCTCACACAACTTGTTACGATTTTTCCGGTTGGTTGCTTTTGCTTAAACCACAATTTATTCCTGGGTGGGATCCCACTTCAAAAAAGTATCCATAATAAATTCACATTATTTTTAATGTAATATAAATTAATAATAAAATTTTTACAACTGATGAATTAAATTATTCTTATAAAGTTTCTCTTACTCATTTTTTTATATCACTAGAAAATAGAACTGTATTTTGTATAGTTTTAAAAAAAGAACTTAGTATAATTTTTTTTTACTCTGTATTTAATAAAATTGATAAAAAATATGAATTAATTTTTTTTAAAGATGACGCAGCATTATAAAACTAATGTTATTTATGAAAGTTAATTATTTTTTTGTTAACTTTAAAAATATATATTAATGTGTATAATTAAGTGTCCACAACCTTTTCATCAATAAAAATTATATTCACACTAATCAATTCTTCATTTTTCTTGATATTAACAGACTCTCACATCCTACAAGGCCTAACTCTTATCATTCAACTATTTTTATCATTGTTCAACTCATGAAGAAAAGAGTACTTCGTAAAACATACAATACTAAAAATTCAAATAAGTCAAAAAATAAAAACATAAAAACATTTTTAAAGAGGATGTTGGTTAAATAATAAATAAAACTCAAACATAATAAATCTTAAATACTTAATGTTTATAGAGTTTGAAAAAAAAGGACACTAAATAAAAGATTGCATAATTAAATATGAGATTATGACATTAAAATTAGGCGCTAGTGGCATTGGTGAGGGAAGATGAAAGAACATTCCTTTCTATATTAATTAGTTGATGTATTTTAAATCACTAAAGTTTAGTTGTTGGCTTAATAAAATAAATGAATGTTTCAAAACTTTTAATTAATTATTATTAATGGTTACATATTATTGAATTTAAATAGAAAGAGGAAGAGACATGTAATCTTTTGTAATCTAATAATTATTTTCTATTTTTAATATTTTGTAATGTAATTATTTTTTAATTTAAACCAATATATTAGATAATAGAGAATATACAAAGATGAGAAATAATGATGTCACAAATCTTAACTACTTAATATTTATAGAGTTTGAAGAAGCCAAAAGGCACTAAATAAAAGGTTGCATAATTAAATATGAGATTATGACATTCAAATTAAGCCCTAATGGAATTGTTGAGGGAAGATAAAGAAACATTCCTTCCTATATTAATTAATTGATGTGTTTAAGACACTAAAATTTAATTGTTGGCATAATAAAATAAATGAATGTTTCAAGACTTATAATTAATTATTATTAATGGTTACATATTATTGAATTTAAATAGAAAGAGGAAGAGACATGTAATATTTTGTAATCTAATAATTTTTTATTTTTAATATTTTTTAATGTAATTATTTTTTTAATCTCAACTTATTTATTAGATAATAGAGAATACAAGAAGATGAGAAATGGTGATGCCACATCACCTCCTCTAGTCCCAACTTTATATATATACTAGAAAATAGAACCGCACTTCACGCAGCTTTGAAAAAAAAATTAGTATTATCATTTTTTCTTACTTTCCACTTGATGAAACTGATAAAAAATATGAATTGATTTTTTTTAAAGATGAGGCAGCCTTATAAAAAACAAAAAAACTATTAGCCAGCAATACAAATAAAGAAGCAATGCAAGATAAAGAATAAAATGAGAGAATATATTATAAAGTGATTTTATTCATTCCAATTGTGTGTGTACAAAACAAAAAGATGAGCTCTCCTTTTATAGTTACATAATCACTCCATGAAATTAATGAAAAATTATGGATCATAATTCTTTGTGAAATAGTGGGAGTTATAGAAAAACTAAAGATTGCTAATGAGAGCTAGTTGGGAGATTAAGATATATATATTATGAATATCTACATTTATTTTAATAAATTCATAACACTCCCCCTTGGATGTTCATTACAAAGAATATGCCTCATTAAAACCTTTACATAATTGTTATTGTTAATAACAATCAAATTAATTGTGAGAAGATGAAAACCTAAATCTAAAAGAAAAATTATCTATTTATCAGATAATAGAGAATATACAAAGATGAGAAATGGTGATGCCACATCACCTCCTCAAGTCCCAGCTTTATATATATACTAGGAAATAGAACCGCACTTCGTGCGGCTTTAAAAAAAATAGTATTATTTTTTTATTACTTTACATTTGATAAAACTGATAAAAAATATGAATTGATTTTTTTTAAAGATGACGCAACCTTATAAAACTAATGTTATTTATAAAAGTTAATTATTTTTTTGTTGACTTTAAAAATATATATTAATATATATAGTTAAGTGTACACAACCTTTTTATCAATAAAAATTATGTTCACACTAATCAATTCTCCATTCTTCTTGGTATTAACAAACTTCTACATTTTACAAAGCCTAACGCTTATCATCCAACTATCTTTATCATTGTTTAACTCATAAAGAAAAGAATACTCCATGAAGTACACAATAAAAAAAATTTAAAATAAGTCAAAAAATAAAAACACAAGAACATTTTTGAAGAGGATGTTGGTTAAATAATTAAAAAAAACCCAAACATAACAAATCTTAAATACTTAATATTTATATAGTTTGAAGAAGCTAAAAGACACTAAATAAAAGGTTGCATAATTAAATATGAAATTATGACATTAAAATTAGGTCCTAGTGGTATTGGTGAGGGAAGATGAAAGAACCTTCCTTCCTATATTAATTAGTTGATGTATTTTAAACCACTAAAGTTTAGTTGTTGGCTTAATAAAATAAATGAATGTTTCAAAACTATAATTAATTTATTATTAATGGTTACATATTGTTGAATTTAAATAGAAAGAAGAAGAGACATGTAATCTTTTATAATCTACTAATTATTTTCTATTTTTAATATTTTGTAATGTAATTATTTTTTAATCTCAACTAATATATTAGATTATAGAGAATATAAAAAGATGAGAAATAATAATGCCACAAATCTTAACTACTTAATATTTATAGAGTTTGAAGAAGTCAAAAGGCACTAAACAAAAGGTTGCATAATTAAATATGAGATTATAACATTAAAATTAGACCCTAATGGCATTATTGAGGGAAGATGAAGGAAAATTCCTTCCTATATTAATTAATTGATATATTTAAGCCACTAAAGTTTAATTGTTGGCATAATAAAATAAATTAATGTTTGAAGACTTATAATTAATTATTATTAATGGTTACATATTATTGAATTTAAATAGAAAGAGGAAGAGACATATAATCTTTTATAATCTAATAATTATTTTTTATTTTTAATATTTTGTAATGTAATTATTTTTTTAATATCAACCAATTTATTAGATAATAGATAATATAAGAAGATGAGAAATAGTGATGCCACACCACCTCCTTTAGTCCCAACTTTATATATATATATAGATGAAAGAACCTCTCTTCCTATGTTAATTAATTCATGTATTTTAAGCCACTAAAGTTTAATTGCTAGCATAATAAAATAAATAAATGTTTCAAAAGACTTATAATTAATTATTATTAATGATTACATATTGTTGAATTTAAATAGAAAGAGAAAAAAAGTACAAAGAATATCCACCAATATTTTAGATATTTTAGATAATAGAAAATATAAAAGATGAAGAATGATATATATTAATAAAGTTATTATTTATTAAATGAGTTAAATACAATCAAATTAATTATGAGAAGATGAAAAGCCAAATCTAAAAATAAAAATCTCTATTTATTAGATAATAAAGAATATACAAAGAAACAAAATGGTGATGCCACATCACCTCCTCAAGTCCTAGCTTTATATATATATATAGATATAGATATAGATATTGATTTGTAATCAATTAAGTTACTTTTAATATAATTTTATTTGATAATTTTATCCTTAAAACATAAAATAAAAAATTTATCCTATTAAATATATCTTATTGTATATAATAGTTTAGATATTTAATTTTGTGACATATAATCTAATATTTTTAAATGAAATTTAATAATTTTCCATTCTCTATATGTAAATTACATAAATTTGACAATTTGATAATTTACATGGGTATTATACCATAAGATTGTGTTCGGTACCCCTCATAATATGAGATTGCATTGCATTATAATATAGTAAATTATCGCATTACCTAAATCACATTGAGAACCATTTTCTTTGTAATAAATAAAAATAAATTTTTATTTTAATATAATATTAATTTATTATTCAATAATATATTATTTTATTATATTATAATAATGAATATATTAAAATTGACTATTATGTAATAAGTTAATCTAACTAATAATAAATACTTTAATAATATATAAAAATATAAAATTTATAGTATTTGATTATATTACAATAATTAGTATGTAAAATTAATTATCTGTTAAATAATTTAATATAAATAATAAATATTGAATAATAATAAATTTAAATAATTTTAATTTAGAATCAATAGTAATATAAATAATGATATAAAATATTATTATGTATACTACGGTTCATATTGCACCAAACATGACGTTGCATTGTAGCTTAATACATTCTAATGCCATCATAATGCAGTACAACTAATATAATACAATATAGTGTGCTAAACACACCCTAAGAACATTATTTTATTTAATTGACGATTTGATGTCGCTTAAAGTATGTATATATCTTAAATTATTGCCTTAAATTATTATCATTATCGAGTATAGTAGCGATCAAAGTCTATTCTCCTATAATTTATTAACAGAAAATATTCATGCAACACACAAGTGAAATGATAATTAAAATAAAAACCCAATCTACTTCTCAAAGAAATTGACTCAAAATTTACATATCCGCTAAGAACACACTAAATAAGACAAACACAAAATTTGAGGGGGTTTGAAGTTGATTTCTATGTAAACTAAACTGAAGAATTTAAAGTAGAAAATCTGAAATTGCAATAAGCAAATTTAAAGAGGTTGAAATAATATGAGAAATATGGTTAAAAAGTCATTCTCCACAACTAAATATTAGATTGTCGTAATCATCCTTCACTTTCTTTTTAAAATAATAACCTTAAGATAATTACAAGCTTAATTATCTTGATCTTTCCTTAATTAGCTCTCAAGTAAAACACACTCTTTACTTTTTTTTCCAAGAAACAATCTAGAACAAGCTCTTTAGATTTAATTTAATGAAATCATTAGAATCAAGAAAGATGTAGCATGAATCAAGAAACAAGCACACAAGCTAGGTATATTTATCTTAAATTATATTCCACATATAATCAAATGAAAATATTGTACAATCTTGATGGCCATTTGTCACTTAAGTTAGTTCTTTGACAATTACGGATCAAAAGCCCTAAACTAGCAATCAAATCACCATTGAATTCATCTACTTGTACACTTAAACAAACAAGATAGGAATTTTTGAACATTAAAATTAGTGAAACATAAAACTTTTAGAGAAAGATGAAGAAATTCTAATTCTACAACTTTATTAATAAAAATCCATGTCTAGCTTCTTTAAATCAACCATAACTAGTAAAAAGATCACTCTCGCATGTCTAAATTATTCGATATCAAATCCATTGAAGAAAACTAAACAAAAACAAGAGAAAGAAAGTCTTATTATTTGAATTATAAATATGGCAACCAACTTTTCTCTCTAATTCGCCTACTCCTCTCTTCCTTGCGATTTTCTCTCTTTTTGAATTGATTCTTCACTTTTTTCTCTCCCTCCGGTGTCCAACTTGTTTCCTTTACATATAGTTGCTATCCTAATTGTTCTAGGACTAGTAAAAGTCATTTTTAATCTCCTTCATCCTTATAAGAATAGGTTTTAAGCCAAAGGAAATAGGCTCATATGTCAAAATATCTTTAAAATCCGATTTTAATATGGCCAAATAGGAAATCCAACTAGTCTTTTAAGAATCAATTTCTATTACCCAATAAAGTAAATAAAGCCCAAAATTCATCTCACAAAAAACAAAAAAAAATTCATAAAGTTGCAGTTTGGCCATTCTTCACACCATTTTGTAGCATTTCTCCTCCATTTTGTTTATTTGGCTCAAAAAGCCTGACAAAACAAAAAAGATTATTAAAAATTCATGAACTTCTTGAAAATACCAAATAACCACAAAGAAAATAATAAAACTTGATGTGAAATTAAGTATTTATCAAAATTAATAATGTTACTAATAAAGTAATATTGACACATCATTTAGAAATAATGAATTTTGTATAAAATTAAAAAAAGGCTAAAGCAATTTTAGTAGTCAAATATAATAAAATATCTAAGATATAATAAATAAATAAATAAATAAAGATCTAATTAATTAATTCTCTAAAGTTTTTCTGTATTTGAAATATTTAAAATTATTTGAACTTTGTATAATTATTTTTTAGAAGTAGGTTGGGTTAACAAAAAGTGTGGGGGTGGAAATATTATCGCCCTTTGTTTATTACGTAATTTTTAAACACCTCCCTTAATAATTACACTTAAAAGGCATGCATGCATAGTATGACCATATTATCACAAACCTCACCTTCCATCTCTATAAAAGTATGTATAACATCAATTTTGGAGCCCATAAAAGCTCATTTCAAATTCAAAAAAATTAAAAAACAAAACACAATTTGCATTGATATCTAAGAAAAAAACAATTGAATTCTATTACCCGATCAAATTCGTTGCCAGCGTATGATAACTTAGGCCCTGTTTGGTACCGTTTTCAAGCCTCTATTTTCGTTTTCGTTTTGAGGATACATATGTAATTCGTGTTTGGTGGGCTAAACTCAGAAACAAATTATAAAACAAAAAATTCAGATTCAGCTTTGCAGTTGTAAAGTTGAAAACATGTTTAATGCGTTTTCAAATGAATTACAATTCACACTCAAGAACAAATTACAGAACAAATCTCGGCTCGTGTTCACTTCATCAACAGCTCCCAAAGTCCCCGATCTAAACTCTCCGCACTCACTATCACTCTCTTCTTCCTCTTTCTCTAGATCTACAACACATATCTCTCCCTCTAACTCGATCTGCCAGTCCGTTGCTGCTGCTGCTCGATCTCGGCTGTTGCAGCTGCTGTCTTCACTTGGTATTTGCTCCAGCTACTTCCAGTTCGTTGCTGCTGCTGCTAGATCCTGCTGCTGCTGCTCTTTCACTCGGTTGCTGCTGCTGCTCTTTCACTCGGTTGCTGCTGCTCTTCTACTCGCGTGCTGCTGCTGCTCTTCCACCCGCGTGCTGCTGCTGCTGCTCTTCCACTCGCGTGCTGCTGCTGCTAGATCCTGCTGCTGCTGCTACTCTTTCACTCAGTTGTTGCTGCTGCTCTTTCACTTGGTTGCTGCCGCTGCTAGATCCTGCTGCTGCTACTGCTCTTCCACTTGCTTGGCTTCAATTGGGCAAATTGGATGTTGTTGTGTTCAATTATTTTTTTAGGCAAATTAATTGGGTGTACTTCTTGATTATCTTGTGCAAGATTTGTTCTGGTTTTAAGTGGCATGTGGAAACTATTTTAAGTGGCATGTTCAATTCGGCAAATTGGAAACTGTTCTTGAAGAGGCTTTACGCTTTTTTTTTCATTTCTTTGTTTCTTTTACATGTTATCCAGCTTTAATTTAACAATATTAAATTTTGATTTTGCTTCCGTGTGGATGCTTGGTAGGTTGAAAGTGAGAAACTATCTCTTCAAAAGTTCGTGATAAAACCTACAATGGAGCAATATGAAGTTTTAGAGCAGAATCATATAGTTTTTTATAATTATTTTATTTAAATCATGTGTTGTAATGTATATCTTAATTATATAGTGTAAAAACAATGACAATATCAAATTTTTTTAATTAATGTTAATTCTTAAACTTTATTATCATGTAATTTTTTTTATTAAATTTGGTTAAATTATTTTGTTGTATTTGTGTGTATTAGCTAAATAATTATTTTATAACTATAAATATAATGTAAATGATTAGTAAAAACTGTTTTTAAAAAAAGCATTACCAAACACATATTCTCTGTTTTTATCATTTCTAATTGTGTCTACCAAACGTATATTACTGTTTTCAGTTTTAAAATATAGGATACAGAAAATGATACCAAACGCATATTTAAATTCGAAATACAATAACTGCAAAACACCATTTTCATTTTCATTTTTATTCTCAAAAAATACAGATTCAAAAACAATACCAAACATGCCCTTAAGTTTCTCTTTCATCAAATCAAACTTATGCATTTTTTTTAGTTTTATTTCACTTAAGCAACTTAACAGCTCAACCATTTACAAACACTGAAATCATATCTGTTGTAAAGAACAAAACTTACCATTTTCAACTAAGCTATGAATGAGACAAGCTTTATGCTATTCATCAAGCCTTGCCAAATCTAATATATGACTAGAATTTAATCATACATGATTTATGGATAAAAGTGGTGAAGATCAATGACACTCTCATCACCACAACCTGAAGCAATTTGAATGGATACCCACATGGGTCATTGGGTCCGAAACAATTAAAACCGAGCATTTTAAAGAGAATTTACAAAATGGGGTTTGTTTAAAGTGAATAAATTGGGTTTCCTTATGGGTTTGAAGCGAATTAAAGGAGGGAGAAATTGGGGTGTTAAAGATTGCATTAAGGAAGCATTTGATTCAACAAAAAGAAGGAATTTTGTCAATTAGGTTTTAGCTTTCCAATCTTTTTTTTTTTTCCTGGGAAAGATTTTTTTTTTGTTAATGTGTTTGGTGGCTAGGAAATGATAGGAAAAAGTGTAAATAATTCGGCCATACTTTACATCTAAGTGTAAATATGTGAAACTTTAGTGGAGGTCGTTAAAGATTACTCTTTATTTAGTGTGGTGAATTCACCCCACACTTTAAATCTATCATGCTTCTAAAAAATAATTATAAATATTTATATAATTTCAAAAATTTCAAGTAAAAAGGAATTTTAGAAAATTAATTAATTAGATCATCTTAATTTATTTTTTAGGACTTCAATTTTTTTTATTATAAGACTGCTTTTATTTTAAGTTTAAACTACTTTACTTTTATAAGATAAAAGTACCAAAAAATTGCATTAACTTCAATTTTTTTAAATTTTTTATATAAAATTAATTGTTCTTAAATGATGTGTCGATACTACTTTATAGTATGCATGATTATTAATATTTAATTAAATTAACTTAAAATCTTTATAGTATAATACTCATATAAATTATCATATTACAAAATTTATGTCATTTCATGTAAGATATTGAAAATTAAGATTACATTAAAGAAAGTTAGATTACAAGTTACAAAATTAAACAATAAGTACCTCAAAATTATATATAAAACATATATTTCTTAGGGGCAATTTGGATATTTTATGTTATTAGAATAAAATGATTAAATAAATTTATGTTAAAGTATAAAAGATAATTAAAGAAATTTAAGGGACGAAAAAGATATAAGAAATAAATAATTAATTAATTGTAAAATTATTTTATTGATATATTTATAAAATAGCTTATATGGTATAATTTCTTATAAATTCAGATGTAAATTTCACTTGGATCCACCAATATTGTGAGAGATTGTACTGTGTAGAAAGTAGCAAAAGCCTATTTATAAACATAACGAAAGTTTGGTGTAAAATGGGCCCCAATGTTTGTTTATTTTTCGCGGATCTGTGAAAGTCAAACGCGCTCATTAAAATTTGAAAAGTTCAATTTTCAAGATTCCGTCAGTCTTCGCCTTTAGGTAGTTTCCACGGCAGCGTGTGGGCCCCTGGTGGGTTGGATCGTTGTTTGACGTGACGGTTCACATTAAAATGACAATTTGATTAGTTTAATTGACGCAACACGCATGCGACTCCGGAAGCCAAGGCTTAAGCCTTAAGCATCTGAAATCTTGGATTTACTTGGGACTTATTGGGCCTCTTCTTGTGCTCGTCTGAAATCTTGAAAAACGGCCAACCTGAATGCGACCTGCTCAAAAACGACAACCCGTTTAAAAAATAATAGAACATAATAGTAAATGGCAAATGTCCTTCCTGCTCTATGATTAATATAAGTTACAGGAGCTCTTTTACCAATTTCATAGATTATATTCTTGAAACCAACTTGATTCCAAATTTATAATTTATTTTAAAAAATAGCTACTTAAATTAAAATTAGGGCTAGTTTTGTTACTTTAATAGTAAAACAATAATGTTATGTGAACGTAAAAATTACATGTAAAATTATTAAAAGATAAAAATTACTTTTTGTCTTTAGTGTTTATGTGCAAGTCTTTATACACATATCATTATTGATAGTAAAATATGGACATTTTATATAAGGGTCCAGCTACAATACAATTGTGGTTTTATACACTATTTTTTTTTATCTTTTTCTGAGTCAATCATTGGATTCAACTTAAGAGTTGCAAAAGTTATTTCAACGGCATGGATGCACTTACTTGATTATTAACGATGCAGTCCCTTCTGTTTACCAAAAAAATAAGGAAAGATTAAATTTCAAAAATTTGACACATTAGTCCATTAAAATATTTTATTATATGAGTCGGAAGTAATTTAGTAAATGAACATATTTATATATTAAAAATATGGATGGATTATTTTAATTTGCTAAAATACTCTCCACTTCCATTTACTTAAAATACCAATTGGATTATAATAATATTATCTTGTTTTTAGTGTAATACAATATTGGATAAGGTTTTATAAAACTTTTGACAATATCAAAATGAAAAATAAATAAATATTAAATAAATGCTTGGATAGTCATTTAAATTTCATTATGGAGTTTATAAATAATATTTTCAAAATAATAAATTTCTATATGTAAATTTAAAATTATGTAAAATTATTTATACCTTATTACATGTATGAAGCTGATTAATTATTTATTTAATGTGAAAAGAAATGCATTGTCTAATAATTATTCTATTACTTAAATTTAAAATTATAAAGAATGAAACTTAAATTTAAAATTGTAAAGAATGAATAATAATTTAAATTAATAGAGGAAAATTCTATAATGCCGTAATTAAATTTATGACATTGATGCCGTAATGGACGTGGATCGTTAGATTAAATCAACGACTCACAATCATGATAAAATAATAAAAATTTTTAATTAAATTATATCTAACCGGTTTATAACCGGTTAAGTACTTTTTAAAATAAAATTCTACTGATATAAATTTAAAGGAAAAAAGGATTTACTTTTTTAAAGAATAAAAAAAATACAAAGGGAAAACTTAATCCCTAATTAACGAATTGCAAAAGATATAGTCACACCCATTGCCGCGTTAACTTCCGTTCGGGTGCACCGGCGATACGTCTGCAGATTGCAACCATTCTTTGAGTTGATTTTCTGTCTTGTTCGAATTGTTGAGTCTCTGCCGTCGCTGCCTCTGTCTTGGTTTTGGCAGTCGTCACCTATGCAAGGTAAGTTTAATCCTTCTGTCTTGTTCGAATTGCTAAGCAATTTCGTTTTCTTTGCATGAATTTGTTAAGTAATTTAGTTCCAGATTTCTCATTCAATTTTATATTAACTGATATAGGATCATCGTCATAATTTGTTCACGGAATTCTTAGATTCAATTCCGCCGGAATTAACAAGTCTCTGCACGCCGGATTTGTTCACGGAATTAAAAAGGTCTGTTCAAAGTGTTTGGGTTTGCTGGACCACATAGACATTGCCCACTTGCCTGGCAGTCTGTCACTATACCGGCTGGACCACATAGACATCGTTCTCAAAGTCTTTGAGTGAATAGTAAGTTCATACTCTCCATTTTCTAGTGTATATATATCTCAATTGTGGAAAAGAAATCTGTAATAATTCACTGCTACTAACAGATTATAATTTAGTACAAGTCTACGCTTATGATAATTTGTAATAAGATGTCTGTTTTCCAGCAATTGTTAAATTTGCAATCATTGTTCACAATTGCAGCCTGCATCTTTGCCATATTTGTCCTTTTCAAATGGTTTCATATCCAACCACTTAGCACCAAAAAAACTTCAAAGGAGGTTGATGATTTTCTTGAGGTAGTCATTCAAGAACATGAGAATAGGATGAGTGACAATTCTCTTTGAAGATCACAAGGACTTTATAAATGTCTTGCTTTGGCTTGAGAAAGAAAATAATTAGCTGTTGTTTGTAGGTTAAATTTTTTGTTGTTTCTGGGTAAATTGGCTGCTGTTTTTTAGTTATTTTTTGCTATTTTTTTGATAAATTTACTGATGTTTTTAGGTTGTATTTTCTGCTGTTTCCAGGTAAAATGTTCTGGTATTTTGGGCTTCATTTACTGCTGGTTCTGGGTTAAATATTTTGCTGTTTTTGGGTAAATATACTGCTATTTTTTAGTTAAAATTTCTGCTAATTTTGAATAAATTTTCTGCTGTATTTGGGATGATTTACTGTTGTTTGTGGTTAAATTTTTCTGGTGTTTTGGGCTTAATTTACTGTTGTTTTTAGGTTAAATTTTTTGCTGTTTTTGAGTAAACTGGCTGCTATTTTTCAGTTAAATTATTTACTGTTTTTGGATAAATTTATTACTGTTTTTTGGGTTATATTTTCTGCTGTTTCCAGGTAATTTTTTTTAGTGTTCTGGGCTTTATTTGCTACTATTTTTTGGTTAAATATTTTGCTGTTTTTGGGTAAATATACTGCTGTTTTTGGGTTATATGTTCTACTGTTTGCCTGGCAGTCTGCCACTATATCGGCTGGACCACATAGACATCTTTCTCAAAGTCTTTGAGTGAATTGTAAGTTCATATTCTCCATTTTCTAGTGTATATATATCTCAATTGTGGGAAAGAAATCTGTAATAATTCACTGCTACTAATAGATCATAATTTAGTACAAGTTCGCTTATGATAATTTGTAATAAGATGTCTGTTTTCCAGCAATTGTTAAATTTGCAATCCTTGATCACAATTGCAGCCTGCATCTTTGCCGTATTTGTTCTTTTCAAATAGTTTCTTATCCAACCACTTAGCACCAAAAAATCACTACCACCTTCTCCCCCAAAGCTCCCAATCATTGGAAACCTTCACCAACTTGGCTTGTTCCCTCATTGCTCACTCGGTGCTTTGGCACAATGTTATGGCCCCTTGAGGTTGCTTCACTTAGGCAAAGTGCCAGTGCTTGTTGTCTCTTCTGCTGATGCTGCCTGTGAGATCGTTGGAAATGTAATCTTTGCAAATCAACCAAAATCAACCCCATTTGTAAAACTTTTAAATGGTTGTATAGATGTCTCTATGGCACCTTATGATGAGTACTTAAGAAAAGTTAAAAGCGTATTTGTTGTACAACTTTTAAGTAACAAAAGGATTCATTATTCTTTTCGTGCTGTTAGAGTAGAAAAAAATAGTGATCAAGGAGAAGTTGGTAGTAAGTTTAGGAAGCAGTTTAAGGACTTTATTGAGTTGATGGCTATTTTAGACTTTCCTATTGATAAAGCTTCATTTGCTGCTATTTTTAGGTTTAATTTTTTGTTGTTTCTAGGTAAGGTGGCTGCTGTTTTTCAGTTTATTTTTTTGCTGTTTTTTGATAAATTTATTGCTATTTTTGGGTTATATTTTCTGCTGTTTACAGGTAAATTTTTTGGTGTTTTGGGCTTCATTTGCTGCTAGATTTGGGTTAAATATTTTACTGTTTTTGGGTAAATATACTGCTATTTTTCAGTTAAATTTTCTTCTATTTTGGATAAATTTTCTATTGTATTTGGGATGATTTGCTGCCGTTTTTAGTTAATTTTTTCTGGTGTTTTGGGCTTTATTTGATGCTATTTTGAGGTTAAATTTTCTGTTGTTTCTGGGTAAATTGGCTGCTGTTTTTTAGTTAAATTATTTACTGTTTTTGGATAAATTTACTGTTGTTTTTGGGTTATATTTTCTACTGTTTCCAAGTAAGTTTTTTTGGTGTTTTGGGCTTCATTTGCTGCTATCTTTTGGTTAAATATATTGCTATTTCTGGGTAAATATACTACTATTTTTGGATAAATTTACTTCTGTATTTGGGATGATTGACTGCCGCTTTTGGTTAATTTTTCTGGTGTTTTGGGCCTCATTTGTTTATGTTTTTATGGTAGAAGGTCTACTCACATCTTAGTCATCAGGGAACTGACCGTTCCAATGGTGCCAACTTTGATGGATCCTCCACTGCTCTTGATAGTTTCTAGTGTATGAACCATGTTTCTCCACAAGTTTCAATAAGAAGTCTACGAAGAGATCTTCCAAAAGATGAAGTTATTTGCCCTCAAAGCTCGCTTGGAGAAAGATTGTAGATGAAAGGAATTAAAATCTTGCAAAGCAATAACACCACCCAATGCATGTAGATTTGAGTTGTATTTTCTGGTTGAAATGTAGCTCATATTCTTAACATTAAAGTTATTTTTTTCCCCAAAAAATGATATAGTTACACTGGCAAAGTATAAAGTTGTATATTGAAAGAAAAGCCGGATAATTCCCAGTTGATTTTCCGTAAGCATGTATTCTAACTAACACAACTTAAGTATATAGTAAGAAAGTGCAGACCTGCATTAAGGCAAAAAAAGTAAAAGAACATGCAATTACCCTAAAGAAAGATAGATTTCCTGGAAAAGGTAGAATGAAAAAACTCAGAATAATGACTTCAAAACTGGTAGAAATAGGAAAAACGTGTCTAGACTTAAATGTGTAAGATCTTAACATACAAAGAAGAACATTCTAGTCAAATAACTACAGCTTGCAAATGAACTCCAGCAAAGACTTGTTGAATTCATAACAACTTGACTGGGAATAGGGTCATTAACACTTTCAACTTCCAGATAAACAAATCAATTAAGTCAAGGTCAAAATTATCTTTATAAATGTTCTTCAAGTTTCCAAGCACTAAATGAAATCTATGTTGCAACTGGGAATGCGAGTCAACCATTTTGTCTGAATGAAACTAGAAATTTTGCATCAGAGCAAACTTTCTATTTCTTTAATAATAAAGGGGAAAAAACCCAGGTTAAAGGACAACAAGAAAATAACATTCAATCAAAACTTAAGTTATAAATTATGGAAAAGGTGGATATTTGCACAAAGAAAACAAGAAATAAACTGGCATCAAATACCCAAAAGCCCAAAAACCTAAAAAAAAAAGCATCTTTTTAAAGCTTTTAACAACCCAGAACTCATAAACATGCCATAAATCATACAAATACAGCTTGTTCCACAGCCTTACCATCACCAGAATCTGAACGACAATCTGCATCTCATCTCTTCGACAATTTGCATTCCCAACTATTTGGATTGTGATCGACGGTTTCACGGTTCACGTGCCAGCGGATTTGGGTTCGGATTTGGCGAATCTTGGCTTAAAGTTTAGGAGAATTGAGACAGGAATTCACATTTGGGAATGAACATTAGGGGCGGACAGGGCTGTGCTCTTTGTTTTGATTTTTTTTTCTTCTACAGTGACGTTGAGACACAATGAGAAATGTTTTTTTTTCCTCCTTTTATTTTCAAAAAAGGGGAAAAAATAGATAGTATAAAAAAAGTTTTTTTTAACTTTTTTGCTGTTGATGGTGCCATAATTGTTATAATATTGATTTTTTTAATAAATAATAACTATAAATTTTTTTTATTAATTATTATAAATTTAATTAGGTAATATTAAATAAATAATAATAATAAAAGATTAATGAATTATAATTATAATAATATTATAATAAATAATAATGAAATAATTTCATACTGATAATAATAACAATAAAATTAAAAATATAATAATATTTTTACTAAATAACAATATAATAAAATATTAATAATAATAACTTATTATTATAATAATTATTATAAAGTTTGATTGCAATAATATTTTCATAAATAATAATCATATAACAAAATCATGAAATTAATAAATAATAACAATAATGAATTAGTAATCATAATTATAATACTATTTTAATAAATATTATGATGATGATGATGATGATGATGATGATGATGATGATGGCGATGGTGATGATGATGGTGATGATGATGATGATGATGATGGTGATGGTGATGATGGTGATGATGATGGTGGTGATTATTATTACCACCAATTGACAGTAATCAACAAAGGGCATTTAAGTAAATTATGATAATTCATTCTGATTTTAAGATAAATTAAACACATCGATGGAAATGAATCTCATTCTGATTTTAATTTCTACAGCTCAAATAAATAGCTTATTCTTATTCGCATTCTTGATTCTAATTGTAGCCCGTTCCGATTACTGATTAGTAAATGCACCATGAGCAGATTATTGTGGTTTAATTGGGTCTGTTTTTTTCAAACCTAATTAATAATTAGTTTGTGTTGGATAAATTATAATTAACCAGTCTAACCCAACCAAATCTATAATAATAATAAGAAGAAGAAGAAGAAGAAGAAGAAAGATAATGATAATGTGTTAATTCTCAATTGCAAAATTATAAAGATTAAATGGCTTATCTAATTTTTTATTCTTTTTAATCTTTTAATGGAATAGGCTATTTCATTATTCCATCTACTGCTCTAGACTACGATTCCAAAACCAAAATCACACTCTCTTATAAGTAAATTTATTATTTTATAAGATTAATATAAAAATAAGTTGGTTTTAATTTCTTTTTATTTTTTTAGTGAATACTTAACGGCACATAATTATATATCACTTTCATTTTATTTTTGTATATGATGCTAGCTAATTATCTAAAAAGTCTGAATTTGGAATTGGAAAAGGAGATGTAGGAGAAATAAAGTCTATATGCTTTTTGTGAAAATTTTCTTAATTTAAAGATAGTTAATTTATTAACTTTCTTTACGTACACTAGATAGTGAATAAGGGCGGATCTAGCATGTGGCTAGTGGGGGCCACTAGCCAAAAAAAATTCTAAAATTAAAAAAGAAAAATATTTTAGTTTTTTAATTAGCCCCCATAAAAAATTTATTAAAAGAATCACTATAAATTATAAACCCCCATAAAATTTAAAATTTAACTTTTAAGAATTATAAAAACTTATATTTTAATTAAAAATAATGATAGCCCACCACTCAAAATATTTTCAATTATCAAAAATAGGATTAATTCTTCCAGTATCTATAATAATACTAGAGCGAACGTTTTCAGTAATGAAACTCATGAAAAATCATCTTTGGAATCATATGGGATAAATGATAGTTTGATTGTTTATATACGAAACAATAAATTTAATAATATTGATAATGAGTCTATTGTATAACATTTTTAAAATATAAAAATACGTAGAGAATAATTATAAATGTATTAACAAATATTTTACATATTCAAAATTTTAATTTTTCATATTTTACTATTATCTAATTTAGCCCCCTGTAAATTATTTTTCTAGATTCGCCACTGATAGTGAATGAAAATTTCATGTTATAAAAGATTTATATTTGATTTTAATAAGTTTCATTTCAAGTTTCATATCATGTTCATTGTTCAATTTAAAATTTTAATTTGACCTTCAACCTAATCAACTTAACCAGGCGATATAAGGTTTGGGTAGAATTGGATTAAACAAGTTTATTTAGTTAAGTTGGATGGATTTTATCTCAGCTCATTAAAAAGTAAATCAAGTTAGAATTTTACTAACCCTATTAAACCCAACTCATGCCCACCCTTATATCATTCTATCTAAATCATAAAATTCCAATAATCCAACTCTTTAACCATTTTCACATTGGATTTAAGTTGAGGCAATTGACCTAAACTAAATAACCTAAATTCCAAATAAATGTGAAATAACACAAAAAATTTCTAAACTACACGTATGACTCGTAGATTGAAGGTAAAACGGGTAAATTAGCATTAGAGTGGTAAATTGGTCTACAAAATTTAAAAAAATAAAAAATAGAAAAAAAACTAGAAAATTGATATAAAATGTAGTAAATTAATGTTGGAGACGTAAATTACAAGAAGAAATTGTAAACAAAACAAAAACTTAGAAAAATGACATAAAACTTTTAAATTGACATTAAGTGTGAAATGACACAAAAACTTTGTAAACCACACATAAAACTAGTAACTTGATGGGAAAATGGGTAAGTTAATGTTGGAGTTGTAAATTGCAAGAAGAACTTGTAAACAAAACAAAAGCTTAGAAAAATGACGTAGAACTTGTAAATTGACATTAAGTGTGAAATGAAACAAAACAAAATTTGTAAACCACATATAATACTAGTAAATTGATGGAAAAAATGGTAAATTAATGTTGGAGTTGTAAATTGCACGAAGAAGTTGTAAACAAAACAAAAACTTAAAAAAATGACATACAACTAGTAAATTGACATTAATTGTGAAACGAAACAAAAAATGTGTAAATTACATATAATACTAGTAAATTGATGGAAAAATTGGTAAATTAATGATGGAGTTGTAATTGGCCAGAAGAACTTGTAAACAAAACAAAAATTTAGAAAAATGACATAGAACTTGTAAATTGACATTAAGTGTGAAATGAAACAATAAAGTTGTAAACCGCACATAAAACTAGTAAATTAATGAAACAAATGGTAAATTAATGTTGGAGTTGTACTTTGCACGAAAAAAGTTGTAAACAAAACAAAAACTTAGAAAAATGACATACAACTAGTAAATTGACATTAATTGTGAAATAAAACAAAAAATGTGTAAATCACACATAAAACTAGTAAATTGATGGAAAAATGAGTAAATTAATGTTGGAGTTGTAAATTGCAAGAAAAACTTGTAAACAAAACAAAAACTTAGAAAAATGACATAGAACTTGTAAATTGACATTAAGTGTGAAATGAAACAATAAAGTTGTAAACCACACATAAAACTAGTAAATTAATGAAAACAATGGTAAATTAATGTTGGAGTTGTAATTTGCACGAAGAAGTTGTAAATACAACAAAACTTTAAAAAAATGGCATACAACTAGTAAATTGACATTAATTGTGAAATAAAATAAAAAATGTGTAAATCGCACATAATACTAGTAAATTGATGGAAAAATTGGTAAATTACTGATGAAGTTGTAAATTGTAAGAAGAACTTGTAAACAAAACAAAAATTTAGAAAAAATGACATAGAACTTGTAAATTGACATTAAGTGTGAAATGAAACAATAAAGTTGTAAACCACACATAAAACTAGTAAATTAATGAAAACAATGGTAAATTAATGTTGGAGTTGTAATTTGCACGAAGAAGTTGTAAATAAAACAAAAACTTAAAAAAATGATATACAACTAGTAAATTGACATTAATTGTGAAATGAAACAAAAAATGTGTAAATCGCACATAATACTAGTAAATTGATGGAAAAATTGGTAAATTAATGATAGAGTTATAATTGGCCAGAAGAACTTGTAAACAAAACAAAAATTTAGAAAAATGATATAGAACTTGTAAATTGACATTAAGTGTGAAATGAAACAATAAAGTTGTAAACGACACATAAAACTAGTAAATTAATGAAAAAATAGTAAATTAATGTTGGAGTTGTACTTTGCACGAAAAAGTTGTAAACAAAAAAAAAACTTAGAAAAATGGCATACAACTAGTAAATTGACATTAATTGTGAAATGAAACAAAAAATATGTAAATCGCACATAATACTAGTAAATTGATGGAAAAATTGGTAAATTACTGATGAAGTTGTAAATTGTAAGAAGAACTTGTAAACAAAACAAAAATTTAGAAAAATGACATAGAGCTTGTAATTTGACATTAAGTGTGAAATAAAACAAAAAATTTGTAAACCACACTTACAACTAGTAAATTAATGGAAAAATAGGTAAAATAATGTTATAGTTGTAAATTGTAAGAAGAACTTGTAAATAAAATAAAAATTTGTAAATGTTACATAAAACTTGTAAATCAACATTAACTTGTAAAAGTTTCATAAAACTTGTAAATCACACATAAAATTAGTAAATATAACCTGAAACTTGAATAAAAAAGAGTAATTACCTGATATTTAGGTAATAGGTTACCTATTTATTTAAAATTAATGATAGAGATTTTTTATTTAAATCTAACGGTCCACGTTCATTACGACATCAATACCGTAAATTTAATTACGGCATTATAAAATGACCCATTAATAAATTATGAGAGAATACTTTTAAAAAAAATTAAAATTAACTAATTTTTTAAACCTCTAGCGTAATTTTTTTTTTGTTAACATAAGACAAATTTACTATTTGCTATATGGCAGACACTGATATAGTAGTCAGTTACTTTTCGAGGGACAATTGAGGAGTCTGATATGTCATTTCTTTATTTGGACAATTGAGGCTCCGTTTTGTACAGCTTATTAAATAGAGCTTATAATAGTAAAGCTTATAACACTAGAGCTTATACCAATAGAGCTTTTGGACAAAAAGTCATTGGGTGTTTGGTTGTCAATAAAAAAAGTACTTTTGAACCATTAAACTGTGTGATTTTTTTATATTATATATTTTTAGAAAAGCTCTATAACCTCTACTCCTAAAAGCTCAAATTTTGGGCTTTTGCTAGTAGAGGTAAATCGGCTTATTTAAGCTAAAAAAACTCTACTAAAAAAATAACCAAACACCATAAAAATTTTTAAAAAGTGCTTATACGATTAAATAAGCATTTATACCTCTTAAATAAGCCATACCAAACAGTCACTTAATGTGCTTTGTAGGTTTATTCTCTTATTAATCCCTTATTTTTAGCCTAAAAGACAAAGATATTATCCATTTTCCGATGGCATGAAGCCCCACAAATGAGGGCTCAATTTGCTTTTTTTTTTTAGTCTCACTTTTGCCCCTTGAACTAGATAAATTTATTAGAGTTATCTTCCCTGAAAGACTATTCCTAGGGAACCTTAAGCTATCCTTCATTGACTTAAAAGTATTGACTTCTCTTATCTTTTATTTTCCATCGCCACGTATCTCTAGCTATTGGTCTAAATCAGTAATTTACCATAAGATCCCTTAGTCTCTTGTTTTGAAAGAACTAAAGAACAAGAAACTCAAAGAGCAAATTTTGCATGGGGGATACGTGGCGTTTTTTGAAAGTTTTAATACCCCAAAAATCTTCTATATCAAACTTATATCTTCTGAGGGTTTTATTCTAGAGTTAGGCGGTGCACTCTAAGTGCTTGGATCTCCACTATAACTCAGGTGTCATGTTGACGGTGATGAGATCAACCTTCTAATTCCAAGTTAGCATAGGTGTGGTAAAACTATACAAATATCGAAAAAATTAATTTAGAGGGATTTCCATTATTTTAGAGGATTTTTGTATGCTCTCTTGAGGTGTTTGCTAATGATGGTGAGTACAGTAGGGGTGTTCGCGGATCGAATTTTACAGATTGGACATCAATCCATATCCGATCCATAATTTTACGGATTATAATTTTTCAATCCAATCCAATCCAAAGATTGATAAAATTCAATCCAAATCCAATCCATACATCTGCGGATCGGATGCGGATTTGACTCAATCCATATCCAATCCACTATTTTCCGCATTAGTTTTCGAATTAAAAATTTTTAGTTCTCTCCAACTAATAAAATAAAAAAATCTAATATAAAAATAATTTTGGTACCAATTAAATTTAAAATTGAATAAAATTTAAATAAATTAATTGTTTAAATAAAGCTAAAATAATACATTTAAAGTTTCAAAATATAACACATCGAGACTAATTATTCAAATAAAGCTACAATAATACGTTCAAAATTTTAAAATATAACACACTAAGTTTAATTGTTCAAATAAAGTTACAATAATACGTTAATATAACACTGAAATTAATTGTTGAAATAAAGCCACAATTAATTGAAATGGCGAAGTTTCGGAAACCAAACACAGTATGATCCTTCACCAGGGCTATTGCGCCTGTCGAAAAGTGGTGATTATGGAGCCGTCCACAATGGGAACCAGAAGAAGTCGTACAGGTGGCGATCTTGAAGGTTGTGATAGTGAAATTATTCAGCCAGAACCAGTAAATGTGAAGTGGCTCGATGGACTTGGGAAAGAATATGGCTTGCTCTCGCCGGAATCGCGCGGCCGATGTCCTTCAAATCCGTGTCGAGAGTGTATCCAACCAGTATTGAGTGTTGCTAGTGTGTGTGACGGCGGGAAAGCTTGGGGTTTTTTGTTTGTAAATTGTTGGTGACTTGGCGTCATGTTACTTTGCTTTTGGGTGACTTTACAAATTGTTGGTGACTTGGCGTTATGTTACTTTGCTTTTACTAGTGCGTGTGACTTTGCTTTTATTTTGTTTTATAATTTTACAAGTTATATTTGTATATTTGTATATTTGATTATTTAATTATTTTTCATTTTATATTATTATTGGGTAATGGCTAAGATATGTTATAGTGCTTATGTAACTATGTAATGTCACATTTATAATTTTTTTAATTAAATTTATAATAATTTTTTAATTATATATATATATATTTACGGATTCACGGATTGCGGATTTACAGAAGTAAATCCATATCCAATCCATCGACTGCAGATTTTTAAATTTTCAATCCATATCCAATCCACCAATCCACGGATAGGATTTATACGGATCAGATTGACTGGATCAGACGGATTGAGTGGATCGGATTAGATTCTGAACACCCCTAGAGTACAAACCCTAAGACATACAATCATTTATGAATATAATGCCTAGGTTTATTGAGAAGAAATCAGCTACTCCTTAGAGTAGTAGAAGTGCTCACCCTTCAGCTTCAAATAGAGTCAATAGAAGAATTTAGCAATCCTCTTCAAGTAGTTCTAAGGGAAATTTGCTGAAACCTATTATACAAATGCAAAGCTTGTCAATCTCTTTTGTTTTTCTTGAAAAATTTATAATTGGAGGATTGAATTTTCTTAGAGCATTGAAGCAATACTTCTGGGGCAAACGCCTTAACAAACCACATGAGCATTAAAAATTACTATAATGGAGCACTTAGGGCTTGCTAAGATGTAAATCCCTATCTCCTTTTGTCGTGTTCTACTTTATTAAAACATTTTAATGCCTTCTCATGATTTTTTTTTCAACCTTATTCCAATATTGAATAAAGGTAAGTCTCTAAGAGCACTCCTTCTAGCTTAGCTAAGAACATAACCTCCAAGAAGGCAAACTAACATAGGAGGATGCTAAACAGAAAAATAAGGAAGAGAAGTTGACATTTAAAAAATTAAAATGGAGCATTTTGAAGACAAGAGAAAAACCATTCAATTTGACAGCAGCAAGCTGAAGATTTAGCGAAACAACTAGCCCTTTATATCATATTGCAAGAACAAATAGATAACCCTAAATTTAAGGCTCCCCACTTAAGAACCTACTATGTTCAAAATCAATGTCTTAAACTAAGTGTGGAAAACCAAGAAAATAAGTTATTGAAACTTTTGTGGGCATTACTTAAGGAAGCCAATAGAAAGCTCAGATGCCTTTATTATTTCAACTTATTATAAGGAAGAAGATGATCCATTTGCTTGATCTATTCCAACCAATAACACAATAGTCATGATGCTCTTATGGATTCTCTTTTTGTTCCAAGTACTTTAAGCTACATTCCCTAAGAGGTTTGTTTAATGTTTCTGTTTGTTTTGGAACTATTTTTGTGTTTATGCTTAAAACAATATATCCACTGGACTTGACTTAGGGTGCGTTTGGGATTGAGGTGCTGTAGCTTTTAAGCTACAGCTGCTGTGGAAAAAAAGTTATAATTATGAAATAAAAGTTAATAATATATAATAAATATAAATTTTAAATAATAATTTTATCAAAATTATTAAAGATATAATAAATTTTATATTATATAAGTAAAAAATTATATCAACATAGGTTAAAAGCTACAGCAGTTAATGTTTACCAAACACTTTAGTGCTGTAGCTTTTAAGCTACAGCTGCCCAACCTCAATCCCAAACACACCCTTAACTTATTTATGTATAATTAGTGCCTTATTATGTAGACCGGCTGTTACAAATAGTGTTTATGGTTCTCTCAGGTTTCCACGAGACTACCTCATCTACTTTCAATAGAATACTGAGTTATTTTCAACTTGAGTTTTTGCTCAGAATTTTATGGTGGTTTAATATGCACAACAATGTACCTTTTATCATATGTCATTCATATAGAGAAATAATGATAGGGAAAGACATAGACACTCAAGCAAACTAAAACACATTACCCTCGGGATACATATCGTTCGCAAACACAATTTATTTTTTATTTTTCTTCTACGACATTTGGCATCTTTATCTTCTCTTGCTTTCTATGGTATGTTTCGCTCTCCTCTCTTCCTTTTTTCATTCCACTTTTTTTTCTTACTTTCCATGGACCCTTCAAAGCAAAACATGGGGAACCAAGTAAGGATGTTGGGTCACTTAGATTTGTTACCGGGAGCATTATGCACCACTCCTCCTCTGCCTTTCCTCCCTCTACGGTTTCTATTCATATTTCCGATGATGAAGAAGAAGATGTCCTTATAGAGGGGTTCTTGACTAGCCAATGGGAATCCAAAGCCACACCTCGAACCCTAGAAAAATTGAGAGATTATCATATTCCTACCTCTATCGAGCTTAGGATCCCAAGCCCTAATGAAAACATGGCAACGCTTCCCAAGGGTTATGTAGCCTTGTATCCTTGTTTGTTTAAAGTCAGAGTCAGGTTACCTTTACATTCTTTCATTAATTTATTTTTAGATCTCTTAATGTTGCCTCTGCTCAACTTAACCCAGTGATCTACAAAGCTATTATGGGTCACTGCATGCTCTGGAGACGCTCAGGAATGCATTCCGACTTGTCTTTTGACGAATTTAGGAGGTTATATCAACTTAAATCAGTGTCTAGGGGAAGTAGCTGTTATTACTTGGCTGGCTGGGCTCGTATTGACCCAATCATCCCCCTTGATTTCTGGGATCAGACCAAGGGCTAGAAGGATTCATGCTAGAAGGATGACCCTAATACTGACGATTTTGTTTCTACTTCATTTCAGAATCTAGGTTATTGTTTTGCCTTTGTGATTTTCAGTTCATTATTTTTCTCATCTAATTTTATTTTCATTGCAGTGACTTGGTGATGCGTATATTAGCAAGTTGACACAAGTAATATAATGAAGAGTAGGGTATCGTCCCACATAGATTGTATATCCTATTAGCTACCGAAATTATTCTAACCCTAATTTATTTGAACAATCGAATAAGTGAATTTAGATTAAAATAAAATAAAATAACTAAAAATTAAATAAAGATGCAGGTAGTAATAAAAAATACCAAGAGATTAAAACACTAGGACATTCGATTTCACCATAACCAATCCAATTTAATCCTCTATCTATGCTATTAAAGTTTATTACTCGTGTTGACAGTGAATTTTCCTAATCTATTCAATATCCTCTCTCGAGTAATATAAAAAATATCTCTACATATTAACCCACTATATCTCTATGTGTATTTAAATATGCAAAGATTCATTAAGCTCTATGGAAACTCTTAGAAAACCTGCATGAATCACATTGGCACATCTCTGTCTTTCGTTCAATTCATGACATCTATTACACAGAGCAAAAATACATAAATCTCCTCTCGGTCTCATTATGTATCCTCAAATCATTTAAATATTGGCTAAGATATTTAAAAGCATTAAACACAATAATGAACATTCAACCATTGAATAATAAATTAAAAATAATACAAATTTATGGAATTAAATCTTTATAGTTAGGCTACATCGTAGCCCTAGTAAAATAAATTAGTTCATGGGAATATAAAGAGAATCCATAAATTTAATTGGAAACATTCAAGCAAGATAATAGAAAAGAGAGAAAGGAAAAACTCAAGAATTAATGTGTCTTCCTCCTCCTCCAAATTGTTCTTGTTACTCTCGGCTTTTGCTCAAGACTTGTGGCTGCTGCTCTATTTTTTTTTTCTCTTGGCTTCAATTCTTCTTGTGCGGCTGCCTTCTTCTTCTTAATTCTCCCACAAGTATAGCTTTTTTAGTGCTTTTATTGTTTTCCCTAAATCCTCACATGGAAGGGAGTCTCTAAGTTATATTTAATGTAACATACACAATTCATCTCAACCACACAAATTATGGGTTCCATAATTTTGTGTGGTTGAGATGAATTGTGTAAGTTACATTGAATGTAACTTAGCACTTGCCCACATGGAAAGGAAAGAAAAGCAAAAGCCCAACCGCCACTTTTAAGCCCATGCACGTGAATAACCATTTAAAACAATGCCAAAATATTGAGTAATGATATAACCCCAAACTCTTGTACAAATTTATTTTGTACAAATTGACGTGTCATTAATTCATTGGTTGAATGAAAATATAAAATAATAAAAATAAATCATATGAGCCAAGTGATATTTAATTCAACCAATCTTATCATGCCACATCAGTTTATACAAAATAAATTTATACAAAAATTTGTATCTATATCATTACTCCAGAATATTTGCTTCCTTTAATATATGCTAAGCTTGCCATTTAAAATGTCAAATGCCCTGTACATGACTAGCTTCAAATTAAAAGCCAATTGACCTTTTCTTCTCTTCCTTTATTCTTCACGTGATTGCCTGCATGATGCTTAAATTCAATCTTCCTTGATTTGGCTTTTTATTTCTTTGTCTTTTGCTTCCACATTTTTTTCCATTATACTCCAATTTGTTTCCTCTTTCACTTCCTTTCACTTAAATATTCCCAATATTCCTACAATGACAAAATATAAAAATGAAGATAAAAATTAATATGATATAATATGATTTAACATAAATATTTTATGGAAGCATTAAAATAATAGATAAATTATGAGCACATCAAATACCCCCAAACTTAAATTTTTGCTAGTCCTCGAGCAAAAATTAAAATAAAAACTACGAAAAGAAAATTCTAACTAAACTACTTTCGCAGGCGATCGCGATTGCATATATCATATGCAACAAGCCTTTAAACCCCTAGGCGGCCATAGTGGACGAGTTATAGTCTCGTGAGGGTTTCCAGTGATGATACCCACAAACATCATAAAAAATACCTCAAAGATTGTATACATTATATAGCTCAAAGAAAATTAAAAATATTGGCAAAGTTCTAACTTTAATTCAATAGTCAGCCTCATCCCATATTGGATTCCTGTATTGTGAGTGAATTAATTCAATCAAAACTTATTCTCAAAATTTTCAATATCAACAGCCCTTATCTCGAATAATAAACAGAGTAGGTCAAACTAACCTCATCATCTTGATATTCTCTTTTTTTTTTCACAGGCATAAATTTGTATTTTCTTTTGATTTTTCTTGAAGCACATGCTTTTTTTTTTCATAGTCAGGAGCTTTCACTCTATCCCTTAAGGTAGCATTTTTCTTATGGTAGATTATCCTCTATATACTGGTGGTACATAGGCCCAAATTACTCAAGGATAACTTCACTCTTAAGGGTTATAGGTAGCTATTTCTGACTATGGTGCCTGGGTAAACTTAAGTAATATAGAATCGAGGCAAACAATCATTTACTCAATCTAAAATTCTCAACTCAGGCTGTATCAATCTCAAATCTCAAGTCAAAATTCTAAAAGAATCGATATAAGTGCGCAAGATATTTAAAGAATCACAATCAAGACGAAATTAACACAAGAATCAAGTATAAACTAAGACAATATTCATCCATTTCTCAGAACCGTATTCATTTTCAACCATAAACTCATCATAGGCATTAAATTTTTATTTTTTTAATTCTTTTTTATGAAAAAAATGAAAGCAAATATTCCCACCCCAAAACTTAAAATAAACATTGTCCTCAATGTAAAGAAAAAGAAAAGGAAAAGAGAAAATCCTCCGGTCGTCATTCAGGACTAGACAGCTCAATAGCTATCTTGTGCTTATCTTGCTTGAAATAAGGTGGAGCAATAAAAACTTGATTGAAGTACTTTTGCCGCAGTTTTGGTTGCGCCAAAATGTCCACCGACTTCACGAGAATGACAGTGTTGTAGAATGCTTCTCATCTCTTCTTCCGGGACACATCGTCGAATGATTTGGTCTAAACAGTACTTATACAAGAACGAGTCTTCCCAAAGATAATACTTGACATCTGAAAAGAATTTATTCTTCTGTTGATATGATTAATCAGAAGGAACAATGACACTCACCAAATAGTTCACAAAATCTGCATATCATGGTGCGTTAGAAGTTTGCAAGGCCAACAGCTTTTCATCAAGAAATTCTTCGTTGATTGAAACCATTGCTTTATCCCCTCGCTCTCCCTGCTATAACCGAGATAAGTGATCCGCCACCAGATTTTCATATCCCTTCTTATCTCGAATCTTTAAATCAAATTCTTGTAGTAAGAGCACCCAACGAATCAGTCTTGGTTTTGCATTTGCCTTTGTGAATAGATACTTGAGAGCTGAATGATCAATGTAAACTATTACCTTGGAGTAAATCAAATATGAGCGGAATTTTTCAAGTGCAAACACAACAACTTGAAACTCTTTCTCAGTAGTAGCATAATTCAATTGCGCGTCTGTCAGAGTTCGACTTGCATAATAAATAACATGCAACATATTTTTATACCGCTGCCCCAAAACTGCTCCAATAGTATAATCACTTGCATCACACATAACCTCAAAAGGTAGATCTCAATCTGGAGCTATAATAACTAGAGCTGAAATCAGTTTCTCTTTCAAAGTGTTAAAAGCCTGCAAACACTCATTGGTAAAATTGAAAGGCACATCCTTGAGTAAAAGGTTGCACAAGGGTTTTGTTATCTTTGAAAAATCTTTAATAAAACGTCGATAAAACCCGACATGTCTTAGAAAACTTCTTACAGTTTTCACGGAAGTCGGTGGTGGCAACTTCTCAATGACTTCAATCTTCGCTCTGTCCACTTCAATTCCTTTAGCTGAAATACGATGACCTAGTACAATTCCTTCTTGCACCATAAAATGACATTTTTCCCAATTCAAAACTAAGTTGGTCCCCTCACATCGCTGCAAGACTAGATCTAAATTGTTTAGACAATGATCAAATGAAGATCCAAAAACTGAGAAATCATCCATAAACACCTCAATAAATATCTCCACCATATAAAAAAATATAGCCATCATATAACGTTGAAAGGTGGCTGGTGCATTACATAAGTCGAATGACATTCTTGTATAAGCAAATGTACCATAAGGACATGTGAAAGTAATTTTCTCTTGATCTTTTGGTGCTATAGGAATTTGATATAGCCTAAATATCCATCTAAAAAGCAATAGTAGGCATGGCCAGCAAGTCTCTTCAACATCTGATCAATAAAAGGTAGTGGAAACTGATCTTTTCTAGTAGCAGCATTAAGTTTTCTATAATCCATACATACCCACCAACCTGTGACTGTCCTTGTTGGGATAAGTTCATTGTTGTCATTCTTCACGACTGTCATTCCTTCCTTCTTTGGTACCACTTGCACTGGACTGACCCATGAACTATCAGAGATTGAATAAATTATCCCAGCATCCAATAATTTAAGCACCTCTGCCCTAACCACTTCTTGCATGTTCAGATTTAGGCGCCTTTGTGGCTGTACTGCCGGCTTATAACTCTCCTCTATTAGAATCTTGTGCATGCAGATTGAAGGGCTTATTCCTTTGATGTCGGCAATAGTCCATCATAGAGCAGCTTTGTGGTCCCTCAAAACTCGAAGTAACTTTTCCTCTTCAAGATCTGTCAAGGAAAAAGCAATAATAACTGGTAACTTAAAGTTATCATCTAAATAAGCATACCTTAAATGAGAGGGCAAAGGCTTAAGCTCATGTTTTGGAGGTTCTTTTATTGAAGGTTTTGGTCTAGAAGGACTTCTACCAAGCTCTTCAAATTCTGGCTTTTTCGAAAGTAGGTAAAATGGTAAAGCTTCCAAATACTGTGCATACTCCTAAATACTTGTATTCGTAGATTGAGTAGTCCCAGAGTGAACAATACATCATTCTAGTGTGTCATTCGGCATTGTACCGTGAAAGCTCTCAATTATCTCTTTATCAATAGTGTCTATTTGAAGGCATGTGTCGATCTCGGATGGATATTTCATTGCTTCGAATACATTGAAAGTGACTTACTCATCTTGCACCCTAAGAATTAGTTTTCCTTCTTGGACATCAATAAGAGTTCTTCTCGTAGCAAAAAATGGTCAGCCTAAAATGATTGGTATCTCACAATCTTCAATCGTATCAAAAACAATAAAATCTGCAGGAAATATAAATTGTCAACCTTAACAAGGACGTCCTCAATCATGCCTCTGGGATATTTTATAGACCTGTCTGCCAATTGAAAAAAACAATTGTTGCCTTTGGTTCACCAAGTCCTAATTTCCTGAAAACAAAGAGAGGCATCAAATTAATACTTGCACCTAAATCACACAAAACTTTATCAAAATAAGTATTTCCAATAGTGCATAAAATAGAAAAACTCCCTGGATATTTCAACTTCGGTGGCAATTTATTCTGTAGAATTGTAGTGGACTCTTCAGTTAACAACACAGTTTCATGCTTTTCTAATTTCCTCTTGTTGGATAAAATTTCTTTCATGAATTTAGTATAGCTCAGCATTTGTTCTAATGCATCTGCAAAAAGGAATGTTAGTATGTAACCTTTTAAAGACATCAAGAAATTTAGAGAACTGCTTGTCTAATTTGTTTTTCCGAAAGGCGCTGAGGAAACGGGATCGGAAGGACATAGGCTTTGACTGGTGCTGATTGTTGTGATTGTGGAATTTCTGCACTTGCTGCCTCGGATGTTCTAATGGTGTCTTTAATTTGCTCCATGTTATCTTCTCCAACTTCTTTTACTTCTTTTGGCAGATCTTCAAGTTGTCTACCATTCCGAAGCATAATTGCATTCATTTGTTCCTTTTGATTTGTCTCTGTGTTGCTCGGCAGAGATCCTTGTGGTCTGCTGGATAACAAGTTTGCAATTTGACCCATTTGCACCTCGAGTTTTCGGATTGATGCAGCTTGATTTTGAAAAGTCGTCTCTGTTTTGGTCATGAATTGAGACACATTTGTTGTAAGCTGAGTAAGAGTAGCTTCCAAATTTGACTTCTTCTCTTGTGATTGGAACCCTGGAGGTGGCTTCAATGTATTTTAAGTGTTGTTCAATGACAAATTCAGGTGGCTTCTCTAGCAAGGATTGTAGGTATTAGAACATGGGTTATTTTGTTGCCTCTGGTAGTTCGACACATAATGAGCTTGTTCAGCAGATGACGACGCAAAAGGACTTCCAACTAGCAGTTGACACTGGTATGGTTCCCTCTGTATAATTCACACACTTGAGTTTGAATAGCATTGACATTTAGGTGCTCTAGCTTATTAGATAAAGCAGTCATTTGTGCAGATAAAGCAGTGACAACATCAATATTATGGGCTCCTACAGTTTTCCTTAGCAATGATCGCTCTAAAGACCACTGGTAATTGTTAGAGGCCATCTCTTCTAATAATTCATAAGCTGCTTCTAGTGTTTTTCCCATTAACATTCCTCCTGCTGCAGCATCAATCAATGTTCTGGTATTGGATCCCAAACCATTATAAAATATCTGTACCTGAAGCCAAACTGGTAGACCATGATGTGGGCATTTTCTTAGTAGGTCTTTGTATCTCTCCCATGCTTCATATAATGATTCCATCTCGAACTGAGCAAAGGTTGTGATGTCATTCCTCAACTTGGCTGTTTTTACTGGAGGAAAGTACTTTGCTAAAAACTTCTGTGCTAAACCATCCCATGTCATGATTGTTCCAATAGGAAGTGAGTTCAACCACTTTTTTGCTTTATCCATCAGTGAGAACGGAAAAAAGCCTTAGCCTGATAACAATGTCTGAAACACCATTTTGCTTAAATGTGTCACAAATTTCTAAAAAATTTGCAATATGAGCATTTGGATCATCATTTGGCATCCCAGCAAATTGTACTGACGTCTGAATCATCTGGATTATGGCTGACTTAATTTCAAAATTATTGGCTTGAACGATAGGGCGTGCAATGCTTGATGAGCATCGTTAACTGTAGGCACATCATAATCTCTTAAAGGTCTCGCATCCTCATTTTCATATAATGCTTCATCAGCCATGATTAGTTGTTGCTCCTGTAAAGCTTCTCTCCTTGCTCTATAAGCCTTCTACAAGTGCGTTCAATCTCTGGATCAAAAGGTAATAAATCAAAACTTCTTGAACGTCTCATAAAATTAAACAAGAAAACAATAATAATAATAATAATAAGAATAATAAGAATAATAATAATTATTATTATAATAAAAAAATTCAAATCAAACTAAGGTTAGTTGGTATCGATACCAATCCAAACAATTACCGACAACGGCGCCAAAAACTTGATGCGTAAATTAGCAAGTGTACTAGTCGGCACAAGTAATATAATGAAGAGTAGAGTATCGTCCCACAGAGATTGTATATTCTATTAGCTACTGAAATTATTTTAACCCTAATTTATTTGAACAATCGAATAAGCGAATTTAGATTAAAATAAAATAAAATAAAATAACTAAAAATTAAATAAAGATGCATGCAGTAATAAAAAATACTAAGAGATTAAAACACTAGGACATCTGATTTCACCATAACCAATCCAATTTAATCCTCCATCTATACTATTAAAGTTTATTATCCATATTGACAGTGAATTTCCCTAATCTATTCAATAGCCTCTCTCAAGTAATATCAAATATATCTCCACATATTAACCCACTATATCTCTACGTGAATTTAAATATGTAAAGATTCATTAAGCTCTATAGAAACTATTAGAAAAACTGCATGAATCACGTTGGCATATCTCTGTCTTTCGTTCAATTCATGGCATCCATTACACAGAGCAAAAATACATAAATCTACTCTCGGTCTCATTATGTATCCTCAAATCATTTAAATATTGGCCAGATATTTAAAAGAATTAAACACAATAATGAACATTCAACCATGAAATAATAAATTAAAAATAATACAGATTTATGGAATTAAATCTTCATAGTTAGGCTACATCGTAGCCCTAGTAAAATAAATTAGTTCATTGAAATATAAAGAGAATTCATGAATTTAATTAGAAACATTCAAGCAAGATAATAGAAAAGAGAGAAAGGAAAAACTCAAGAATTAATGCGTCTTCTTCCTCCTCCAAATTATTCTTGCTACTCTCGGCTTTTGCTCAAGACTTGCGGCTGCTGCTCTATTATTTTTTTTTCTCTTGGCTTCAATTCTTCTTGTGCGGCTGCCTTCTTCTTCTTAATTCTCCCGCAAGTATAGCTTTTATAGTGCTTTTATTGTGTGTCCTAAATCCTCACATGGAAAGGAAAGAAAAACAAAAGCCCAGCCGCCACTTTTAAGCCCATGCACGTGAATAGCCATTTAAAACAATGCCAAGATATTTGCTTCCTTTAATATATGTTAAGCTTGCCATTTAAATTGTCAAATACCCTCTACATGACTAGCTTGAAATTAAAAGCCAATTGACCTTTTATTCTCTTCCTTTATTCTTCACGTGATTGCCTGCATGATGTTTAAATTCAATCTTCCTTGATTTGGCTTTTTATTTCTTTGCCTTTTACTTCCACATTATTTCCATTATACTCCAATTTGTTTTTTCTTTTCACTTCCTTTCACTTAAATATTTTCAATATTCCTACAATAATAAAATAAAAAAATTAAGATAAAAATTAATATGATATAATATGGTTTAATATAAAATTAAGTTATGAAAGCATTAAAATAATAGATAGATTATGAGGACATTACTTGGTTTTCCACACCTCGTGCGTGAGCTAACCTCCTGCAATTGGACATACTTTCTTTATTCATATGGACTTCCTACTAAGAATTCGGCCTTATCCCTACTGGTATGTGTGGCGCTTATTTTCGTTTGTGAGCATTCATAATTTTCTTTCTTATACTTTTAAATTTGTGGTGTATTTGCCATACATTAAATCAGTGGTAGAAAGAGGCCAACCATCTTCCCTCTTGGAGATTCGTCTTCTCGAAAGCACCACACAGCTCTTCTCTCTTCGATTTAGTCATAGTCTTCAGAAGCTCCTTCGACCCAGTTTGTCCCTGCTAATACCTCACATGTTGGGAAGAAAACTCACTTGCCATCTGGCCTGGGATCACTTAAGCACACTTCAGCCCTTATGTTCGATGACTTGGCTAACTGGACCTTCTAGCATAATGAATTTGAGCATGATCTTGCTAACCTTTTTTCCCTGAAGAGGGCATTCTCCTATCAAGAATCTCTCCATTCAAGGCAAATTGACCTAATGGTTTTATTCTTTGCCTTCATAGGCAATGCCTATAAGGTCAACTTCATAATTCTCTTTAAATTGATCATTTGTTCTTTCACTATTAAATACTGATTAAGATTTCCTTGTTGTATTCTAATGGATCACCATGAACATAATTTAAACATATAATTTGTATTGCGATTCAGAGGGTGAATGTTCCAAACTTAGGAATGAGAAAAATAAGATTGTTGGTGAAGTTATCCAGCTGAGGACCGAGTTAGCATCCTTCAAGTTTGTCCATGAATCTCTCAAGTTGGAGAATGATATCAGCGATACGGTGATCAGGAGTAAAGATAAAGAGATAGCTCGCCTGTGGTAACAGCTCGAGGGCAGCTACCAGAGCTACATTAAGGCTTTCCTCAAATCAGTTGAGTTTAAGTAGATGAAAGATGAAGAGTTCTTCTCTAGGGTTGATGACTGCAATAGGGTGGTGAAGGATCATTACCTCGAGTGGGATTTGAAATTAGTGGATGACAATTACTCTGAAGCTTCTCAAGTGGACAACTCAATTATGTCTTCAGATGATAAACTAACTAGAAAGGAGGATGATAGAGTGTCGGGTCAGCAAGGTAAACCATCTCGTACTCAGTCACAACCTACTCTAAAGAGGGAGATGAGTCTTCGTTGACTATTCCACCTCTGGTTGCTATCTACCCAGACAATATTCCACAGAGTTACTAAGACTACCTCTGGTTGCTATCTACCCAGACAATATTCCATAGAGTTACTAAGACTGATTTCCTTTCCTTTACCGGTCTTTAAAACTTTAGAAATTATGTTTTAATCTTTTTGGTCTGTTATTGTTGTGCAATTTTTTTTTTTGTCTTAACCACGAGGTATCCTGGGGAGGGCCCCAACTGTAGGAGGCACCTTTAAGCCCGTACCACAACCCAGACTAGAAGTCCCCGCTAGAACTGGGAGGCACATGTTCTCCCAACAAAGGCGACTTCCCTGCGACTCGAACTGGGGAGCAAACTCAGTTAAACCACTTAAGGGGACTCCATTACTAGTGGAGCCAACACTTTGTTGGTATTGTTGTACAAATTTTATTTAACTCACAAGTACACAAATCTATTGTAGAATAGATTAATAGTGACAAGTGTTGATCCCACAAGGAGGTGAATTTTAATTATATGTAGAATTAATTTTCTATGTGGGTGGTTGGATTTATGGTGGAAGTGATTTAAATTATCCTAAAATTCAAATTGAAATGGCGGGAATAAATTGAAGTGAAAATCTATTAAAATGATGTACTTGGGTATCTGGATCTGCATCAACATGCACCATGAACTAAATATTCCTTATTAATGCCAATTAAATCATGATGGGGATTTCCACACCTCATGAACCACACTCTAATCAATATGGTGCTAAGGGTTTACCGTGCCAAATAATAATAACCTTGTACTAGGGAGCCGGTGAAAGCAGAGCGGTATCTAGACAAGATTATTACTATTTGTCAACGAAAAGTCAAAACATCCACAATACTTAAAGGGGAAGAGAAATTAAATTTACCAAATAAAGCCCATGGCACATGTTGAGACTTCACCTTCAACCCAAGCTTGAAAGAAAATTAACTACTCATAATTGAACTATGGGCAAAATGAGATTTATTAAAATACGTAGAAAATACAAGATGGAAAAGGAATTACAGAAAATGGAGCCCAAAAATAGATTTAGGGATGCCAAATTTGGGGGGGCGGCCCCTTTTTTATTGATACATTGAGTAAATCATGGCCATCAGATTAAAAATAGTTTGGACGCTCATGATTGTGCCACGTCATCAGTCAACAGTACGCGGTTTGACCACGCGGTTTGAACAGTCAACCGGCTTGAATAGCGACGCGGTTTGGTTGTAAATAATCCTGTGTATATGCATGTACCGTACGAGCGATTTTTGGTCCACTAACATGCTGCCACATCACCGATCAACAGTACATAATAATTTTAGTCCAATAGAATCGTGACACCGCATCAGTCAACGCCACATCATCAGTCAATGCCACATCATCGTTCCGTATGTGTGAACAGTGTCATGAATAGTAACGTAGACAGTAACGTACATGTGAAGAATGCCATTTTTTCTTTTATGGTCATACTAAGGTTTTTGACTGTCTTGAGTTCAAAAGTGATGTCCGTTTTACTGTCTGAACTCTCGTTCATTGTAAAATGACCATGATGCCCTAAAATCCATAAAATACTTAATTAAAATAAAATACATATAATTAAATTACAAGAGACTAAAATACATAAAAGTAGAAGTGTTAGTAAAACTTGAAATGTAAAATGAGGATTTTCTCCTTTATAAATATACATTTTCTAATACTCAACACACCCCTAACCAGCTTATTGTTAGTCCCTAACAAATAAAGCGAAAACAAAATTCAAATCCAAAATGATTTTTTTTAAACACTCGTGTTTATTTAATCAGACTAATGATAGAAATCAAATAAAAGTATAAGCATTATCTCCAGTCTACAAAAACATCACACCCACATCAACCATCCATATGAATTAACCCAGTAGACTTTGTTACAACTATTTTCAAGAATGACATGTCAAACCGCAAAATCTCATTAGAAGTAGTGATACTCTCACAAGAAAATTAAACCTAATAAAAATAGTCACTCCAATGAATGCTCAATTTGAGAGAAAGTAATACAGAAGTAATATCACACACTCTCACCAAGATGAAAGAAATATGCTCTCAGTTTAGAAATAATACGATCTCAAGCCAAACAAAATGTTAATCAACCCAATGTATTCATTTTTTTTTCTTTTGTTTCTTTTTTTTATGCACCACTATATTATTTTAGCCCATAAAACTAGCTTCTACTTCAGACTATAAATCTCTAAAATCAAGAAGGAATTTTTTTAGGACGTAACGTAGGCTATGAACATGGCTAACAAATGAAGGAAAATAGGAAAAATAAAATATATGTTTGAGAAAAAATAGATATATTTTAGAAATTACAAGGTGCATTTTGCTTATTTATTATATATTTTTTTCTTTTTTTCTTTTTTTTTAAACAACAATTTTTTTGTTGTTTTTTTCCTTTTTTGCTTTTGTTTGGCACAACTTCACTGAACAAAATAATTATTTACATTTTTCTCAAACATAAATAAGTGATGGAACTTGTAAGATATCGGGTAATACTCCAAATCGGAGTAGGTCGAGATGATAAGTTGACAAAAAAGTTTTTTTTTAAAGGCTCAAAATGGTTAACTATGGATATTTCATAAAAGGGATGACTAGAAAGACTCAAACGGATCAAAGATGGTCTTTTCATCGTCTTTTAGGGCTCTAAATAATCTTTCACATCTACTAGTTAGATGGACCTCAAGATGTAGCAACACACATTTTTTTTATTTAACTTTTTTTTAGGATGGACTCAAAGAAAATCTAGAGATCATGTATAAAATAATAAACTGCTAAGCTGTATGAAGAATGGGCAAAAAGAGTTACTCTCCAAGAAAAATAACAGGCTCAAAATCTCACTTGCAATTTATTATGACATGTGCATTCCTTCAAGCAACTCATATTTATCTCCGACATTAACATGTAGAGTAGCAAACATAGCGTAACATCACTTAAGACCAAAGATAATACAAATATTAAAATTTGAAAATCATCATGTCATCTAATGTTAAAACAAATCACACAATTTTTTTTTAAATGACAGTCTACCCCCAATCTATTCTAAACATGAAAAGAAAATATGCATGCAGAAAGGTAAAAATGATGCAGAAAAGCTAATTAGAAAAGTTACACTTAAAATGATAAAAAAAGAAAATATTTTTTTTACTAAGAAGATGCGTTTTTAGAGTCACTACACTCCATATTTAGCCATCTCTGACTCAAAAATTTGAAAGTGTATATTTATAAAGGAGAAATTAGAAAGAAGAAAAAAATGTTTATCAAAACTTAATAAAGAAAAAAGAAAATGTCTGGAATTTTTTTTTATTTTTTATTTTTTGGTTTTTATTTTTTTTTTCAAACTAAAGAAGATACGTTTCTAGAGTAACTACGCTCCATATTCAGCTATCTTCAACACAAAAAGTTAGCCACGGTTAGTCTCTAAAACAAAAAAATCAGTAAAAACTTAACCAAGATTCCACAATTATCAACTATTCCCTCCCCCCAACCAGAACAAAATATTGTCCTCAATGTTTTAAAGGAAATAAGTAAAGTTTAGAAGACATCACCTAGGTGGTGCAACACAGATGAAAATATTTACAAGCGGAGAGTTAAATCTAATTTGTACTTCTTACTATGGCTACTGTTACCATCATTATTTGGACGCTTCAACACAAAGGTCATGGGTATGGCTCTGGTCTATAAGCTTGTAACAGATCAAGTAGCTCATTAGCAGTGTGGGCACAAATAAAAATTTTTTTCGCTGTGGAGTGTATGAAATAGTTTTTTATTGCATGGTTAAGAAATGCGATGAAACTATCATAAAAAATATTGACATTTAACAAACCGATGAGTTTTTAGTGAATGTGCTGATGGACCCAAGATGCTAATGTGATAAGTGCCTCTAGAGTTGCAAGATCTCCTGGTAGGAAAATAAAAGCATCAGCATGATTAAGCATTTCAGTTATTCTTTCTTTCATACCTGAGACGACTAACTCTTCTCCAGTCGGTGAGTCAGACAAACTGCCCAAAGGTTTTAGGGCTCTTGGGATGATGCCTACTACTTGGCTTCCTCTAACAAAAGCAACTTCTGAGACCAATTTTGATAATCATCAGTTACCTCCTCCATACACCAAGTGTAATTTTCTCTCTGCTATGCTTTGACCAAGATCTATGACTGCCTCAACGAACTTTTTATGTTTGCCATAGTTAAATCCAGAAAGCTCACAAATGTTCTTAAATTGTTTATTGGGAGTAGCTGCCATTGGGATACTTCTCAAAAATAATTTGTGAGTACTTAATAAAAAGTCATATTTAAAAATCTTGGTGACAATAGGTCACAGCTGTGTATAAGGTGGCATGTCAGTGTCGATTAACTTGTAAAGCACATGGCTCGAGAGTAAAAAAGTAAACAGTTAAAAGGGAAAAAATAATGGTAAAATAAAATTATTAAAGACAATAATGCAAATGATAAAACAACAGTGAAATAAAATAACAGTGAAGTAAAAGGATATTTATAGATAGTTGCGACTGTGGCTCACATCTTCCTCTGGTTTTACATCCAGAAATGGCTTGAACGCCCTCTATGGGTCGAGGATAGACTTCCCATATAGTTTTCTTATAAACTAGCAAATGTGGTCATTTATAGTCAGATTCCTAATACTATATCGTGTATGCTCTTTCTAGAATAATGGTCATAACTGGAGAATCGCTCATTGCACATATTCACTGGGATGCGTTTCAAGAGACAAAATGATATCATCCAATGACTCCTTATTCAAGCCATCCCTAATGAATTGAATCTTATCTTCCCTATTATCAGACACCATTCCTAAAAAACATGGTTTTTTTTATCGCATTTCATTCTGGCACACTTATGACAAGCAACATAAATTCCTCAAGCTCTTCATTTCCTTACATAATTTCCTTTACCACAACCAGGCATGTATGCAATAAATTTTGGAGGCAACTCACCTGCCAATCGTACTTTGGCCTTGATTAACCAGCGAATGTCAGCAGGTATGTTATTCCTCATAAGCAATCGCATGCGTTCGGACCGAGTTTTATGGATTGTAAGGAGGGCATTCTGAGGAAGTGAAGGGAATCAATTGTGAAGCTTTGCTAAAATCTCGTTTATGTCCATTCCTTCACCTTAGAATATAAGTTATTATAGGAAACTTAAGTAACCGACTTGATTGTCATGGAGTACCATTATCCGCCACTTCACTGGGGTAACAAACTAAAGCACACAAATAAAAAAATAAACTAAAACACACAAAAAAATTACAATCGTCCTCTTATTGAATTTACCTCAAGCTCCAACTACATGTTGTAGACACCTCCTTCAATGTCTCTGAGTTAACTTTCTAAATCCTCAACATGGGATACTAACTTTGGTGGTTGTAGAGCCTAAATATGATGTGTTTTACAAAGGCGAATCTACCTTTTGAGATGAGATTTTACACGCTGAAATTGTCTAAGAATGTCTATGAGGATCTGTTTAGCTATGACACTCATGATTAACAATGATAAGAGAGGACTTAATTGTTAAACAAACACACTTATGCAAAAATAATTTCAATTAGTAAAATAATAGTAAAAAGAAAGAAAAAAATCAAATCACTGAAAAGAAAGAAAAATCTCAATTCAAATCTGGTGGGTTACTCAAATTTATTTCGGTGTCTTCGCCATGTGGTTGGTACTCTAGATATGGCTTTAATCTTTGACCATTAACTTTAAACGTGACACTGTTCTTTGGGTCCTTAATTTCAATTGCCCCATGTAGAAAAACAGTGTGAATAATAAAAGGGTTAGACTATTGAGAGCGTAACTTACTTGGGAATAGGTTCAAGCGAGAATTGAATAAAAGCACTTTCTAACCTAGAGTGAAAGATTTTCTCATAATTTGCTTGTCATGAAAGACTTTCATTCGCTGCATTTTTGTACGCATCATTGCGAATTTATTCAAGTTCTGCCAGCTATACTCTTCTTTCTGAGCTAGCTTGCTGCATGTTAAATTTGAATTTCTTGATGGTCCAGTATGCACGATGCTTGAGTTCCACAGGTAGGTGGCACAGGTAGGTGGCAAGCTTTTCCATACACTAGCCTGTAGGGTGACATCCCAATCGGGGTCTTGAAAGCCGTTCTATATGCCTATAATGTATCATCAAGTCTTAATGACCAATCTTTTCTATCTGGCCTTATCGTCTTTTCTAATATTTACTTTATTTCTCGATTGGAGATTTCCACTTGGCCACTAGTTTGAGGATGATATGGGGTGGCCACTTGTTGAGTGATGGAATACTTTGTCAAAAGAGCTTTGAATGCTTTGTTACAAAAGTGGGCACCACCATCACTGATTATTGCTCGAGAGACCGGTGTATATGCATGTACCGTACGAGCGATTTTTGGTCCACTAACATGCTGCCACGTCACCGATCAACAATACATAAGAATTTTAGTCCAATAGAATCGTGACACCTCATCAGTCAACGCCACATCATCGGTCAATGCCATGTCATCGTTCCGTATGTGTGAACAGTGTCGTGAAAAGTAACGTAGACAATACCGTACATGTGAATAGCACCGTAATGTGAACAATGTCATTTTTCCTTTTATGCTCCTCCTAAGGTTTTCGACTGTCCTGAGTTCAAAAGTAATGTCCGTTTTACTGTCTAACCTCTCGTTCATTGTAAAATGACCATGATGCCCCTAAAATACATAAAATACTTAATTAAAATAAAATACACATAATTAAATTACAAGAGACTAAAATACATAAAAGTAGAAGTGTTAGTAAGATTTGAAATGTAAAATGACGATTTTCTCCTTTATAAATATACACTTTCTAACACTCAACACATTATCAACTAGAACTCTGTCTCTTTGGCAATGAATATTCTCATTAAAATGCTTTTGAACTTTTTGTCTTGAATCCGTGGGTGTTTTACTTTTATTTTGTGCTTCGATGTTTAGCATTAATCATCTTTTGGATCTCTAAAAATAATGTTTCTTGCTTGAGTTGTGGTAATTTGAGTTTGCTTATCCCCTCAAGTTGGGATTTTTCGCACCTGCTCATTCCTTTAGCCAGGTGGAAGTAGCCCACTACTATGTACGCATTGGCCAAACGGTAATAATTCATGGCTACCCAACTTATTGCTTAGGATGTTACAGGTCACGGTTTACCGAATCATATGCTTTTATACTTCTTGGGAACACTTTTCAGAGTGTATCATGAGCTCGTACCTTAAATGGTACTGCATTTCGGACCTTAGAGGGCTGTGTAGTTCTCACCTTGTAAGGTAGTTTGTTAAGTGCCTTACATGGCAAGTTAACTTGTATCTCAAAGAAAGCAATATAATTTTTTGCATGTTTAAGGTGGCCTGATCAATGCTTTGATCAAGGTGGTATGTTCTATGCGTTAACTAGAGTAGCACAGTTCGTGTTCTGGTTAGGGCGGTATGATATATGCCTTGATGAGGGCGGTATACTTCCAAACCTTCACTTCGGCTGCATGATTTTTACCTTGATTAGGACAACATTATTCAAGCCTCGATTAAGGCTATGTGATTATATCTTGACTATGACAGCTTTTTTCAACACTTGATTGGGGGTATATGATTTTGCCTTGATAAGGATAGCTTTTTTTAGAGCCTTAATTAGGGCTATATAATTATACCTTGATTAGAGCAGCATTTTTCAACCCTTGATTAAGGCTGTATGATTCTACCTTGATTAGGACAATATTTTTCAAGCCTTGATTAGGGGTATATAGTTCTGCCTTGATTAAGGCATCATTTTTCAAGCCTCGTAAGGCATTTCTAGTTTCTTGCCTCGGAAGGCTATGTTTTTTGTGCCTCAAGGGCTATGTTATCGTTGCCTCGTAAGGTGTTTGGAACTTTCTCTGGGATCCCATGCGGTGTCTTATGATAGTGTTATAACATAAAGAGGGGAAATGTATGAATGTACACAAGAATGCATGAACATTTATTTTATAAGTTTTAAAAGAAGACTCTCCCTTAACTTGAACTGGCTCAATTAGCGTAGTTGGAGCCAGTGTGTTCTCTAGAGCCATAAATAACAAATGACTAACAATAACTTAAAAGACTTTCTTAAACTGAACCACCTCATATAGGTGATACCAATGCGGAGTCCAAAGGCACAAACAAAATGCAAACATCTACTAACTTATCACATCTCTCATGGCATCTTCTCAGTTGGTCATTTTCAAAAGCAAATAATTAAAATGCTAACAAGGAAAAGAAAAGCCTATTTGGGAGTTCATGCGTAGTAACAGCTAAGATGCTCTATGTTTCAGGGTCGAGTTAGTTGTTTTCCATTCATTTATACCAGAATATATGTCCCTGAGGTCACTTCCTTGATGACTCTGTACGGTCCTTCCCAGTTAGGGCCTAATGCTTGCTCTACTCCCACGGTTTCTATCTTCTTTAGTATCAGTTGCCGAGGTTGCAAAACCTAGCAGTTTAACTTCTGTATTGTAGTACCTGATGACTCTTTTCTGGTATGCTGCAACCTTTATGCTGCATTTCCTCTTCTTTCTTCAATTAGATCTTTATCCAACTAAAAGAGTTATTAATTTTCCTCATACCAGTAATAAATGATCCTTTGCGTATTGAGCCCTACTTCAACTAAGGCTGTCACATCAATGGCCATGGGCTGCTCATTGGGTTAGCATCTGAGGTGGTTGTCTGGGTACAGTGAGGTTTTTCTGACATTTAACACACTTCATAGAGAAATCAATACAGTCTTTTTCCATGGATGGCCAATAATACCCATGTCTGACAATTCTCTATGCTAAGGACCTTTTAGCTACGTGGCTACCACATATCCCTTCGTGTACCTCCTTTAAGATACATCCGCCTCTTCCAGTAGTATACACCTTAGGTAAGGCATTGGGAAGCCTCTTTTATAAAGTGTTTCTCCAATGATCACGTATCTAGTTGCTCGAAGTCTCAACTTTCTCGCCTACAGTCCCTCGTTTATGCTGGGTGATTTTACCACTTCATTGTTAGCCTATATGGCTATAGATATTGATTTTGATGATAACAAACCACATGTGTTGATTAAACAAAGATTTATGAATTGTGCTTTTATAGTAAGAAAATGATGTTATGGGGTTAAAGTATTTTGGACAAAAATGAAAGTATTTTAAAATCTTTGATAGTGTTTTAAATTTCAGATTTGGACCTATTTGAAACTATTTAAATATTTTTGGGTCAATCTATAATTTCACATAGTTTGGGCAAAATTATAATTTCATAAAGTTTTGGGATTGACATAGCATTATTTAAAATTATGAAATTGGACCTATTTATAAACTTTCATAACGTTTTAGGCCATAATACAATTGTATAAAGTTTTAGGGTCAAACTATAAATTTAGAAAATATTTCACTGTAGCAGTCACTATAACAAGAGGCTTGCCGGATATGGTTAAACGGCAAACCGAATTTTGGGCAGTAAGCTTCTGGAGCATAACCGGCTTACCGGATTTCGCAAGCGGCAAGCTAGATATTCTGAAATTCAAATTTTTGCCTTAACGGTAACATAAAAGTGGCTTACCGAATTTCTAAACGGCAAGCTGATTATGACCAAAATGTGCATAACGGCTACTTTTTGAGCTTAAACTATAAAAACTCAAATCCAACTCATTTTCAATCTCTCCAACAAGCATAAACAAAAAGCACACGAGATATCTTGAGCTTTCAATTTGCAAAACACAAAACATTGAATCATTTCTTATTCTTCATTTTTTAATATCTACTCTTTGCGTGAGTTTTATTGTAACTTTCATTTCTTCATCTCAATTGTAAGAGTTTGAGTGTGTGAGACACTTGAGTGAAGAGATTGAGAGATAATCTCTTTGTTGTAAAGGTTCATTGACACCTTGAAGTCAATTGTAAACGGTTGAAGCTTTGGAAAGGCTTGGATAATGAAATCCTCAAGCTTGGATCGCTTGGAGGCGTGGACGTAGGCGGGGATTGCCGAACCACGTAAAAATTCGTGTGTTTATTTCTCTTCTCCCTTACTCATTAGTTATTGTGCTTTTATTGAATTTATTGCTTTCAATTTTTATTAAGACATTAGATTGCTTGTTATGTAGATTTGCTAGGATAATTTTTTAAAATTCTAATTCACCCCCCCTCTTGGGTTGCACACTTATATTTCATTTGGTATCAGAGCGACGTGCTCTTATTTAGACTTAACCGTCTAGAGCTAAAGATCAATGGCAACTCAAAATGATTCTACATTTAGGGAAGGACAGTCCACCACTAGACCACCTTACTTTGATGGAAACGATTACCCATATTGAAAAATTATGATGAGAATTTACTTGCAAGCCTTAGATTATGAAATTTGAGAAATCGTTAATGATGGTCCTTTCATGCCTTTGACTAAAAATAAAGTCAGGGAAGATATTCCAAAACCTTCACGGGAATGGAATGAATTCGAAAAGAGAAAAGCTTCTCTAAATTACAAGGCCATGAATGCCTTGTTTTGTGCACTAGATAAGAAAGAGTTTCATAGAGTGTCTAGTTGAGAAAGTGCTAATGAGATTTGGCACAAAGTTGAAGTTGTGTATGAAGGCACAAGCCAAGTGAAAGAATTTAAAATAAGTAGGTACACTCGACAATATGAATTGTTCCAAATGGAACAAAACGAGAATGTGTACTCTATGTATACTAGATTTACGGATATAGTGAACACTCTAGGAGCCCTAAGAAAGATCTTTTCAAATAGTGAGAAAGTTGAGAAAATCATTAGGTCGTTACCTAAGGAATGGAGACAAAAAAGGACTGCCATTGAGGAAGCTAAAGATTTAAATGTATTACCTATTGATGATTTAATTGGTTCTCGCATTTCATATGAAGAAGATTTGGTAGCTAAAAAAGGGCATGAGGAAAAGAAGAAAAACATTGCTCTCAAGGCTTCAAAACGTGATAGTGATGAGGAAAGTGAAATAGATGATGAGGAGTTGGCAATGCTAGCTAGAAGATTAAGAAAATTCTACAAAAAGAATAATGAGCAGAGAAAGTTCAGAGGCTACAAGAATAAGAAGGAGAAGAAGGAGCCAATCACTTGTTATGAATGCAAAAAGCTCGGACACATACGACCAGAATGTCCTCTTCTCAACAAACTTAAGAAAAAAACTATGGTGGCCCCGTGAGATGATAGCGATGAGGAAACACGTGATGATGATGAACAACAAGAAATGACAAATTTAGCTCTCATGGCCTTTGGGGAAGAATCATGTAATGAACTTGATGAGGTAAGTGTTCTTCCTACATATGATGAATTACATGATGCCTTTAAGGATTTGCCTGATGAGTTGATGAAGATTGGTGAAAAGAATATATGTCTTAAAAAGAAGATGATAGAACTTAAAAATAAAAATGAATCATTTAGTGCAAAGATTACATGCTTAGAATTAGAAAATAAAATATTGCATGATAGCATTGCATTATTTGAGAATCCTAGCACTCCACATGAGCACTTAGAGTCACACATGAATGACTTGAAAAATGAAAATGAAATGCTTAGAAAGAAGAGTAATGAACTAAATGAAATTGTGCTAAAATTCACAAATGGGCAAAAGATGTTGGACAATTTGTTAAACTCACAAAAATGTGCATTTGACAAAAGTGGCATTGGTTATAAACCAAATTTGAAACAAAAATTTTACAAGAGTTATTTTGTGAAGAATACATCTATTAACAATCAAATTGTATGTCATTATTGTAATCAAGATGGTCATATGAAAGTTAGATGTGCAGTGAAGAGAAATGCATATTATGGTGTGAAATGTGTTTGGGTTCCGAAAGGAACCATTGCTAACTCTCAAAGACCCAAAAATGTTTGGGTACCTAAACTGGAGATTTGCTCTACAGGGCTTGAAGAAGAAGAATAATAAGTGGTACTTGGACAACGGTTGTTCAAGACACATGACAGGGAATTATTCTTGGTTTTCAAGTTTTACTAAGATCGAAAATGGTGGAGATGAATCATTTGGAGATAATTCAAAAGGAAAAATCATTGGGATTGGAAATGTCGGTAATGTATCCTCTACTATGTATCCTCTACTATGTATCCTCTACTCTCATTGAAAATGTGTGTTTGGTTGAAAACTTGAAACACAACTTGCTTAGTATTAGTCAATTATGTGATAAAGGATATAGAGTTATTTTTGATGAATAAAAATGTTTTATTGAGAATGCATGTGATGGGAAAGTTTTGTTTGTAGGAAATAGATGTGTTAATGTCTATACCATTAATATAGATTGTGCATCGACAATTGATAAATGTTTCTCCGCATTACATGATGATGGTTGGTTGTGGCATAGAAGATTAGGTCATGCAAGCATGGATTTGATTTAAAAAATCGTGAAAAATGATTTGGTTAAAGGCCTTCCAAAAATCAGTTTTCAAAAAGATAGAATTTGTGAAGCTTGCTAATTTGGAAAACAAATCAAAACTTCCTTCAAAACCACTTCAATTACTTCACATAGATTTGCTTGGACCTTCTAGACATGCTAGTTTACGTGGTAAATTTTATGCATTTATAATTGTAGATGATTATTCTAGATACACATGGGTATTATTCTTAGCTAATAAGGATGATTCTATTGATGCATTTCGAATTTTCTATAAAAATGTTCAAAATGAAAAAGGTTATTCTATCACTTGTATTAGAAGTGATCATGGTGGAGAATTTGAAAATCATGCATTTGAAAATTTTTGTAATGACTTTGGCATTGAACATTAATTTTCATCACCTAGGACTCCACAACAAAATGGAGTTGTAGAAAGAAAGAATAGGTCTATTCAAGAAATGGCTAGGACCGTATTAAATGAAAATTCTTTGCTTAAGTATTTTTGGGCCGAAGCCGTCAACACCGCTTGTTATGTTTTGAATTGTGTGTTGATTAGACATAATCTTAATAAAACTGCATATGAGCTTTGGAAAGATAGAAAACCTAACATTGGTTATTTTAAAGTCTTTGGATGCAAATGTTTTGTTTTGAACACAAAAGATAATCTTGGTAAATTTGATCCAAAATATAATGTTGGCATTTTTCTTGGTTATTCAAACTCAAGCAAAGCCTATAGAGTTTATAATAAAAGAACTTTAGTTGTGGAAGAATCTATGCATGTTACATTTGATGAGTCTAATCCCTCATCTACGGAGAAAGTAATTATTGATGATAATGCAGAAGAAGAACAACGAGAAGAAGCATCAATTGACAACAAAAAATATGCACCACATGGAATTCAAGAGGAGCACCATGAAGAAACAAATGCGGAGCAAAATGAAGGTACTTCTCAAACACTCCCCAAGGAGTGGAGGTACGTTTCTTCTCACCCTAAGGATGTAATTTTAGGAGATCCCTCACAAGGTGTTACAACTAGATAATCTCTTAAGAACACATGTGAGCATGCTACATTTATCTCTCAAATTGAACCAAAATCCTTTACGGATGCGGAAAATAATGAATCTTGGATTATGGCTATGCAAGAGGAGTTGAATCAATTTGAAAGAAACAATGTGTGGGAATTAGTTCTTAATCCAGAACATCAATCCACTATAGGCACTAAATGGGTATTTAGAAACAAAATGGATGAATTCGGTGTGGTTGTAAGAAATAAAGTTAGATTAGTGGCTCAAGATTACAACCAAGAAGAAGGAATTGATTTTGATGAAACATTTGCACCTGTAGCACGGTTAGAATCCATTAGGATGTTGCTAGCATATGCATATCATAAGGATTTTATTTTATATCAAATGGATGTCAAGAATGCTTTCTTAAATTGTTATATTATGGAGGAAGTTTATGTGAAACAACCTCTTGGTTTTGAAAATGAAAAATTTTCAAATCATGTGTATAAGTTATCTAAGGCTTTGTATGGACTAAAACAAACACCTAGAACTTGGTATGATAGGCTTAAAATCTTTTTGTTGGATAACGATTTTTCGATGGGAAAAGCAGATACAACCTTATTTGTTAAGCATAGAACCAAGATATACTTATTGTTCAAATTTATGTTGATGATATTATTTTTGGTTCTACTAATGAGTTGTTGTGTAAAGATTTTTCATCATGTATGAGTAAAGAATTTGAGATGAGTATGATGGGGGAGTTGAAGTACTTCCTTGGACTCCAAATCAAACAAAACGAGGAAGGAATTTTCATAAATCAAGCCAAGTATGTGAAAGATCTACTCAAAAGATTTGACTATGATAATAGAACGGCAAAAAGCATTCCAATGAGTACTACCATCAAACTGGACAAGGATGAGAAAGGTAAGGAAGTTGATATCAAGACATATCGAGGTATGATCAGATCCTTACTCTACTTGACTGCTAGTAGGCCTGATATTATGTTTAGTGTATGCTTGTGTGCTAGATTTCAATATTGTCCTAAAGAGTCACACATGCTTACTGTCAAACACATTTTTCGATATTTGATTGGCACCATTAATCTTGGCCTTTGGTATCATAGGGGAACTCATATTGATTTAACTTGTTATTCAGATGTCGATTTTGCTGGATATAAGGTTGATAGAAAAAGTACTAGTAGATCATGTCACTTCCTAGGCCATTCTCTTGTCTCTTGGTTTAGTAAGAAACAGAACTCGATTGCGCTTTCAACCACCGAGGCAGAATTTATTGCCGCAAGTAGTTGTTGTGCACAAATTCTTTGGATGAAACAAACCCTTAGAGACTATGGTATTAAACTTGATTAAATACCTATCTTATGTGACAATACCAGTGCTATAAATCTTTTCAAGAATCCCATTCAACATTCTAGAACTAAGTATATAGAAATTAGACATCATTTCCTTAGAGATCATGTTAAAAAAGGAGATGTTGTAATTAAATTTGTTTCTACTGAAAATCAGCTTGCAGATATCTTTACAAAACCTCTTAGCGAAGAGCATTTTATAAAGATAAGACATGAGCTTGGAATGATGAATGTTGCATCTTGATTTATATTTTACTACATGGCTTGATATGTTTGTTATTATATGGATTTATGCTTCATGAATTAGATAGCTTGATATGCTTGTAATTTTATGATTTTATGTTTCATGCATTAAATGGCTTATTGAAAAGTTTTAAATCTCAATGATTTAAAATTAATCAATTTTAAAAGCCAAAAATAAAATGGTGTGTAATGATTTAAAATTAATCAATTTTAAAAGCCAAAAATAAATTGGTGTGTATAATACAAGTATAAAAGCTAGCCAATATTCAATTAGAGACAAAAAGTTTTCCAAGCCTAAACTGGTATATCACTTCCTCTTATCCGAAAAACCGTTTTCTTATTGATTTCTCTCGGGTCAATATTCGGATAACCGGATTATCAATTCGGAAAATCATATTTCCTAAGCCTCCTCTCTGCCTTATAACCGGTCAACTAGTTCTTCAAATCTGGAAAACCAGATTCGCGTGAAGACCTTTCTGGAACATAACCGGATTTTCGGTTAAAGTCAATCCGGAAAGCTGAATTCGTGAAGCCCACATTCTGTCTCAAAACCGGCCAGCAAGTAATGCAAACCGGCAAGCCGAATTCGGTCTTGATACTTTCTGGAAGTTATCCGACCAACCAGATCACACATCTGGCAAGCCGTTTTGGCTTTCTAACTTCTAGACACTAACCGGTTAGCCGGTTAGTGACATCCGGCAAGCCGGATTCGAGGGTATTTTAAACTGTTCATCTTCCTTCCTCATTCGGCAATCTAGATCTCGTTCTCTCTCTAAAAACTGATTCCTCTCTATCATTTTTCACTCCAAAATCCACCTTTTCTACTCGGTTTTGATACAAATCAGTCCATAAATCCTAATCCCCATTCGATCTAATGCCTAGAAACTTACTTAAAATCCATTTTTAACATCTCAAACTCTAGATCTCAAATTCAACCTAGGGTTTAACCGAATTTTTCTCTCTCTAAATTTCTCACTCTCAAGCCGTTTTTTATCCAAATTGCTTCTCAAAATCTCTTTCAATCTTCATCAATCTTCATTCTCTTTATCTTTTTCAACTCCGAATCAATCAAAATCCCAATGTCAAGCTCATGGCCGGTTCGAAGAAAAGGCAAAGAGCCGGTTCAAAAAACCGATCGGTCACGGGAAGCAAGGGGCACCTCCAATCAATCCAATTTTGCGTCCACTCACTTTCAGAACAAGAAACATTTGATCAAACGGTTTCAACAAAGCTTTAGGACTCGTGAGGTACTCAATACTTTTTATGTTTTACCGGATGTGATGCATACTCTCAAGATCAGTCATAGAAATTTATTTCAATTGTTGGGAGATGTTGGTTGGATTAATGCACTTTTGATTGAGGAGAATGTGTATCCCGACTTGGTGAAAGTATTTTACTCGAATATGGAAGTTTCCGAGAAGAACAAGACTCGAGTAATCACCAATGTTAGAGGAGTTATGATTGATTTTAATGTTTCCTTGTTGAATTCTATCCTAGGATCATCCGATTTTGGCCTAGAAATTTATTCGCCTAGGAAATCTCCTAAACTCGATAGTTATGTTCATGTTGACGTCGTTCGTAATATTTGTCGGCGTAATGATCTTTCTGTTGAGGATTGTACCATTCACTTCCGCACTCAGTGTCTTTGTCTTCAAACTCGCATTTTGCTTCGCATTATTCAGTCCATTGTGCTTCCTAGATCAGGGCATTTAGATGAGGTTTCTCACATGGACGTTGCTTTGATTGACTGTATTCTTAAACGTTATCCGGTTAACTTGGGTTATACCATCATCCGCACCATGTTGACCATACCTGCTTTGATTACCAGCTTTCTTCCATATGGTCACTTCATTACCCGAATCCTTAAATTTTTTTATGTGCCAATTCTAGAACCATCGTGTAGACCGTTTAAGGGTGTCGGAGATGATGTTATTTTCGGCTTAGGCTTTGAGTGGAAAAATGGCACTTAGGTCAAATACACTGAGAACAAGTTTACCTTTCTTGCTCCAAGTGATGATCGGCCACTTAATGTTGTGGTTCCAGCCGATCAATTACCCGTTTTCTCACTCTCATTTCGAGGGCAGCGTAGACGTTGAGATCCTCCCATGATTGCTTCAGCTCTCGGTGCCTCTGCATCCGCTTCATCACCTCCACAGCCTCCTACCTCTGAAGAGGTTACTCTTCAGCAGCTTATGGATGAGGTGCAGATACTCTCGGTGCGGCAGACTGAGTTTCAACAGCAGTAGCTCATTCATGTAGAACGCCTTCTCTTTGAGCACTTCGGCATTCCATATTCGTATCCACCTCCATCACCACCATCCTCACCACCTCAGTAGTCTCTTATGCTTGTATTTGGACACACCTATATTTTATTTACTGCATTATGTTCTTTTATTTTCGACTATATGGATGGTTATTATGCTTTTGGATTATGTATTTATTTTGGATTATATGGATTTGTTTTGATTGTTTGTTATGGATTATATGGATTTCCTTATGCTTATGGATATTTTTTTAAACTAATGTGCTTATATTACGACTTTGATGATTGAAAGGGGGAGCTTGTATTATTTTTTATGATGAAGGGGGAGAATAATTTAATATGTGTTATAAAAAGAGTTATAAAAATATGCATGTATCCAGGGGGAGTATGCATGTATGCAGAGGGAGTTTTTCAAATCAATTTTTTAACCTTGCATTGATTAAGGGGGAGCTTTCATAACTAAATTAAATTTTTTATAATGTGTTTTGTCATCATCAAAAAGTGGGAGATTGTTAGCCTATATAGATATTGATTTTGATGATAACAAACCACATGTGTTGATTAAACAAAGATTTATGAATTGTGCTTTTATAATAAGAAAATGATGTTATGGAGTTAAAGTATTTTGGACTAAAATGAAAGTATTTTAAAATCTTTGATAGTGTTTTAAATTTCGAATTTGGATCTATTTGAAACTATTTAAATATTTTTGGGTCACTTATATTTCATTCATTCCTCGCTAACATGGCGAATTAAATTGGCAAAGACGATGCTAACTTTACTAACACATCAGCATGCTAGTGGGTCAATTGCCACTCACCAAAATTTTCCAGCATCGTTCTTACCTTATCTAAGTAAGCCTTCATATTTCCTTCTTTGGCTTGGAATTGGTTGTGAACCTGATTGACAGCTAACTGTGAATTGCTATAAATTGAGATTCGTTTTACTCCCACTACAACAGCTAAATTTAGGTCGACTACCAAAGCTTCATACTCCGCTTAGTTATTTAAAGCCTTCAGTTCGAACTTTAGAGAATAAGATAACTAGTTTCCTTTAGGTATGATTAATACCAGTCTTGCTCCACTCCCATGGGAATTTGTTGATCCATCAACATATAACATGCACAATTCGGCTACGAAGTCTGCAATTGCTTGCCCTTTGATTGCCGTGCCGGGGGATATACTTGATGTCAAACTCACTTAGTTCTATTGCCCATTGTACCATCCTCCCAAAACGCCAGGTCTCCTTAGAACTTTCTCGAATGTCGGTTAAGACTTTGATAGTGTAGGCCAAGAAGTATGGTTGTAATTTTCTAACTGATACTACCAACGCTAGTGCTAGTTTCTCTATATCTGTGTAATAGGATTCAGGATGATGTAATATAGAAGAAATTGGGCATCCCTTTCACTTCTCAACAGTACCGTACTTACAATTGCCTTTGATACAGCCAGGTATAACTCCAACTCATCATTCTCTATTGGTTTCACCAAGGTTGGAGTATGTGGGAGGTGCTTTTTCAATCCCTCAAAGGCCACTTTGCATTCGTTGCTCCAGGTGAAGTTATTAGTAACCCTAAGAGTTTTAAATAGAGAGGTGCATTTATTCGTCAATCGCGAAATAATATGGCTCAAAGCGGCCAATCTACCCACCAGACTTTGCACTTCCTTCTTATTAGAGGGGGACTTTATCTCTAAAATGGCATGCAGCTTGGTAAGGTTGGCGTCGATTCTTCGGTTGTGGACGAGGTAACCAAGAAACTTGCCCGAAGTCACCCCAAATGTGCATTTGTTTGGATTCAATTTCATCTAGTACTATATGAGAATTATAAATGTCTCTTCTAAGTGGTGTACATAGTCAACTCCTCTCCGAATTTCAACAAACATATCATCTAGGTAGACTTCCAATGTTTTCCCAATTTTATCCTTAAACATAACGTTCACGAGGCATTGGTAAGTGGCACTCGCATTCTTAAACTCAAATAGCATCACGCTGTAATAATACAACCCTTGATTTATTATGAAGGATGTTTTCTCCTGATCTGCCAGGGACATCTGTATTTGATTATAACCTAAAAAGGCATCCATAAAAGTTAGCAAACCATTCCCAGCAGTTGAGTCAACTAACTAGTCTATTTTAAAAAGCGGAAAGTTATCCTTAGGGCAAGCCCGATTGAGGTCAGTAAAATCTAAACACACCTGCCACTACATGTTTGCTTTCCTAACCAAATCCAATTTGGGTAAAGTACCTCCCTAATAAACCCTACTTTTAGCAACTTCTTCATCTCTGCTTGAATTACTTCGTCGCATTCCTGGTTGAATGTTTTCCTCTTTTGTTTAACCAGTAGATAATTTGGGCTGACATTAGGGAGTGCATTATTTGATCTAGCGATATTCCTGGCATATCCTCGTGACTCTTTGCAAACACATCTTTAATTTTCTTTAGGAAATCAATCAGATTTTCTCGTATCCCTTCTTCGAGGCTTCCTCTAATTTTTATCACCCTAGAGATTTCATTTTTGTCGAGATTCACTTTTTCTATTACTTCCTTCGGTTCTATGGTTAATTGTCTTTAAGGGATTTTTATATCAAGGCAAAGAACTCAGTTTTTATGCTTCCCTGTCAAGTTCGATGAATCCCCCACCTTGAGGCTGATACTTTTCACAGCTAAGGCGTTACTTTCTCTAGTTTTTCGTTGTTCTCTCCTGACTGTGTCCACTCTACTTCCGAGTGCGAACTTTTTAGTTAGAGCATAGGTCGATATGTTTGCCTTGATGGAGTTTAAGAAAGGTCTTCTCATAATCATATTATAAACAGAAGTGTAATCTACAACTAAGAAATCAATTATAGGCTTAACTTGATCTGGTGCCTCCCTTATTGTAACTGGTAGTAGTATTCCCCCTTCAACTATGACATTTTCACCTTCGAAACCCATTAAGGGTGTTTTAATCGGCCTTGTTTGTCCTTATTAATGTTTATCCTCCCAAATGTCTCCATGTAAAGTATGTTAGCAGAGCTCCCATTGTCCACCAGAATTCAGTGTACTCGATAATTTACCACCATCATGTGATTACTAGTGCATTATTGTGGAGTAATTTCACCTCTATTGCCTCTACTTCAGTGAAGGTAATCTCATATGATGAAATCTAAATACTCTATTAGGGGTAATAACTATGTATCACTTCTCTAGCTTGGCGTTTTATTGCTGTTTGTGACATACCATTCATCAACAACCCCCTCCAAATATGGTTTTGATTTAGATTGAAGCTTTCTCTTTTTCTTTACTGTCTTCGCATTTTTTAGGTTTTTTCTCGATGTTTGTGTCTTCTATAAACTCCTTCAACTTCCCTTGCCTAATCAATTCCTCAATCTGCTTTTTGAGTGCCCAACATTCTGAAGTGTGATACTCGTGATCTTTGTGGAAGTAATAATACCTCGATCTATCTCTTTTTTTAGGTGGGGCGATTAGTGCGCTTGGCCACTTGGGATGATGTTTGTTCTTTATGTGCATTAAAATATGGTCTCTGGTGGTGTTCAATAGGGTTAAGTGCCTAAACTGTGAACAGAATGTTGGTCGAGTTTTATCTCGGAAGGTGCGGTGTTCACGCGGCTTATCAACTACGAAATGCTGCTCTCTCTACATTCTTTTAAAGTTGGTAATCTTATAAATGGTAGCAGTTCAAATTTGTGTCTCGCAAAATAGAGTTTTTTCGCACTTGAATATCTTTGTGCCTTACGCAGGAGGTTGGTGTAGGTACGAAGTGGGTTTTTTAGAAGTGACCAAAAGAATTTTCCTAGCTTGAGACGCACCATCATCGTAGTTAATACTACTCCATCATTGCACCTTCTACTTGTACCATCAGCATTGAAATGCACAACAGAATCCTTGAGACTTTCATCAACATGTTGTATGACTGACAATGAATGGGTCGATGGCTTTTTCTAATGCCTTGCTTCGATGAATTGTGACACAAATTGTTTTGAGAGCTGTGAAAACGAGCTAATACCCCTTGGCTAGAGTTTTTTGAACCATGGCCTAGTTGATCCTATCAAGGTGAGTAAAAATTAATTTGCACATAGTTGCTTTTGAAGCTCCCTACAACTCCATCCACGACCTATATGATTCCAAATGGTTAGTAGGGTCCCTTTGACCACTATACAAACCTGTTTGTGGCAACTTGAACCTTGTACTAGTGGCATATCCATGATTTCATTCGTAAATGGTGGCTTCATAACCATCCTTTCTCAGTCTTCAGTTCATTTATAAACATTGTTTCTTATTCCTCGAATTTAGGTCCTTATTTCTCCTAGCTTTGCTTTTCACTCCAATTATTCCATCTTGACCTCCACTTCATCAGTGAGCTCTTCTCCTTTTGCAAAACTAGGCCCGACAATTTGCGCCTCTGTGTGCACTTCTTCAGGCTATGTTTGACTTACAACAGGTATGTCTGACTTTGTTGCCTCATCTCGTTTTGAATCTCTTTCCTGGTGGTCACTTTGGTGTGCTTGGATTGGAGTTGAAATTGGTCTTTTGATTTTGTCTTCTATTCTTTGCATTCATTGCTCCATTCTTTTTCCCATTTCATTAAATCGATATTCCCAATCTCACTCCATCAAACCATAATGCGGACTCCGAGTTGGGACTTAATGCGAGCTTTTTGGATCGGGTGGTAGTGACTCTACTTCATTTGGGTCATTGTTTTTTGGAAGACCTTGCTCCTGCTTCCACTGTGAACTTAGAGATTGTAGCATTTGTGATTGCATCATGTTTGAATTGAAATTGTATTTTTAGAATGCCCTCCTTCTAGGGCCAACTGTTGATGCTTGATTTTTTGCCCGACTGGGGTCAAACCAAGTTCAACAGATGGAGGTAACCTGCATACGCAATAACAAACAAGAAAAGAGTAAAATGGGGTTGGAGGCGGAGGTCTCCAGCGTGCCCACTCCCATGCTTAAGTCAGTATATTGCCTTTGGAATTAAAGTCAAAGTGTTTTAGTTTGCTTGAGTATTCAAACCTTTCCCATGGCAATATTTCCTTAAAAATATCTTAATGGAGAAGAAAATGAGGCATGATTCTCAGAGTCGGTGATCTTCCCCTACTTTTGGGGGTGTTGTAAGTGTAGTGACCTTGTGGCCAACGTTTTTGTCTATTTCTTGCAATGTTTCCGTGATTTCTTCTTGGTGGTAAGCATCATCCAGACATTTAGCCTTGTTAGCTTGGTGGTTTTGACACAATCACAGTTTAAATCAAGGTTTTCATATTTCTCATCTTGAGGATTCTTGATTTCTCACCTGACTGATTTCATCCCTGTCTTTGAGGGATATTATTTTCCTTTCTAGAGAATCTTACACCTCTGAGGTGGTATCCGTCATCAATTACCTCATCAACAAAAGATATCTTTGCCCATGTAATAAATATCCATGGAAGTTTAACTACTTTCATGGTTTTTACGATGCATGCTCATCATAAAATCATAGATCAATAGGATAAAAAATACTCCTATAGGATAGGAGCTCTCAATCCACTTAACAAAAGAAACTAATCAATCATTCATAAAAAAAAATGAAAACTTAGCTTCGTTTAGCAATATCTCACATGGCTATAAAACAGAATATTTAATCCAATCAAATAAATAGTCGAAAGAGCTCAACTCTCATCGGCATAATAATAATTGGCGATAATTATCGTCTATGCCAATTCAATTAATCAATAAGAATTCAATATCAAATCCATCAATCATGGCGAATAAATTAATCGCAAGCGGCACTTTGCAAGGCATAATAGAGTAATGCGAACTCCTCATCAGTTCTCTTAACCTGTATTATCATATAAGAACACTTGAGTTCTATTTTAACATTATGGCTATTGTAAATTTCCCATTGATGGGTTTGAAATTGAAAGTGATTATTGCCTTGATCTAATCATTCTATTCTTTTATAGGTTAGCTAATACACGTGGCCAACTCAATTTCTGTTCTTCGTTAACCAACACTTTTGGCTCACTCATATTTATGATTAGCTAGTCAACTCTTGTTGCCAACTTGTATGGAACTTATGGCTGATTTTAGTTTCAAGTTAGTTGTACCTTACTCTGTTGTCCTCCTACGACGACGATTTTGTTCAAGAAGTCTTATCTGGCCTTTATATATCTCCTTTTAAATTACCGTATTCTCAAGTTCTTTCTAGAACACGGCATTTATTTATCCTCTATATCTTTTTTTTTACCTTTAAAATGTCTATCCGTTAGCACAGGTCAGGTGTTCCATTTTTATTCCTCAGATGTTCAAGCTATATAAATCTCTAACACTATAGTAGGTTAGAGCATAAGTTCAAAAATATCAAATATGGCAAATAGTTAGTAAAGGTTATTAATACATAAGCAATCATCAGTGAATAGACAACATATTCATACATTAATCATGGAGCTATTCTTAATTAATATAATAACATTCACGGTCAAAGATTAAGCATTCATTCATATTATAAGGAAGATTCTAATGAGAAAGAGGGATGCACTTAATATAAGAAAACGACGTGCATTCATAAATAATAGCCCTTTACGTAATAATAGTTCAGGTTATTAGATGACTTGGTACGAGTTACGCTAAGAAGGTAACACTCATATCATACAGATTTTTTAGAATTAAAAGAGGATAATTGCCTATTATAGGAAACCACTGAAGTCCACATAACTACATAAGGGCTACATATAATATTTATAAACACATATTTGTGAATGGAACTGACTACTGCAGAGTACTCTTGAAGGTCTTAACATAATATTTACAAGCACATATTCATAAATTATAACTGACCATTGTGGGATACCTCTGAGGTCCCCATAAGGTCTTTACACAATATTTACAAATACATGTTCATAAATGGAACTCACCGCCATAGGGTACCTTTGAGATCTCACAATGATTTTACATAATATTTACAAACTCATATAAGTGAATAAAAGCGATAATCGAGTAAATGATTAGAGTAAGCTATTAGTCACGTTTCCTCAACATAGTTGCGCTCTAAAGGTAATAAACTATAGTGCCATCCATGCGCAGACATTTTTTTTGCAACTAATTCATACTTCTATATAAGCCACATTTCAATTTTCCCCCAATTTCCTCTATCTAGCATCTGCTTGCTCAGCTCTTTTAAAAGTTCATCATTCCCTTGAGTTATTAGTGAACGCAATGATAAATTTGGCAATGACTTAAGATTTGGTAGCTAAGCAAGATCTCTTGTTTGCATCCATCATAGCTTGCTACTATAGTAAATAAGATATTGAACTTTGTTTTCTTCGTATATAAGCAGAACTGAGCATATAGCACTCTCTGAAACAATTGAGCAAATCAATAAGATATTTCCTGAATTTTGCTTGGTTAGTAATAGTAAATGGTGATTTTAATATTCAGCTGCACTTAAGTCTACAGATTTAAATTTTGAGCTATACATAACTCTGGTAATTTTAATTTTGAGCTATATTTAGCTCTAGTAATTTTAATTTTGAACTATACACAACATTGGCGATTTATTCAGGACCTTTCTTAGCTATTTTATCATGGCGAATCACTCAAAAGCTTTTTCTGTTCCTTTATCATGGTGATTTACATAAGAGCTGTCATAGTACTCTAAGCATGGTGATTTCTTCAAGAGCTTTGATAGCTCTCTGATTGTAGTGGTAAAATATAGCGATAACTCCTAATGATATACACATATTTTGAAGGAGAGGAGTTTTCAATCTCTTCGATAGGTAACCTTAATAAGTTACTCTTGTGTTGATGATTTGTTCATGTTTACAACTCTTGAGCAATCAATATAAATTAGCTGAAACAAGACTATTTCCGGGTGTTTAGAGCTACACTTTAAGAGTTTAAAAATAGTAAGTCATAAGTAGAGATAAATTACAATCAACAAATCATAATAAGTAGTTAACCATTCATTCACGACCACATGGCAATAAAGATAAATCATTCATCTAATAATCTATACTAATAAAGAAATTTAAGAGATTGTTCAATCACATCTCATGATGCATAGTGAGAGTAAATCATTCAATCACATCCATGTGGAAAAATTTGAGAAGATTAGCCACCCTCTCATGAGTACATAGAATAAATAGGTAGCAATCATTTATAAGATCAATCTAGGTGAAAATAGCTCAAATCATAATCATTATATAACTAGCACGTGTTATCTTAAGCAAAATTTTGAAATTTGTTTTGCTATTGGATCCAATTTGAACTATTTAGTAGTTATTCTCACCGGACTCACCGGATATAAATTAAATCTAACTCAAACAAATAAATTTATATTTAGGTAGAGATTAGACCAATCGAGGTTTGGGTATATTTTTCTATTATTTAAGGTAGGTGATATAGATAAAGTGAATTGGGAGGTAAACTAAGATGTTTTGAGTTTGGAATAATATGGAGAGCTTAGTGGCGCACATAAGAGTTAATTTATATGGGGAGCTTAAGATAGCTTAGTGGTACCTCAGGTGCAGTCTGGAAATAACTTTGGAGAGCTTATCTGGGGAGCTCAATAGAGCTCGTGATATCACCAGGTGAGCTCATATGTGAAATATGATCTGGAAAACCATTATAATAAGTAGAAAAAAAAAGCATAAATAATAAACAACACATAAGATTTTATGTGGTTTGGCCTTTGATTTATGTCCAAAAGAGTAAGTTATCTCCGATCCATTATATAAAATGAAGTATTACATGAGTTGGTTTACAATATTAACTAAACCTTATTAAAGATTATTTATAGTGAATAATAACATGACAAGATATGGGTCCTATGAGATTAGAAAGTTCTCTAAGAGAAGAATAAAAGAAAAGCTCCTTTCAAAGGTGAGGTGGTTAAAATCTTCCTTGGAGATACAAAATTTGACGAAGAAGAAGATAAATAAGCCTTTCAAGAAATCGGATAAAAAAAAGACCCTTTTTTTTATGTCTAAAGCTAAATTTATAGGGTAGGAGCTCTAGTGACACTTTCGTCCTTTTAACATAAACAGGGAGGTCAAAATCAAGAATACCATCTAGCCTGAAACCAAATCGAACTCGGGCAATGCAGGTTGGGTAATACCCAGTCTAGGGATGAGGCCGGTGCTCCTGGGCATCACTTAATAAGCACAGGATCCTGCCTAGAGCTCGAATTTTATTAAAGAAGATATTATAAAATATGTATTATTTTAAATAATTACATTTGTTTGACCCATTGATTAGTTATATTTCAAATTTTAGACATTTAAAATTCACATTTTCATGTTTATTTCATCAAAATAAATTAAAAATTATAAAATTATAAAATAAATTAAAAAGATGTGTATATGTAATATTATAAAATATAATATCCGGGCTTAAAGTCCGTATTAAAAAGCTTGTTGAGTGCCCAAAAAATATATATGGGCTAGGTCTGGGCACTGTCATACCTAGGGCCAAACCAAAATTTTGCCATCTCTGACCACATAGAGATTTTATATTGAGTTTACCCTCTTCATGTGAGGCTATTTTGTCTTTTTCTATTCATTTGATGGTTACAAAATAAGCTTGGTGAACAAATAATCCCTCTACCTCTCATGTGGTCCTAGTTTTTTTGTCATGGAGGGGACATTGGTGTAGTTATTCTATTATTTTCCAGGGAACAATAGAGGAGTCTGACGTGTCCTTTTTTAATTGCTAGTCCTAGCTGATCTATTCTCTCATTGGTCCCTTTGTTTTAGCTTAAAGAACAATAATATTTATCTATTTTCTGATGGCATGCAGCCCCCACTCGTAGAGATGGCCAATAGGCCGAGCGGCACATGACACAACGTACAAGCAGGTTCAGTTGGCTTGAGAATTTTAAGCAAGTGGTCTACTAAAAGCACGACACAATTAAAGATAGGCTAAAGTACAATATGTGAGAAACACGACACAATTAGAGATAGGCTAAAATACGATACGTGAAAAAGTATGTCATAAGCACACATCATTATGGGCTAATATATAGCTCACGTGCCATAAAAAAGTCAATGGATCATCAATAGCATGTGGGTCAATGTATATCAAAGTAAAATTTTTTATGAAAAGTAAACTTAAAATTTTACAATTTTACAAATAATTTGAAATTAATCATTTTAATGTGTTTTATTACCATGTGTTTTTTAGATTCATTTAAGTTGTAGTTTAAAAAAATACTTAAATTATTTTATGTTTATAATTTATTAAATGAATGGATCGTATCATAATTTTAATAAATAAAATTATAAATATCATGATTTTATAAATAATAAATCTAAACTTTATGACTTTAATCTTTCATCTATAAAACCATAAATTAGTCAAACGAAATATTTCATTTGTGAACGAAATAGTTTTCACCTTTTACACAAAAAAATAAAATAAAATTGTGGATGAAATATGTTTTACTATAAATCAAAAGCTTGCATTTTCATTTAATGGAATTTAAGTGTAAGTACAATATTAGTAGTTCAAATAAAATTACATGTAATTTGCATTATTATAGTTGACAGTACATCCTAACTAGGTTGGCACCCACTAAACCATCTATCATTTGTAAATTCACAATTTGTCCACTAGTAAAATTTATTCCAAAAAGTTATAAGGAAAGAAAGTCTCTAGACTTTAGAGGCATGTTCAATGTTTACCAGTGTACATAATCTGAATCCACTTCTTCTTTATCAAAATCCAAAGTCTCAATCTCTTTTATTAAAGAATTTTTACAATCTTGTTGCATTTGGCTTTCAACATCTTCTTAATTTTTCAAACACATCAAATAGTCTAACGTTTCTAATGAAAATTTTGACCGACATTCATCTAAACCTACATTAAAAATTGACTCTGATGTGAAAGTTAATACTTGAGGGATTAGTAGATCACGGGCCATTATGAATAAAATAGGAAAAAAAGTGTTTTACTCTTATCCTTCCAAAATTCTAAAATATCAAGATTTTGCAATTGCAAAGAAGTTACTAAATCTTCAAGATTGGTGGCACAATACCTTTGCAGTTGAAGATAAAAGTTCATCAAATCTATATGAAGTTTTATTGTGAGTAGATAGTTTCCATTGGGCAAATATTAGTTCAATCAAGGTTTGCTTCTCCAAAGTAGCAAAAGCAAGCATGACATTAATATGACATAAAGTTCCAAAGTATATAACTCCATAGACAAGCTCGCTCGTTACATTTAGTATCATTATTAGAAGCAATACCCTTACTTTTGAGCAACAAAAGGTAAGCTGGATTTATATTTGAAGTTGGTGCTCGTTAAAAATCATAATATATAATGCTTGATCCGAATTTGTTTAGATAAAAATTGAGAAGTTCATTTATAGGGGACTTAATTGTATCAAAATTTGTATCAAGCCAAGTTAGAAAATTTTAGTAATACCATCAACTAAAAGTTTTAAATCAAATTCCTTGATCATAGGATCCAACACTACTATAAATATAAATAGGTGGGGAATATCTTTTTAATATTTTTAAAATTTTTCCTCCAAAGCATCACAGATATTTCTAAACATAATATTTTCTATAAAACCCTTGAAAGCATCACTCATATTGTTCAACTAGCTTAACACTTTACATGAAGTAGGCTTATAAACAATAGAACATGTAAGAGTACTATCATAAAATGCCTTCAAAAAACTTTTTAAAAAAATTTAAAAAAAAATAAATGCAACATTCTGATCATAACAAGTAATATGACAATCTTCGTTATTCATTCTCTCATTATAAAAATAAGAAATTGTTTCAAAATAGTTTTGACAAGAAAGTAACATTAATATGTAAAATTCCTATGAACGTCCATGTCAAGGTTAAATCTCCTCTTTTTCAATCTAAAAATTTTCAATGTAGATAAAAATTGTTGATAGCTCGAAAGTGTTCTAATATATAAAATGGCTATTCTAATTTTTTTCTAAATAAGAATTCATATAGGTCATACCACCTTGAACAATTAAATTAATAATATGACATACACATATAATATAAAAAGATTTTGAGCCGCATGAAGGCATGAGAGTAGAAATATTTGCAGCAGTATTAGTTGACGCATTATCAAATGAAATGCTAAAAATTTTATCAATAGAATATAGTATGGTTGAGTAAATTACTGAACTAGTATGAGGATAGTCTAATTCACAAAATGCAAGCAATTTTTTTTTTCTAGCCTCCATTTGCCATTAATCTTATGAAATAGAATGCAAAGTCACACAAAAATAACCATCCATATGAATACCAATCCAACAATCAAAAGAAATTGAAATCATATTTTAATGTATTTCTAAGCATTTCTTAAATTGAGGCTGAATAAATCTTTGCAAAGATTTATCAATTATTTTTTCTATAAATGTTAAAGGCAGCTTTGCTGCAGTAATATACCTAGCCAATCTTTCTTGCATGTTTTGTTATCCTTAATTTGGGTTGTTTTGGGTCCTGAGCACCGTGTGAAAAAATTGCTACATCAGAATGATGTTACAGTACTAGAAGGTCCAGAACCATTGAACCATATTGTAAAATTTGGGTTTGTTTTGGGTCATGAGCACCGTGTTTTGCTTGGTAAGTATCCATATTTCTATTTGAGATGCTCTGTTCCAGTTTTACTTTTGGCATTTAAAATGACTTGACAAAATTTACGCGCCACTAGATCCGTGATTTCACCTTTTTTGTTCAAACTTTTTTCAACTAAAACATGACCAAACAATTGACATTCTTGGTCATTTAGTACAAATGGTAGAAATAGAACCAATAATGGTAGAAGTGAAACCACCATGACTTGCTTCGCTCGGGTAGGAAAATGAATACATTATTTGGATCTAGTTTTGTTGCAGCAATCTTTTCATCAAGAAGTTCGTCTCCCTCTTTAACAAATTAAAATTCTCATCTAACTCAAAACATCTTCCCACGTATTGTTGTGAGAGTGACACATTTTATATAAATAATTTTTTTTTTGCAAATAAAAGTATAAAGCTTGTGGACTGTGATGTGGCTGTGTGGTTAAAAAAAAAAAAGAGTGAGCAAGAGAGAAGTGATAGAGAAAACAATTGAGTGGCATTTAACTTTTGTTTAAGTAAGAAGAAGAACTTGCTTGGGATTATGGGAGAGTCTAGAGGAGGCTAGGTCTACTGGGAGAGTTAATAAGTTCCAGTTGAGATAAAAATTGAAAATGATTGAATTTTTTAAATAAAGTAAAAATAAATAACAGTCAAATTTTTTAACAGGCACAATTTGGCAAAGCTTCCTGTAAGACTGTAAATCTAGTCGTTACATTTATTTACTTTTTATATTTTTTAAGTTCTTTTATTTGTTGGATGAGTAATCAAATCAATTCATAATTTTTTTAATTATTTTTCTATCTGTTGAATGAGTAATCAAATCAATTCAAAACTTTTTTACTATTAAATAATCAAAGAAAGTTAATTTTTAGTCGATGTATGTCTACATGCAGTGGATGATGCAAGTGTATATTCTGTAGATAAATCAATTTCAATTTTTAAGTTTGTTAAAATTAAAAATTGTGTGAAAAATTGTGCAGTTTTCAATTGAAAATTGTGAGCACTTGTGTACTCAAATCAAATTGTGTGCATAATTTTGTACTATTTTACATTTTGCATTTCTTTTAATTTTTTAGTTTACTTTTACTCCCACATGCCAAATCAACATTTGTACTTTTACTAGTAATTATATATACGCATCAATACACTATGACATTTCACACTGGTAAGTAGTAACTTGTGAATGTTAGTAGAAGACGAGAAGTGCTTTCTTTTTTCCAAACTTTTCCTATATTAAAAAATCACCATGGATCCTCAAGAATACAATGTGGATGCAGAAGAACATCAACATCCTTAAAAACATGTTGTAAATGTAGTAGAATTTCAACAATACAACTACAACGTAAGGCTAAATCAGTCAAGCGGTCATCGTTTAAATAAACTTTTTTCAATATTTCACAACACTAAGGGATGAAATGATGGATAATGTCTTTCATTTTCCGTGCAAGCAGACAATCTTCTAGTTTAATTATTATCATCAAGAAGTTGTCGATTTAATTATCCATGGCACAATAGGTGTGCATCGACCCTTATTAGCTTGTTTGGCTCACCACTAACATAGAATTAACCTTATTCCTTTACTATAGTTGTGATAAATAATTGATATTTAGTAGTTGTGATTTTTCATAATTGGTACTTCATAGCTGTGCGTTATAGCTTGTTATAATTGATACTTCATAGTTATGATTTATTGTAATCCGTTTTCAAAAGTTATAATTTTAATCTTCATTAATCATTACCATAATCTATGGAATTAGGTTTATACATCATTGTATTAAAATTGATTATTTCAAAATTAGATTATATAGTTGTGTTAATATGATGTTAATGGTTGTATTTTAATTTGAAATTGATTACCATCAATATTATTATGAACTATGATCTATCATTAAATATTAACTCTTAAAAAAAATTATTATTATTACTATTGTTGTTGCTGCTATTATTTTTTAAGATGAGTTTTTAATATTTTATTCTTTCAATTTCACTAAAAGCACGCGGATTAAAAATACATAAATTTTAAAAAAAATATACCAACAACTTAACATTCTTTCTAAAGAAAATGAAGAAAAGAAAAGAAAAAAAAAAAACTTGCTCTGCTGTTTTCGTGCAGCCCGACATGGTGCACGTGGGCACAGCCATGTGCTATGCTAGGCCTAAGCAAAAGGTCAAAAAAAAAAAATTGATACGACGCAGAATGGCCAATTCACTGGTTCATGCCAATGCCAGCTCACAGGCTCTCATGGGCCTTCATTTAATGTCAGCATGGCCCATTGAGTTTGCTAGTTTTAAATTTCACTTTGTCTTTTAAACTAAACAAATTTACTAGAGTTGTCTTCTCTTTTAGAGATTTCCTCTAGCTTGTCTTAAGCTATCCTCTATTCACATAAAAGTATTGATTTTTCATCTCTTTTATTCTCTATTTCCATATGTCACTTGCCAATTAGTCTAAATCAATATCCCAAATTTACCCTCAAACAAACATCAATGCATGTCTCCATGATACAATGAATAAAATTAGGAGTTCTATTAAGGTTTAGATAAATTTTTCAAAGTTATGTAAAATTAAGGATAATTTTTTTGAGTAATATTAAATTAGGACAAGCCCGCCCACTTACATGAAATTCATTTAAGTGGATTTACGCCTTTTCTTACTCATGAATTATTTGATCGGACTCCTCTTTTGAATCTGTTCTTGTGCGCATTTAGTTGGTTTCTCTGTGAATCAATTTTTGCTTGTTTTTGTTAATAATGTGGTATAATGATATTTCGAAATATTAATGTAAGGAGATCTTAACAACTAAGCACATATATGACAATAAAATCATAAGGTTATGTTTATATATTGTTTAATAGTTTTGCCAACCATTATGAGTTACTTCACAAATTTGGTTAAGGAATTTGGATAAATAATTTTGTAACACAAGCTAAGAATTTTTTTTTTCCAAATTTTCCTTTAAAACACCAACATAGTCACCTTAAGTGAATTTAACATCATCATAGTTGTAGGTGGATAGAAATGTCGATTCAAAAACAAAAACATGGTTAGTGCACTATACCAAAATTAATCTAGAGGTAGCTTTTATTAAAATTCTTATGAAAATAGGTTATTTTTGGTTTCCTCCTCTCAACTATACCATATTTCTAGTTTAAAGATTGTATGACGTAATTGTAGATTCCCCCTATTTTTTGTATTAAGTTTCCAAATACTTAAACAACTTCAAACATTTTCATGTTGGATTCCAAGAATTTTACAAAACAATCTATTATCTAGTGCGTAATAGTAGAAACATGTTTTTAACCGATAGATTTAAGGAATCAAACAAAATCTTGTCTTTCATTCACCATGAAGACTAGGGATGGCAATTGTACCCGCAAACCCGCAAACTCGCAAATCCGTCCAAACCCACCCGCCAAAACCCGCCCGTTGCGGGTAATTTTATCCGTTGTGGGCGGGTTTAGTATTATAGATTAAAACCCGCACATGGATGCGGGTGGGTTTGGTATTAGCCTTATACCCGGTGGATACCCGCATGGATATCCACCAAACCCGCAATAATTTTTTTCAAATATTTTTAATTTAATTTAAATATAAAAATATATAAAGAAAATAATGTAATTAATCAAATTACCAAATAGCCAAAGGTTCAAAGTTGTGTATGTGTGTATATGACTCATTTCCTATTCTAAAGTCATAACCTAAAGGAAACTAAAGGCATTTCCCTTCAAATTAGTATTTGAAAATATTAATCTTAATTATTATTATAGGCATTGTGTTGGATGGGTGCTTATGGCGGTGAATGAAATGAATATCTTCTCTTGAATCTTGTTTTAAATGATAATATGAAATATAATTATTATTTTTAGATATTAGTTTGTGTTTTTTAAATAAATTTGTGTAATTTATACTTAAATTTGAGAATTTGTGTTGAATTGATGTGGAAATTTTAATTTTTCATTTACATTGTTTAAATATAAAATTGAATATGTTATATGAAATTTGAGGTTATTATTATAAATTTATATATTAAACATTTGTGATTTTAAATACGGAAACCCGCAAAAAATCCGCCGGATACCATTGCGGGTTTGGTAATTGTTAAAACCCGCTGCGGGTGGGTTTTTTAAAAAAAATTAAAACCCGCTGCGGGTTGCGGGTGGGTTTGGTAATTTAAATTTTGTGCGGGTTTGGGTTTGGTAATGGCAAACCCGCTGCGGGCGGTGCCCATTGCCATCCCTAATGAAGACACAAAGATAAAGGGCTGAGAATCCTCTCATAATCTTGTTTCTCTCCTAGTGAAATGAGTGGATAAGATTGAGTCTTGAATTTTGATATTGACAATCAAGCCAATTTATTTAACTTTCTTTATAATTAAACCGACCTTTTTCACTAAATTTTGAAAAAATAAGAGAACTAACTAGTGAAAAAGATTAGGGGAGGATCCTAATCCAAGCTAAGGACCTATTACATATACTTAGAAATGCTGTAAACAAATTTGACAATGATCATAAGAAAATAACAACGAACCAAATGAAGTCCATACTAGTGGTGATTGAAGCAAGAACTCAAGCTGACAAACTTCTAGTTAGCGACTATCGATAGAGTCTGTGTTAAAGATTAACTTAGTTAGTTAATTAAAGCAACTAATCTTGATGATTTGGTTGTTGAGTTAGAATTGTTATTGAAGTCCTCAATAACTTGATCTCAACTCATATATTTGGTATGTGTAGAATCTCCTTATCATTTCTATATAAAAGTCTTTTATTCACATTCAATATTAGATCGATAATAATGTTTCTCTTTTATCAATTTTCTCTATGATTCCTTAGTCTTCTTATCATTTTTCTAAGCAACTAAACATTAGAAAACTACTTGATATACTTCAATTTGGTATTAAAGCTTCGATCAAGCACTTCCATGACTTTTTGAAACTCTAATGCAAACTCTATATCCTCAATTTCATCTCCCACTTTCATAACACTGATTAAACTTGATCGATCTAATTATAGCATTTGGAATTCTTAAATCAGTTCTTCAGTTCGAGCTAATGAACTAAAAAGTCTTCTTGTTCAAATTTGTTTCTCTTTAGTGAGTCTGGAAGTTCCAATGTTGTTGCATAAGAAAATCCTAAATTTGTTATTTAGAAGAAGTAAGATCAAATGCCGTTGAGCTAGCTTTTGTCCTCCATCAATGTTGAGATTCTTGGCCTAGTGGTAACTTTCAAAACTTTTAATGAACTTTAGACTAGCTTAGAGCAATAATTTGGATCTAAAACTATAGCTAAGAAAGTTCATTTAGAGATTATGTTGAATAATCTTAGACCATGATCTATGTCTATAACTAAACAATTTGATAAATTAAGGTTTATAACTGATAAGTTGGTTGTTACTGGAAGTCCAATTAGTTCCTTAGATTTTACTAATTTAATTTCTAAATTAGGACAACCTCATTATCTTGTTATGGTGTATATTGAGGCCAATTTTCTCAAGATGAGTGTCAATAAAGTTTACTCTATGTTATTGACTGATGAGGCTAGATTAGAGAGTAATCAATCTAATGCTAGTAAAGAGGCTAAGTTGAATTATACTTATACTTCTAACATAGCTCAAGTTGGAAATAATTAAAAAAAAGCAGGAAATAATGCTAGTTAAAGTAATAGCAATCAATGAAATTGGAACTAAAACTATAGTGGAAGGGAAAGTTTTAGATTAAAGGGAGGTGGAAATCCACACAGAATTCATAAAAGGGCAATGAAATGCTAACCAAAACTATAACGAAAATCAAAGTGATAACTAAGGCAGAGGTAGATTTACAAGTGGTTTTAATGGTAGTTTTCTTAATAGTTTTTCTAGTGCTTTTAGTGGCTTTAGAAGAGGAGGTGGCAGAGAAAATATCACATGTCATATCTATTTCAAGTATGATTATTTTGCTACTAGATGCAAAGATAGATTCAACAAAAATTTTGTTCTAACATTCCCAATGCAAGGCTGCTTCCCAAGCTAGAATCAAGGTCCCAGAGCTACTTATATAGCCATTTTAGAAAGACTTACAGATCAAATAGGGTATATAGATAGTGAAGCTACACATCACTTAACTAATACTGTGTAGAATCTGACTGATGGTAAGCCTTATTCTAGTTCAAACATGCTTTTAATTGTAAATAGACAAGGTCTTGAATCACACATGTAGATTACACTTGCTTCTAAACCTCATTAGTAAATCACTTAAACCTTGCTAATTCTATGTTCCCAAAATTACCAAAAATCATATAAGTATATTAAAGCTTCTTGTAGATAACAATATAACCATTGAGTTTTCTTCCAATTTATACTTTATAAAAGACAAGATAAAGGGAACTTTGCTAGCACATGGATTGTTAAAGGTGGGATCTATAAGTTACTATCTCAAGATGAATCGAATATTCATTCTGAAATACACGTTTCCAAACCTTGCTCAATAATGTTTGTTCTTTCTAATAATAAAGATGTAAACCATTTGCAAGAGTTAAATAATCAAGTGTTTGTCAATTCAATTTCCTTTAATTCTAGTGTTAATAAAACATAGGCTTCATGCTTTAAGTTGTGAATCAATAAAGTTATTTCACAATGGACTTGGTCATCTCAGCAAACATGTCTTACAAACAATATTAAAGAATCTACACGAACGTTTTGCTATTATTTAATCTCTTGGTTTTTATGATGCTTGTCAACGTAGAAAGTTACGTCAATTTTATTTTCCTATTACGAAAATTAAATCAAGATCTCCACTAGAAATTTTACACACTGATTTATGGGGATTAGCCTCTGTTTTTTCTATGGATGTTTATAGATATTACATCTCCTTTGTTAATGATTATATAGGATACGACTGGATCTTTCCTCTCACACTGAAATCAAAAGCCCAAGATACATTCAAACCTCTTGTTGAAAAGCAATTTTCATTACCCATAAAAACTTTACAATTAAACATGTGGGGTGAATTTAGAGCCTTTAGTTCTTTTCTTAAATAAGATCACCATATACTCATTATCAAAATAGTGTGGTGAAAGGAAACATAAGTACATTTTTTAAACATGTCATATTCTCATAGGCACATCGTTGAGACATATCATACTCTCCTAATTCAAGCTCATTTGCCTCTTTCTTTTTTTTTTGGGAAACCTTCCATATAGTTTCTTGTTTAACCAGTAGAATGCCAACATCAGCGTTAATAATCATCTTTCTAAAAATTACATGATTAATTACCTGACTATCAATTTCTTAGAGTCTTTGGTTGTTACTATTTCCCACTACTATGATCTTATAACCAATATAATCTTGGTTTTCATACTCAGATATGTGTTTTCATTTGTTATAGTCCTTACTATAAGGAATATAAGTGTATGGATAAGTTAGTTAGAGTTTATATTGTAAGGCATGTCACTCTTAATGAGCTAGAGTTTCTTTACTCAGTTATTTTAAACTAAAAAATCTTTCACTATGTTTAAACCTCACAGAGTCAATTCATTACCTATTTAACTCTCTTTATTCTAAAATAACATTGTTGATGACAGTAGTACTGAAAAGCCATCCGCTTCTACTATTGATCTTGCTCTGCCTTTTTATCAAGTTCTAATTTAGTATAGCAATCTTTGCTAACAAAATCCTTAAATATTAACTCAAGTTTATTCTAATTTATAGTATATATCCAATGATTGTCGAAGAAAAAGCTAGTATATTTAAACTAAATGCTTATCTCATAGCCACACAAGATCTTGAATCAACTAGTGTAAAAGCATACTTAATAGGTTCCAAGTGGTATTTGACTATAAGAGAAGAATATGAAACTTGGACATTCGTTCCTACTGAAGCAACTACTAAATTTATCGGTAATAAGTGGATTTACAGACTCAAGTACTAATGGAAGTATATTTAAGTATAAAGCACGTCTACTACCAAACAAGTTTCACCAAACACATGGAACTAATTTCTTTGAGACCTCTAGTCCAATTGTGAAGCCTTGCACAGTAAGGATAATCCAAAGTTCAGTTGTCATGCGTCAATGGATAATAAGGTAGCTAGATGTCAACAATGCCTTTTTAAATAATGTTCTTACAGAGGATGTTTTCATAAATTAACCAGAATGTTTCATATATTCTAGCTATCCTTTTTATAGATGCAAACTCAATAAGGCCTTGTATGGTCTAACATGCTTCAAGGGCCTGGTATGGTCTAACATGCTTTAAGGGCCTGGTATGAAAGAATAAAGGATCAATAGTGCAATAGGGTTTTAAAACTTCCAAACCTAATACTTTTCTATTTTTTTAGCATGTTGGTAAAGATATTCTAATCATTCTTATCTACGTAGATGATATACTTATCACTAGTTTTGGTTGAAAGCTCATTGAAAATGTTATTCAACAACTTAGTTTAGAATATGCAATCAAAGATTTGGGTACGTTTAACTAGTTTCTTGGCCTTGAAATAGCACCCTCTGTAGAAGGCTTTCATCTTTCTCAAACTAAATACATTGGAGATATTCTTCAAAAAGCATATTGAAATACAAGTTATACAACCCAAGAGGGGGGTGAATTGGGTTTTTAAAATTTAAGCAAGCAAATCACACAATAATTCAATCTAATGCCTTAATGAAATTGAAAGTAATAAATTCAATAAATCACAAAAATAAAAGAGTACGGGAAGAGAAAATAAATACGAAGATTTTTACATGGTTCGACAATCATAAGCAAATCACACAATAATTCAATCTAATGCCTTAATGAAATTGAAAGTAATAAATTCAATAAATCACAAAAATAAAATAGTACGGGAAGAGAAAATAAATACGAAGATTTTTACATGGTTCGACAATCTCTGCCTATGTTCACGCCTCCTAGCACACCGGGCATGAGGATTTCACTATCCAAGCCTCCCAAGGTTTCAAACACTTACAATTGACTTCTAAGGTGTCAATAAACCTTTACAACAAGAGATTATCATCAATCTCTTAACCCAAGTGTATCCTAACACTTACAACCTCTCAATTTGATTTTACAAAAAGGATTACAAAAATTTCTCTCACACAATGTGTTTGAATGCAAATGAAAGCTCAATATGTGTGAATAAATTAAATGAATACAAAGTTTATACTTTTAGATTTGCAGAGAATTGCTTAAAATATCAATGGTTGCATCATCTTAAATAAATTTGATTTGAGCCAATTTATAGTTAAGGAAGAAAACTAGCCGTTATTGACTTTCTAGTGATAACCGGCTCGCCGTTTTTTTTAATCCAATTAGTCGCTTCATGTTGCTATTATGTTCAAAAATTTGAATTTTTGCACATTCGGTATGTCGCTTTCATGAATCCTGTTAGCCGCTTTCATTCAGAGAGTTTCTGCCCACAATTGGGTTGCCACTTTGTAACATCCGGTTAGCTGTTTTGCTACAATGCGGGCTACAGTGAATTATTTTTTAAAATTATAATTTTACCCCAAAACTTTCTATAATTACAAAATGTTATGAATAGTTGCAAATAGGTCCAATTTTAGAATTTCTAAATAATACTTGTTATTCACAAAACTTTCTAAAATTATTATATGACCCAAATATATAGAAATTATAGTATGGCCGAAAATGTTATAAAGATTTGCAAATAAGCCAAATCTAAAATTCAAAACAATAGTTAACAAAAGCAATCTTTTTCAGTTTAGTCCACGTCTTGAAAAAAAATAATTTCATAAAATCATTTTCTTGTTTTAAAAGCATAAAATGTAATTCTTTGTTTATCCAAAACATGTGATTTGTTATCATCAAAATTAACATTTTATAGCCATGTAGGCTAACAATCTCCCTTTTTTTTATGATGACAAAACACATTACAAAAAATTTATTTAGTTATGAAAAGCTTCCCCTTAATCAATGAAAGGTTAAAAACAAATTTGAAAATGCATATGAATATTTTTCATAATAAATAAATTTACCTTTTACATATCATAATACTATATCTCTCCCTTCAGCAACAAAAAGAAGAAAAAGCTCTCCTTATCGATCATCAAAATCCCAAAGCATGCATATTAGTTCCATATTATCCAAAATATAAGTGAAAAATATGACCAACAATCATATTAATTCCACATAATCCAAAATAAATACATAATCCAACATAAGAAGCATCCATGAAAATAAAAGAAAATAAAACAGTAAATGAAATGTTGGTGTGTCCAAATACAAGCATAAGACACTATGAAGGTGGTGAGGATGGTGAGGATGGTGGTGATGGGGGTGGATACGGATATGGAATGCCGAAGTGCTCAAAGAGGACGCGTTGTCCATGAATGAGTTGATGCTGCTGCTGTGAGAGTCGCTGGTGCTCTCCAAGAATATGCTGCTGAAAATCAGTCAGCCTCATGGAGAGGGTCCTCACCTCATCCATAAGCTGCTGAAGACTAACTTCTTCAGAAGCAGAATGCTTTGAAGGTGGTAAAGCAGGTGCAGAGGCAGACACTGGATAGTTTCGACGTCTACGCTGGCCCTGGAATGGAAGCAAGCAATTAGGAAGTTGATCAGCAGGAACCACATCGTCGAGTGGCCGATCATCACTCGGAGCAAGAAAAGTATACTTATTGTAAGAAATTTTTACCCAAGCTCCATTATGACACTTAAATCCTAAGGCAATAACAGCTTCATCCCCAATGCTCTTAGATGGCCTACACGATGGTTCATGAATAGGTACCTTAAAGTGTTTAAGGATTCGGGTGATAAAATGACCATATGAAAGAGAACGGGTAATCAATTTAGGAATATAAAGCATGGTTCGAACAATGTATTATCTTATGTCAACTGGATGACATCTAAGAATACAATCAATCAAAGTAACATCCATATAGGAAACCTCATCTAAATGGCCTGATCTAGAAAGCACAATAGTCTGAATAAAATGGAATAATTCCGAGTTTGAAGACAAAGACATTGGGTGTGGAAATGGATAGTACAATTATCATTAGAAAGGTCAATACGACGGCATATATTCTTAACGGCGTCAATATGAACATAATCATCAATATTGGGAGATTTCTTAGGTGAAAACATTTCTAGGCCATTATCGGAGGTTCCTAGGATAGAGTTCAACTCTGAATCATCAAATTCAATCGAAACTCCTTTAACATTGGTGATTACTCGATTCTCTTTCTCCGTGGAAGTATCCATATTCGAGTAAAATACTTTCACCAAGTCGGGATACACATTCTCCTCAATTACAAGAGCATTAATCCAGCCAATATCTTCCAACACTTGAAACGAGTTTCTATTATTAATACTAAGACTATGCAGCTAATCCGATAAAACGAAAAATGTAGGAAGTACCTCACGAGTTATGAAATTGTGGTGAAATCGTTTGACCAAATGCTTGGCCGGAAAATGCGTGGACTCAAAGGTGAACTGATTAGAGGAGCCTCCGGCTTGCCGTGACTGTTTAGCTTGTTGAACCAGTTCTTTGCCTTTTCCTCAAACTGGCCGTGAGCTTGACATGATAAAATAGAGTAATTTGAGTATAAATGAGGCAAAGAAATAAAATATAATGAGGTTTGAAAGAGATATTGAGGTTCAATTTGGATCAAAATTAGCTTAAGAGGAAGAAATTTGGAGAGAGAAATTTTGTTTGAAACCCTAGATTTGATTTCGGATCTAGTGAGTTTGATGTTGAAAATGGATTTGAAAGATGATTTTGGACACGAGAATGGATGGGGAATAAGTTTCATGAATCAATTTTGATTGAAAACGAATGAGAATGATGGATTTTGGAGTGAGAAATGATGAAGGAAGAAATGGTTTTTAGAGAGAGAATGGGATCTGGTTTGCCGAAAGAATAAGGAAGAAGAACAGTTTATATATGCACAAATCCGGCTAACCGATTTTCCTTAACCAGTTAGCTTGTCATGTTCCAGTGAGTCAGCAATGTGAATCCAAATTTTTCGATTTCATAACTGGCTATCTAGTTTAGTCAAGCACAGATCAAACTTGCATCCGGTTTTTCAGATTTCATAACTGGCTGACCGGTTCCTTCCAGCAAGTTAGTAACTTGAATTCGATTTACTAGTTGACAATATCCGGTTTTCCGAATGTATTCCAGGAAGTACCAAGATGAATTTGGTTGTCCGAATTTCATAACCGATTGACCGGTTGTTTCCAGCAAGCATCAAACCGAATCTGATTTTCCGGATTTCATAACCGACTGACCGGTTCTTTCTAGGAAATGAGATATTAAAGAGGCTTACCGGTTTTTCATTATCCGATTATCCAGTTTGGGTGCAGTGAGCACTGAGCAACAATAAGAGTAACGACTTTCCGGTTAATTAGAAGCGGTATACCGTTTAAGCTTTGGAAAATATTTTTGAAGTTTGGTAAGCTCTTAGACTTGTATTATACATACCAGTTTATTTTTGGCTTAAAAATTGATCAATTTTTAATTCATTTTGAGATTCAGAACTTTTTAATAAGCTATTTAATTCATGAAAAGTACATCTACACAATAACAAACATATCAACTTAATCAACAAATCATAATTCAATATGCAACATTCATCATTCCAAGCTCATATCTTATCTTTATAAATTGCTCTTCACTAAGAGGTTTTGTAAAGATATCCGCAATTTGATTTTCAGTAGAAACAAATTTAATCACAACATCTCCTTTTTTACATGATCTCTTAGAAAATGATACCTAATTTCTATATGCTTAGTCCTAGAATGTTGAATGAGATTCTTAGATAGATTAATAGTACTAGTATTGTCACACAAGATAGGTATTTGATCAAGATTAATATCATAATCTCTAAGGGTTTGTTTCATCCAAAGGGCTTGTGCACAACAACTATCTGCGGCAATATATTTTGCCTCAGTGGTTGAAAGTGCAACCGAATTTTGTTTCTTACTAAACCAAAAGACGAGTGAATGACCTAGGAAGTGACATGTTCCACTAGTACTTTTTCGATCAACCTTATATTCAGGAAAGTCGGTATCCGAATAACAAGTTAAGTCAATATGAGTTCCCCTAGGATACCAGAGGCCAAGATAGATGGTGCCAATAAAATATCAAAAAATTCGTTTGACAGCAAGCAAGTGTGACTCTTTAGGACAAGATTAACATCTAGCACACATGCATATACTAAACGTAATATCAGGCCTACTAGTAGTCAAGTAGAGCAAGGATCCGATCATACCTCGATATGTCTTGTTGTCAACTTCCTTACCCTTCTCATCTTTATCCAGCTTGATAGTAGTACTCATTGGAGTGCTTTTTGTAGTTCCATTATCATAGCCAAATCTTTTGACTAGATCTTTCACATACTTGGCTTGATTTATGAAAATTTCATCCTCATCTTGTTTTATTTATTGTCTAATTCTAATTCATTTATCTTCTCATTCAATGAGTCATTGCATTTTTGCAGGCCATCTTTTTTATTTGTAAGAATAAGTATTTTCTTTTTAAGGCATGCATTCTTTTTACCAAATTTCATTAATTGATCATGCAATTCTTTAAAAACATCATATAATTCATTATAGGTAAGCTCATTTACTTCATTGTGATCATCATCATCTCCTATTGCCATAAGTGCTAGATTTGATACTTTTTGCGACTCTTCTTCATCACTTGATTCTTCATCGCTATCATCGCAAGTAACAACCATGGCTTTCTTCTTGAGTTTGTTGAGAAGTGGGCACTCAGATCTTATATGGCCAGGCTTCTTGCATTCATAGAATATAATTACCTCTTTCTTCTCCTTTTGATTCTTGAGGTTTTTAAATTTTATTCGCTCACCGGTTTTATTGAAAATTTTTTTGAACCTCCTTACTAGAATAGTCAACTCCCATCATCCGGCTCACTTTCCCCATCACTTTCATATTTTGTGGTTTTGAGAGTAATGTTTTTCTTTTTCTCCTCATTGCCTCTTTCGGCTGCCAAGTCTTCCTCATAAGAAATAAGAGAACCAATTAAATCATCAATATGTAAGATATTTAAATCTTTGGCTTCCTCAATGGAAGTGCTTTTTGGTCTCCATTTTTTAGGTAGTGACCTAATGATTTTCTTAACTCTCTAGCTATTTGAAAAGGTCTTTTCTAGGGCTCCTAGAGTGTTCACTACGTCCGTAAATATACTATACATAGAATACACACTCTCAAGTACTAATGGAAGTATATCTAAGTATAAAGCACGTCTACTACCAAAAACGTTTCACCAAACTCATGGAACTAATTTCTTTGAGACCTTTAGTCCAATTGTGAAGCCTTGCACAGTAAGGATAATTCAAAGTTTGGTTGTCATGCGTCTTTGGATAATAAGGTAGCTAGATGTCAACAATGCCTTTTTAAATAATGTTCTTACATAGGATGTTTTCATAAATTAACCAGAATGTTTCATATATTCTAGCTATCCTTTTTATATATTCAAACTCAACAAGGCCTTGTATGGTCTAACTTGCTTCAAGGGCCTGGTATGAAAGAATAAAGGATCAATAGTGCAATAGGGTTTTAAAACTTCCAAACCTAACACTTTTCTATTTTTTTAGCATGTTGGTAAAGATATTCTAATCATTCTTATCTACCTAGATGATATACTTATCACTAGTTTTGGTTGAAAGCTCATTGAAAATGTTATTCAACAACTTAGTTCAGAATATGCAATCAAAGATTCGGGTACGCTTAACTAGTTTCTTGACCTGGAAATATTGGCCTTCAAATAACACCCTCTGTAGAAGGCTTTCATCTTTCTCAAACTAAATATATTGGAGATATTCTTCAAAAGGCATATTGGAATACAAGTTATGCAACCCAAGAGGGGGGTGAATTGGGTTTTTAAAATTTAAGCAAGCAAATCACACAATAATTCAATCTAATGCCTTAATGAAAAACCGAAAGCAATAAATTTAATAAATCACAAAAATAAAAGAGTAAGGGAAGAGAAAACAAACTTAAGGATTTTTACGTGGTTCAGTAACCCCCACCTACGTCTACGTATCCAAGCACGCCGGGCTTGAGCATTTCACTTTTCAAGCCTCACAAGACTTCAAACACCTACAATTGACTTCCAAATTGTCAATGAACCTTTACAACAAAAAATTATCCCCAATCTCTTACCCCAAGTGTATCCCAATACTTACAACCTCTTAATTTGATTTTTACAAAAAGGATTGCAAAAATTTCTCTCACACAATGTGTTTGAATACAAATGAAGGCTCAATATGTGTGAATAAATTAAATGAATACAAAGTTTATGCTTTTAGATTTGCAGAGAATTGCTCAAAATATCAATGGTTGCATTATCTTAAAAAAATTTGATTTGAGTCAACTTATAGTCGAGGAAGAAAACTAGCCGTTATTGACTTTCTAGTGATAACTGGCTTGCCGCTTTTGTGAATTCAGTTAGCCACTTCATGATATCGTTATGTTCAAAAATTTAAATTTTTGCACATTCGATATGCCGTTTTCATGAATCCAGTTAGCCGCTTTCATTCAGAGAGTTTCTACCCATAACCGGATTGCTGCTTTGTAACATCTGGTTAGCCGCTTTGCTACAGTGCCGGCTACAGTGAATTATTTTCTAAAATTATAATTTTACCCTAAAACTTTCTATAATTATATTATGATCCAAATGTTATGAATAGTTGCAAATAGGTCCAATTTTAGAATTTCTAAATAATACTAAATACTTGTTATTCCCAAAACTTTTTGAAATTATTATATAACCAAAATATATGAAAATTATAGTATTACCTAAAACGTTATAAAAATTTACAAATAAGCCCAAATCCAAAATTCAAAACAATACTTAATAAAATCAGTCTTTTTAGTTTAGTCCACATCTTGGAAAAAAAATAAATAATTTTATAAAGTCATTTTCTTGTTTTAAAAGCATAAAGTGCAATTCTTTGTTTATCCAAATATGTGATTTGTTATCATCAAAATCAACATTTTATAGTCATGTAGGCTAACACATATGTGCTAGATAACAAAGATTACAATACTTCAATGAGTACTATTGAGAAGCTACAGACGAAAAAGGGTACTTCGTTTGAAAATCCTTATCTGTATTGAAGCATTATAGGCTCTCTTCAGTATGTTCTCTTAACTAGACTAGATATAGCTTACACTATTAATAAGCTTAGCCAATTCTCGGTAGCTCCTACAGTTCTTCATTGACAAGCTTATAAAAGAGTCCTAAGGTATCCATTCTTTCACACATGCACTTTTGCTTTGACTGTCTATTCTGATGTTGACTAGGATTTAGATCCTAATGATCAAAAGTCTACTAGTGGCTATTGTGTGTTCCTAGGTGGTAACCTCATTTCCTGGTCCTCTAAGAAGTATCATATTGTCTCTAGATTAGTTGCTGAATTTGAGTGCAAGGCTCTGGCTTTAGCCACCTCAAAAGTTTTGTGGATTACTTATATGTTGCAAGAGCTTAGAATATCTCTTCTCAAGATTCCAATTTTTCACTATGACAAACAAGAGTGTAGAAGACTTGGCCAGTAATCCCAAATAATACACATGAACTAAACATATTACATTTGGATGTTCATTTTATGAGGGAGCACATATGTCAAAAACATTTATCAGTTAAGCATGTTTCCATTGCTGATCAGTTAGCTGACATCCTCAACAAGCCACTCTCTTTTGATCATTTTGCTTATATGCATAGTAAGCTAATGTACTCCCTAAACCTTAAGCTAGAAGGGGGTGTTAAGAATGAAATTAGTTAGTTAATTAAAGTAACTAATCATGATAATGTGGCTGTTGAATCAACATGGTTGTTAAAGTCAATACAGAGAATCTGTTACTTAGCTATAATTTTATTAGTAATTAGCTTGATTTCAGTTCATGTATTTGATGTGTGGAATCTTTTAGTCATTACTATATAAGAGTCTTATATTCACATTCCATATCAGATTAGTAATAATGTTTATTTTTTTTAATCAATTTTCTCTTTCATTCTTTAATCTTCTCATCATTTTTCTCAGCAACCAAACATTACAAAACCGCTCAATATATTTAATTGTCTAGAAAGTCATCCATCTGACATTCTACCCATTGCCTGTTATTTGTTTTGAGATATTCTTTGAGTATCGTTTAAATCAAAGCTAGTTTTTTGAAATCTTAGTTACGAAAGCAGAAGATAATGGTTGGTAGTGTGTGTGTGTGTGTGTTTTTTTTTTTTTGGAACAGTAAAATTATCAAGATGTGTTTTAGAAATTGTGGTTTGGTGATAAATGGGATCTGTAGATGCTTTTGGAATTTTTTTTTATTTTCTGTTTTCTAATACTGAATTTATACATATTATATGGTGGACCAGTTATCCAAAATGTTTTTGGCTATTTCATATTCCTTACACAATTTTGTTCTAAAAAAATATAGCTATTACACATCAATTATCCAAAATTTGGATACAAGCTTTGATTTTGATCAAGCAAGGGTATTCTGGTATTTTAATTACTAAATTAAAAGTCTAATTAACTTTATAGAAACGGCAAGGTAGGAAACTAGAATTACAATCCTACAATTTATCGAAGTGGAAATACGGAATAGTTGAGGTGGAGGAAACCAAAAATAATCCGTCAAGATTTAAGAATTTTTTCCCCTTTTCGAATGGAAGAATGATAGTAAAATAATCCAATAAAAGAATTTTCATATATAAGAAAAATGTTAACTCTAATGATTATGTACTTACAAAAAGTTAAATATTTTTTTAAATAAATTTTTAGAAAGTTATTTGTCCATCTAAGAATTGTCTCATTATAAAAAAAAAAATAGAGTTAATTTTGGATTACTCCTCTCGTGAAATGATCATCTTCAAAATATTTATAAACTATTGTAAATCTCAATTTAATCATTTTTGTAAGAAAGACGAAAAAATTTATCAATTCACCCCCATTTTTCATTATCTTTTGAACATACAATGGGGGTAAAATGTTTTGAATAAATTTCAAATTATCCCTTCGTGCAATGACAATATTCAAAATATTTTCTGAACTTTTATGAACTTTAAATTCATAAAAATTTAGAAAGTATTTTGAATATTGTCATTATAGGATAATCCGAAATTTACTCTAAAAATATTACAAAAGTTTATATTTATTCAATTTTCCCCCATTGTATGTTAAGGTAATCACTTGTCCATTTTGTTGCTGATATCATTAGAAAATGTAACCGATTATAAGTAAAATGACCATTTAGCCCTTAAATTCAAGAGCTTTTTCTGAGTTTACACCAGAAGCAATAAAAGAAAATAAAAAAAATGAAATCCCAACCTATTAACATTAAAAAAAAAAACGCCTTCTAAGAAAAATAATAAGAACAAAAACCTGTTGCTTTGATCAAGAATCCTTAATAATTAGCACACTCAAATCACCAGATAGTGTTACCAAAATTTGGCATGAGATTGTTAGCAGCTGATTTGATCAAGTACTCACAGGCCTCACTCCTCGGTACCTTCCACCATAGCCTTTTGTTCTTCATTTGCCCAAAATTTCCCACCTCAAGACTCTTAAATCACACAAACCCAAACGGCCAAACCTAAAATCTCAAATCGAGAACTCACATATGTCATGTCTCAAATTGCATATGGCTTAACGACCTATTTGGGTCTCATTTTTAGTAGCCGGTAGAGATGGTAAAAATACCCGCCCGGTCCGGACCCGGACCGTACCCGGGTGTTCCGGTCTGGGTAATATCCGATCCGGATATAAAGTCGGGTTGGTCTTGTGCATCACTTGATAAACTCGGAACCCAGATTTTATTAAAAAAAATATAAAATATATATTATTTTAAATATTTTATATTTATTTGACTCATTTATTATACATATATAAAGTTTTAAACACTTAAAGTTTATATTTTCATGTCAAATTTTATTGAAATAAATTTAAAACTTATAAAATTACCAAAAAATAAAAAATATATACACATAAAATATTAAAAAATATAAAATTTGGATACCCAAATTAAAATCTGGTCCGGACCCAGACTCGGACCAATTGCATCCGGGTAAGTTTCGGTCATGGCAATACCCAGACCCGGCCCAGAATTTTGCCATCTCTAATAGCCGGGCTAGCATAGCTCAACTGTTGAGGTATTTGGTAAAATCAGTTGGGCTGTGACTCTACAGTTGTGGTTTTTTTTATTTTTTATTTCAATTTTTGTAATGATTGAAAAATATAAAAATGAATATAAATATCAAAATCTATAAGATTTTCTCCGAAAATTTTAACTTTCATCTCACAATAAATGTATATTAAAAGAGACCGCACTTTAACACCAAACATGCCTTAAATAATCTTGAGATTCCATCGTTTTTATATGTGAAGTGTATCACTCTTTCATTTTCATTAAGAGTGATAAATTTTAAATAACATCACAAGTGTATCAGTTAACAACAAATAATTTTAACTGATATTAAAAAAAATTAGATAAAATAATACTTTAAAAAAAAATAAACAGTAAGGATTATTTTTTCATAAAATCGAACCCAAAAAATCTAAATTTTAGTCGATATGACGGTGAGGTGATCGCATACAATGAAAATGCTTGGATTATGAATAATAACTGCGGTTTTTTTTTTTGGGGGGGGGAATTATGAATAATAACCGCTGTTTTTGATCGTTGACTTTGAGTGTTCAAAAGTGGAAAGCAAGGTCGCCGACGCCGAATCTTATTTCTTACGCAAAGCAAGTACAAACTGACATGAAATTAAATAAGAATAACACAGTAAATATCAAACAGGTTGCGTATTGACAGTGACACGCTTTAGTGATTCGTCCTTGCGCGGACGGTGCAGATATCGCAGTTGCCCTGTCCTACCGTAGTACCGTGTACATGAAAACAGCAGATCGATTTTCGATTATATTCCTTCTGCGGGCATTTTTTTTTCCTTTCAAAATTAAAAAATATTTAATTTGATTCTCTGCTTTCCTTGTAGGATGGGGCCTTTAGATTAAACCAAGTTCTTTGAAAACACGAGTGCCATCCAACAATTTATTATAGTAAATATTGCTTCAGCTAATTCAGTAAGAAAAAAAAAAATTGCACTGTGGTGGGCCCATCACTAAGCCACAGAAGTAAGTTTTGTGCATATGCGTTAAGACTAAAGTCAAGTAGGTATTAGCGTAGGATAGGCATATAACGCCATAAAAGTGACAGAATGTGTTGCTAGTACAAAGCATCTTTGCTTTTGGCATTCAAACCGGCCTAACTTGTTCAATTTTGCTGCTCTTTCTGGACTATTATCAGTATAATTCAAAATAGGAGTTGGTGAGTTGTTACTTGTTAGCTGCTGCTAGTTAGGCAGTGACATAGTTGTGAGAGGGGAAAAAGTTTAAAGTACTTGTGTGAGGGGAAAAAGTTTAAGTACCTCTATCATTGATTTGTTGGTATAATTATTTAGTGATATTATATCACATATTATATATATATATATATGGTTATTTTTATTTTACATGCATATAAAATATATCTTCTTCACATGAATAATGTATATGTGGAACTCACACACTATTTATGTGAGAAAAATATATCTTACATGCATGTAAGATAAAAAAAAAAATATATATATATATATATATATATGTGTGTGAATGCAGGCCGAATTAGTAACCGTACCAATATAAATTATTATTTAAAAAAATTACCAATACAATGTCAAAGTAAGGCTATAGCTAGCACTATAACCACGTATTTTAATTTATACCATCCTCATTCAAACTGGCAGGTCACCTACTATATACGAAATTCAATGTCGTCATCTTCAAGAATCCAATGTGAAGTTTGCCATGGCTTCTCCTTCACATCAGCAATAAAGCACGGAGACGGCCAATGGTATCTCTCCAACTCGCCTAATGGTGGAGGGCTAAATTTCCTAGGGGCTTAGTTACTGAGAGATGAATCTCTTTTTTGTGACACCGATCATATAAAGCGATACGACTCCTCCTGAATTTCAACCTACCAATCATTGTAATCAGCAACTTTTGATTTATTATTTCATCTATTAAAGTCTTTAAAGATATCCATAATTGCTTTGTCGCACTTAATAACTTATTGGGTCACTGTTAGCTGACTGGTGCCAACTTTTTAACGCTTGTACTACAGTCTTTCATATGTTAAAGTCTTTAATGCATATATTAAAATCTTTAAAGTCTTTCATTTATATATCCTATATTAAAGCCATCCAAGATATCCATTTTAGCTTTTTGAAATTGTGACAATATACAATAATCATAATCTAAAATTTTAGATACACACACACGGAAGTTTACTTCAAAAAATACTCTTATTAATATTTAAGGGAAAATATATCTCTAATTCATATTTTTAGGATAAGGATTGAGATGAGTCTTGTAGTGGCTCCAACTTAGGGCCAGTTTGGTAATATTATGTCTTTTAGAATAATTGTAGTTAATTATACTATAGAAATAATTAGCTTTAAAAAAATTAGTAAAATATTTGATAAAATTAATTTTTAAGTGTTGTGAGTTTTAAAAGCAATCGTATGTGTTTAGTAAATTTTACTCTTAAATTGCTGTAAGAATGTAAATGACTAAATTGGAATAATGTTGAATAAAATTTATTTACACATTTATTAACATGTATCTAATTTCTTTTAACTGTATATATAAAATAACTGATAACTAAAATAAATATTTTATATTATTTTTTCTATTTTTTATTTTATTATCTCAATATAATTATTAATAATAATTTTTTTAAAGTTAACAATTTTATTTTCTAATTAATAAGAATAATTTTGAATTTTTATAATATATTTAAGAATGCATATGAAATAATATTAAACATTAAATTAATTTTAAAAAACTATTCTTTTTCTATTTTTTAAAATTTATTATAAGATATAATAATTTTATTAAAAATAAATTTTTTAAAAAATTTATTAAATACTAAAATTAACTTTTAATTTTAAACATCTTAAAATTAGTTCAAGGAACTCTCTCCCCCAATATATTTGTGCGAGGGCATGAGTACATATGCTTGGTGGCATATAAAATATAGCTTTAAATACCCACTTCAGTCGTGACTCTTGAATAGAGCAAATGAATTAGGCCACTTATAGCAAATCATTGGCAGAATCGTGGCCTGTTTGTCATCATATGCTGGAAAAGTGAGAAGCATCTCAACTTCATTTTCAACTTTTTTCTGTTGAAATAATGATGGCAACATACAATATGATGAGGCTCCTATGCTATTCCATTGGTCACACTCATTATATATATTATATACATATCCCAAAAGTAAATCGGACCCTTATAGTACTACACAGTCCAGCTACAGCTCATACCACTAAGCTGGTTCGAGGAATGCAGTCCCTTTTAGCTTAATCAGTTAATCTAACTGCTCATATGGATTCACCATTAGTTTGAAAAACATAAGTTGATTTGTTGTCCTCAGGGAGATTCAAGATTTTTCTTACCGAAAAAGATATATTGAGTTCTCGGAAAAAAAAGTACCAAGATCTCGAAATCTATTTAAAGTACTAGTAGACTTTTTTTAAAAAATTTTAAAATTAGTTATAAGTCATACAAATTTCTTTTTAGACAAATCTAGGAAGAGTGTGTGATTATTTTTGAACCTAAAAGAATGTGTGTATAATAATTTCTAAAACCAATAAGAATTATGTAAACATTTGAGCAAACTTTAAGCATCTTGGCTTTTCGCTTTTGTTCTCAAAGGAAAAAGGGCAAGTAGGCCACCACTTGGCTTATTAATTACAGCCAAGCAAATGTACAGAGTTCCAAATGCGAAAATTTAAAGCACCGCTCATATATTACACTCACTTAATACGTATATATCATGTATACATAAATTGAATATAATTATTAATTACATGATAATTTTTTAAAATAAAAACATACATTTCATATATATTACCACTACTTTTAATATTATTTTACTTATTCCGTGAATCAGAGTTAAATACAAAAATGTACTCTAGAATCTTTCACTCCAAGAGCCTTTTGCTCAGCATAAAAATGGGTTCTATTTTGGAAGCAAGTTAGCAACATCTCAACTTGCTAGATTGTTTGAAGGCGTTTGAAATGAAATTAAGAGCAACATAATTGCAAATAGAGTAGGTCTTTTTGCACCCCTTAAAATCTCTCATAAAATCTCTATCTTATTTAAATTACTTAAATAATTGAAGACAAATTAATTAATTTTTTTGTTTTAAATAAAAATTTAATTACACACTTAAATAAAAATATTATTTTAACAAAATTTCTATACCCACCTCATTTTATAATTTTTTATTTATGTTTTAAATTAAAAAAAATATTTTTTAAAATAAAATTATAATCTATGCTGCTTGCAAAAGGGGTTCGTGCCTCTCTAGTGTCTGCACCTAGAGGCTCTTTTTGAAGCAAATCGATCGTCAACAGTCAAGCATGCACCATAGCAGAGACACAAGAAGATAACGTATGTGAAAACTCTTAATTAGTTACTTTCATGCGTGCTACTGCTAGGCATTAATATAATCATTGGTCAGCTCATTATGCATAAACAATTCCATGCACAATCTTGAATCATTGGAAAAAAGAAAAAAGAAAAAAAATCAAAAGTTCTTGTGGCTTGAGGCTTCTTACCCTATAAAGAGAAATTGAATTTGTACATCCCTATATTTTATGTAACATGGCATCTAATGTTGTATGCTTTCCAGTAAAATTATACTAATATATTTAAATAATAAAAGCATCAGAATATATAATTTTTTATGACTTTATTATTAATTTTGTAAGAAAAAAATATAGTATTTAATTTATTATGATGGGTTCCATGTGGTCACGAGATTTTAATACAGTCACCAAAATTGTGGGGATTAAATTTTAATACCCATGAACCTAATAAAGATGAGGCAAACTAGTTAATTACAATGATCATGTTTAAGTACAGTGTTATAATCATTTGATTATTGCCCCCTGTCATACCAAACAAAAATTATTGTTGTTAATTTTGTCCTAATAAGAAGTATCATCAGGCATAATTTTATTTAAAGCAAGCAACAGCTTTTTAATAATGATTTAATTTCCTGAAACAAGACTCCTTACTTTTTACGTATTCTTCTCTCTCCCCACACCAATGAAAAAGTAATAATTTTGACAACGGCCAATCACCGTACTCCACTTCAGCCTCACTTTCTACTTTCTAATTTTCACCTTGCAGTTTCATTTGTTCAAGCACAAAAAAGTCTATAGAGGAATATGGTACTAGTTATTGACATGTATCACGTCTACTCAAAGTAACTAACTATTTCTACCAACGAAAAGTAACGTGGTAAAGAGTAAAATTTTGGATTATTCTCCCACGAATTATTTATTTTTCTTATTTTTTAAAATTGCAAATTACTTTTATTTTTATTTAAAAGATAAGAAAAAAAATTAAGAGTTAGTTAGAAGGTAAATAAAATTTGATGCAATGCCATTTTCTCTTGTCATGTGTACACTTATATCAATCATAATTGGATACATTCCAACATAAATAATTTGTTGCGGTGTAGTCTTCTATACGAGACAAATCTCTGTTTCCATGCTCAAATTACATTAGAAATGATAATTTAAATTCATACCATTGAAGCATTGCTTGAAACCTACGAAAGCATACATATTGAAAACTTTTGCATCTTAACAAAATAACTTATGGGGCAAAATTATTTAATTGAAAATTGATTCCCTTGTACAGTGGCAGTAAAAATGGCAAAAGAATCAATGGAAAGTGGAAGCAAATAGAAAAATAGAGAGAGAGAGAGAGAGAGAGAGCAGTTAAAGTTATCAACAAACCTCGTCTGCTTCCCAGGGGAGGGATTTTCCCATAAGCCAAAAGGCCCTGACCCCAAAGCAAAGCCATCTCTGTTATTAATGAAATGAAAACATGAATATGAATATGAATATGAATTAATGAATTTTCTCTCTCTCTTTCTCTCGCTTCTCTCATGTCATATCAAATCATGCAAGTAGGCAGTGGCACCCTTAAAATCTAGTTAAGAAAATAACTTCTCCTCACGACATATTTTGTATATAGGCGAAGCCAGCTCATTTCACTCTCACCAAAACACCACAACTGCTCACTCTTCTCTTTCTCTTTCTCTGTCTCTGTCTCCAATCACGCTCATACACGCATACACACGCATACACACAACAACCGCGATAGCAATAAGTTTCGCTCCTCTCTCTCTCTCTATTCTACAATCCCTCTCCTCTATCTATCTACTACTAGTAGTAATACTCCTTCAACGTTTTCTCCACCAGATCTCTCGGAGTGACTCAGCAAAGATGCGTGCTTTTTAAGCCTTAACACTCACCATTTGATTTCTTTATCTGGGTCTTTCCATTTTTACCCAAATACACCATCTTTATTTTAACATTGCCCTCTTCTTTATTTATTATTAATATTATTTTTTTTTTTGGGTTTGATTTGTGTGCTTGTGAAATTGAAAAAAAAAATATGGCTAATGGGGTTGAAAAAGAGAGCGTATTGATGATGTTTAGCGACGAGGAGTTGAGAGAGATTAGTGGTGTGAAGAGAGGAGGAGATTATATTGAAGTTACATGTGGGTGTACGAGTCACAGATATGGTGACGCTGTTGGCAGGCTTAGGGTTTTCTCTAATGGTGACCTAGAAATCACCTGTGAATGCACTCCTGGTTGCAATGAAGGTCTTCTTCTTTTTGGACTCCCTTTTTCAAGCAAATGGGTTTTGATTTTTGATTTTTTTAATTTTTTATTTTGCATGTTTAATGCGCGTGTTATTGACGTTGATGTGTCTGAGACTGCAAAGAGTTTTGCAACATGTTTAATACAGTTCAAGTGTATGTTGCTTGGTCTCAGTGACCGAGTTCTCCTTCATATCGTGTTCGTATAACGCGATAAAACTGCATTCTTTTGATTCGGTTTGGTCTGGTTTTGTTCGAATAAAGAAGTTAGTTTTCAAATGGGTATCACAAGAATGATACCTGCATTGTCTTTGTTCTTGTGATTACAAGGTCTTATGTTTGGCCTTTTGTAGTCGGCTTTTGAAGTCGTGAGTATTCTTCTATCTAGTTGCTGGGAGGCAGAGTAAGCTTTGTATTGGATCACATCATATTGTGTTTTTCCTTTGTTCGATAAGATGGGTTTGTTTCAAGTTTTGTTCTTCATGATATGTTATCTCATGTGTATGGTTGGTGGAGTTTGGTTTTCCTCGTCCGCTTGGGTGATATAATAGTTGTCATGTTTCAGACTATGAAAGTTGATTCTGATGGGTCAGCATTTTATGTGCTCTTTCCTGTGCATGCCTTCTGATAGCTGATAGCTTCCATCTTCGATATTGATTATCTTCTTCTACCTTTTGTGAAATCTTCATTGGGTTGCATCAATAGGGTTAAATCTGACATACAAACGGGAGAGGACAATCTGAAAGAATAGAGTGTTTCAGTATCTGTTTTGTAGTGTCGGTCTCACTAGCACTTGCATCTTCAAGTGGTATGAATCATGATGTTGCATTAAGGTGATTGTATTGTTGATGATATTTCCCCATTCAAAAAATATTTGTACATTGTTCCCCAAGAGGAGAATGCATTCTGTGTATAAGTGTTTTGAGTGAAGTAACTAAGCAGTTACCACTTCTACTTAAACCACCATGTGCTCGTTACCTGCTTACCTTGGAATTTTGACACCCTTAGTTTTGTAATCGTTCTATAATTAATCATTTGCAAAACTCTGCAAAGAATGTAGCAAGTGTATTGACTGGCCATCCAGTTACTGCCATTAATTTCTTCAAGTAACCTTGGGAACAATATCAGCAATTGTTAGTTGGTGCTTTTAAGCATTCAATGTATTGTACTGGTATGATTTACTCTCTCCCTCGTCTGTCTTAACTCTCTTTACTGAGAGCTCTTAAGGATTTAGTGCATATGATTACAGCATATTTCTTTGGAATATTCTTTCTCATTTTATTGCAACTTTCTTATTCAGATTATCTCTTTCTTTTCTTTATCTTGTAACAAATTTTCATTATTCTACTTGCATAGCTAATTATTTTAGTGGCGATTTGAATAATCAGACAAGATGACTCCTGCTGCATTTGAGAAGCATTCTGGAAGAGAGACAGCAAGAAAGTGGAAGAACAATGTCTGGGTCATAGCTAATGGAGAGAAGGTTCCATTGTCAAAGACGGTGTTGCTCAAGTACTATAACCAAGCATCAAAACATGGAAATGGTTCTCACAGATCCCACAATGGCCGGGTTTGTCACCGTGACGAGTTTGTTCGTTGTGCTAGGTGTAACAAGGAGCGTAGGTTCCGACTACGTACCAAAGAGGAATGTCTTATTCACCATAATGCTCTAGCTGATAAGAATTGGAAGTGTTCTGATCTGCCCTATGACAAGTATGCTTCACCTTTACATTTGATTAAGCATTTATCAAGCAAATTTTGAATGAATCATGCTGAAATTTTGATCCTCAAGATAGTTAGGTCAATGGTGATTCTTGAACATGATGGTCAATTGTATCATTAAGGTAACCTTTTATGGTCAACATGTCTTGACATATATGTTTAAAGCTTTTTTTTTTCCTTCTTTCATTTACTGCCTTTTCTGCTGGAAAAGATTTTGGTGGACTTAGCTACATTTTGGAAGCAGAAGGGAAGTATGAGTTAGTTCAGTTGTTTCATTTAGCTCCATTTGACTTCATGTAATATTTTGGCTTGTCATGCATCTATGCATGTTTAATTCTTCTTTTATTGAGACAATCATTTGTCGTATCTTTTAATTGTGTTTGATGATTGTGTTTCTTTTTCTAAATTAATAGTTGCAAACATAGTTTTGTTTGATTGATTTGAAGGAACATGGGGGTTTAGGTTTTCAGAGTTTGACTTCTTTTTAGTAAGGTAATAACCATCTATCCCTGCAAGATTTTCCTCGTTGTAACCACTCGTCACTCCCATTAGGAATTGTCGAAATGGATGATGTTCTGTGGAAACACTTGTGAGCTTCTAGAAATTTATCAATTTGACACGGAAAGCCCTGAAAGAATAAATAAATATTTTAGGAAATTGTTTAATTTCTCTGTCTAACCAGTTGAAATGCAGCAAACTATCTCAAATATAACATTTTCTGATTGTACTGCAGCATGGTTACAAAACTATCTGGAAAATATCTGTTGTATGTCAAGTATGTGCATATTGAAAGGTTGATAGAACTAAAAGAAGAGAAGAGGGAGGTGTTGGGAGTATTTACCCCATCTTTGGCTCGGTGAAACATCTTTTTCACTTAAAAACAGAGTTCTTCACCAATCAAACACTTTTAGCCTCATTTTCTGATCTTGTGGCTCTACATGGGGTGTCGAGGTTGCATTCTTTAACGACAAACCCTATACCTTTGCAATTTTTTATATTTACTAGAACCTTTGATTAATATGTCATCTCATGCTTACACATACTCTCATGTCAAGATGTCGCAGATGATGAGAAACAAATAGGACTTACTTAGTTTTCTTTTGAAAGAAACTTAAGAGTAGCTGTGGTTATTTAGGATATACAGGATTATATTATCATATCTAAAACAAGCAGATGATGAGATACAAATGGGACTTAGTTGTCTTTTGAAAGAAATTCGGAGTTGTGGTTATTTAGGATATAGAGTATTATAGTATCATGTCTAAAACAACACCTTATTAGATTGTGTAGTAATTATTTGTGATGTTGGTGCTTCTTTAACAGGTGGTGATTAATTAGTAGGACTAGCTTGATTATGCTTTGGAGATGTAGGCCAGCAACATTGACTTTTGGGATATCTGGGTTTAATGCATCATGTTGGGGGGCTAGGATCCGTAGATGTTCACTCCTTTCAGTTTGCATCTCACAAGTGCTCAGAGATGTATAAAATGTATTTATTTTTTAAAAGGATGGACAATCCCATTTAATGCGCTGCTTTGAATATGTTATTTCTTGCAGTTTTTAATCACTACTTGATATATATATGTATTGTGAAGGAAAAGTAGCTCCTGTCTGTGTTTTCGCTTTCAGATTTACTCAACTAATGCTTGCAGATATTCATGCGCATATGCATGTTAGGACAGAGTCTTTACTTGATGTTGTTATCATATTGTTTCATATGTTCTGAGATTTGAGAAGCTATTGGCACCAATGATTGCTTTCTGGAATACAGAATAACCTGTGATGATGAAGAGGAGAGAGCTAGTCGAAGGGTTTATAGGGGATGCATTCGTTCTCCAACATGCAAGGGCTGCACTTCATGTGTTTGCTTTGGCTGTGATATCTGTCGTTTTTCCGATTGCAGCTGCCAGACATGCATCGACTTCACAAGGAATGCCAAAACTTGAATCTCTGGAGTAATCTCTTCAACCTGACTGTTCCTCTCTTTGGTTGGGTTTTTCATGACAATTGTTGTTTCATGAAAGCCCCTCCCCCCGTTCACAGAAGCCCTCTGTCATGCTCTTGTCTTTGAATGAAATTTCCAGTCTCTGCGTTCAGTATCCGTTCTCATTGACTGGTTCAAAAACTTCAAAATGAAGCAATTTATTCTCTTCATTTATACTTTTCATGTGTCTCCATTATTTCTATTCTGTTTTATATTATCTTTTAATTTCATTTGGTCTTGGGGGATATGTAAGGATGTTTTTCTTTTTAACATAAATCTGCCCAGAAGAAAGTGAAAAGGAGAGAATTTTACAATGAACTACAGGTTAACATTTTGTTCTAGTTGCTCAACACGATACAAATAGCTGGTTGAGAGAACAAAAAGTTGTGGAAAAAGAGAAGCAAAAGCAAAAAAGTAGAATGGGAAAAGACAAGTAAAAGCACAAAAGTAGAACGTTATCCTAAGAAAACAATGGTGTGACAGACTGCATGTAAAAGTTAACCCAATGCATCGGCTTAAACATTTGAACCCAAAATGATGTCCCACTCAAATCCACACCAACATGATAATCACAATCCGGAGAATGAATAGCCAATTGCAATTGCACATGCTCAGATCATTTCAACTCTCCTCAAATAAAAACTATTCTCTCTTTTTCTTGTTTTTTAGCCACAAACTTTTGGACCAGTACAGTAGCCTCTCGATCACCAAAAATGTAACTATTAGCATGGCGTAAATCCTTGATTTTTCACTCAATTCAGAGCAGAGTTTCTCTATGGTAAAGATATCTATGAATAACTCCCGTTATCCACAAAGCCACATGCATTTAGAACAAATTACAGAAGCCAAAGTTTACAGAACAAAACTCCTTGCTGCGTTGACTCTTGGGAAAGCAAGACACCGTAGAGCGCCAGTTTGAACTAGTAATGGTAATGCAAGCCAATTTCTTGCTTCTGAAACTCCTCGAATAGAACAAGGAAAACACTAAGCACTATACCCAAAAGAAGCATGGAGCATAGTACAAGTTAATTAACTACGCTACGAAGCATGGAAACTCATTACAAGCTTTCATCGGGACTGATGGCGAACTCTTCCCCCAGAAAAACGCCCACCTCCTCTATGATATGGCTTCCTTCCACGACTGGAAGATGCACCCATGTTAAACTGTTGGGGTGCTTCAATGCTGCCTGGAAGAACAGTAGCTTGTTGCAAATTATTTTGCTTTACATGTAACCCATTAGGTGGCAGAATTCCTTGTGATGCATTTACAGATGGACAAGCAGGCTGCTGCGGTAAACCCTGCCCAATTGTTTGGTTTAAGCCATTTTGCCCCAGAAGACCCTGCCAAGGTGCATATGTTGGTCCTGCAAAGAAATTAGACGGTCCACCTGGTAGACCAACATTAGGAAGTGACATCTGACTAGACTGCTGTAGAAATAGCCCACAGTTCATCATGGGCTGATAAGGAGGCTGCTGATAGTTCTGGGAAGGCCAAGGCAAACCATTAGTTGGAAATACATTAGGAAAGAAGGTACCCTGTGGTTGCTGAGGTGGAATCCTATCTGTCCAGACGGCATTTGGAGATGTTGAAAAACTAGTATTCTGCACCATTTGTTGAAGTTGTGGAACTAAGCCAGTTCCACCTACAAAACCCTGTCCTATAGAAGATGTGGAACAATTACCTTGATCCAGAGATGCTGGAACATGAGAGACAGGATGCTGGTTTTGATTTGGCAGCGGCTGTCCTACTCCATCCATTTGTGGAGCTGAAGGTCTTCCATTTCTCCACATTCCATCCTTATTTTTGACCTTCTTTCTATTATTTTTCCTGTTACCAGGTTTCTGGTCATCCATGCCCCTCTTTTCCATCTTTTGCCTTCTCTTGTACTCAGCTTCTTTCTCATCATCCGAAAACTCTGCTTCATCTGATAACTCTTCATCATTCTCACCAGATGCATCGTACCCTTTCTTGTAAAGATTCTTGTCATCAAGCACATGATTGGCAAAATCTTGAACAAAAGAGATCGAAGTCCCTACACGGATTTCGGCAGGGATTTCACTTTCTGAATTGTATCTTACCACATAGTATGGGTTTTTTACAGGTCCAAAGATTTCATCAATCAGTCCCAATGGCACTCTGCTTTCAGTTATCCAGAGGATTGAACCCTCATTGAGAGGGTTGTGCTTCTCAGCCCCTTCTACAATAACTTGGACACCAAGAACCTGTAATATTACAAGTAACATAAAAAACCTGGCCCACATTATCAAAACTCCAGAACAGTATGCATCAGATCTATAAATCAGCCAGCTCCAAAGATGATGGCAAGATAAGGTTGATGAAGGCTCTGCCTTATGTCTTTTGTGAGCTTACCGACAAAACAACTCCTACGGGCAGCATCTGATGATGCGGTTGCAAGACAACATTCACTTGAGGGACTAGGGGTAGAACCTGCAACATTTCATAGAAACCATGAACTTGTAAGTATCATAGAGTAAACAGAACCAACGACTTGCAATATATCACCTCATTGGATCATAATTTATAACAAAATACAAAAGCGTTTAAGCATGTTTCATGCAAAAATACACCATCCATAGAAGTTCTAAAGCAAGAACTAGAATTCATAAACTGTAACCTTCCTTAACAGTATGTCAAAAATACAAAAGTTGCAAACAAATTAAAGTTTGTGACTTTGTTCAGTCTTCATGAGCCACGCATTATAGAACCTGAACTTTAATAAGGTCCAATAGTCATTTAAATCACAAATTCATATCCTAAACTTTCACAATTACAAGGTGTCCATGCTTCAGCTTAAGCAACAAAAAGTTAATGCATATTGCATTTCACTTCTGATATTTGAACTGAATGATTACGAAATCATGTACAATCTCTGTTTTCTCTACCTCCCCAAACTGCAATAAATATTGGACCTCAACAGCCGCCTTGTTACAAAATGCATGCCAGCAAAAACATTTGGTAGGCAATGAAAACTTGTAAACAATCCAATGGTTAATATTAAAAAGGTAGCATGGAAATAAAAACTAGGATAATCATTTCTGCCTTTTGAGTATGAATAAAATATTAAAAAAAGGTTCACTTGATTGAATTGCGAATGAAAAATAATCTTTAATTCTAGTTTGGCACTATACACACCAGCATCCACAAACTAAAGCACATAATATCCATGATCCAGACCTTACTAGTTTGGCATTCATCACAAATCAGCAAGATTTTTAACACAGCATACCAGCACAACCACAATTACGTACCTGCAGCTCGTTCTTTGACCTAATAGGTCCTTCCCTAGCACAACCATCAATTTCATCCCCACCATCAATATCAACATCAACAACAGAAATCATTTCCACCTCATCCTCTTCATCATCCTCATCATCATCAATCCCTCCAGTCATCTCCTCTCTGTCAACATCCTCTATCTCACCTTCTTCAAGCTCACCGAGCTCGCCCAATCCTCTTTCTACCTCCTTCTTCGCTTCCTCCTTTTTTAGCTCTTCATCTTCGTCCTCTTCCTCATCATTATCACTGCTGCTACTAGAGGACGATGAAGAAGAAGCAGAACTTTCATTCTCCGACTCTGATTCGCTTTCACTCTCTTTCTCATCACTTATTATTCCACTCTTCGCACCATCCTTGTCGGCTGGAAACGAACCCATGTTACCAACCAAATCAACTTTCTTACTCCCATCCCCATCACTCGCTATTCCACTCTTGGCATCAACCAAACTAACTTTCCCCATGTCTTCCTCAATACAGCAGCTTAGATTCTTCTCTTTCCCACCCACTAATGCCTCTTCAACCTTCACCACACAATCAGACCCATCTGAAACCAGGTTACCAAAATGGAATTTTTCTTCTTGATTCATCTTCAAACTCTTCTCAAGAACCCCAAATTCAATCTTTTCTAACCCAATCCTATCTAGGTTTGGCGAGTAATCCTCAAACAACTCTTTTATCGTGTCGAAATCAAGAAACGAATCGGCCAAACTCAAGTCGCTGTTTTCGGAATCAAAATTGTATAGTGGGTCTTTAAAATTTTTCACTTTTGAATCTTGATTAATGTGATCGTGGTCTTCGATGCTGGGTTCAGTCAGAAACCTTTCCATAGCTGAAAAAAACACAAAGGTTTGGGTTTTCATTAAACTTTAAACCGTTATCGTAAAAAGTGGGATAAAGTTTCATAGTTGCAAAATAGGAGGGGACGGCTAACAGGGTTTAACGGTTAAATAGGGTTTTGCTTGGGATCGTTTGCGTCTAAAACCCTAGCGTGAAGATAGGCGAATAATAACTAGGGCTCTGGAGAATCTTGTATATTTCGGGACATAAACGACACCGTTGAGCATTTTGGACCTACAAGCTTGTACAAAATTTTATGGGCTTCGCTTTCTACATGGAGATTGGATGTGGGCTACAGAATGGCGGTACTGGCAATCCTCAAATATCCTCTTTAATCCCATTTTAAGTAAAAGAGTGGGACTATTAGCATGTCCGTAATTTTTTTTTCAAACTGTTTTCAGTCAAAACCTACCTTAACTTTCGAAATATTATTTTTGTTATAAATAAAATAAATAATGAAAAATTTTAGATTAAAACAAAGTACCAAATAGTATCTCGCTGTTGAAAACTATGTATCCTCATAATTAGTATTAGATTTTTTTGAGAGACCTTTTGCAACTCGTTGTGCTTTGTATCTAGTGATTTTTTCATTATGTTTCCTCACAAATATCCATTTATATCCATCAAGTTTGACATCTTCAAGTGTTTAGATTATAGATCCAAACTCACGTTTAGCTAAAGAAGTTAACTATCTTGAATTGCTTCTTTTCATTGAGGTCAATCATGTCTTTGTCTACATTCATTGACAGTTCGAGGCTCAAAATCATTTGTAATTTTAGTAGCTATTGTGAATAAAAATATATTATCGATGTTTCTTTCATTATGATCCCACATTTCCCTTGTATAAGTATAATTTGTAGATTTTTTTTCTTATTTTTGTGTTTTTGTACCTATTTAGGAGTTACTATCCCTTCAAGGACCCTAGTTCATTTAGAACTAGTAATTTAGATAATGTGAGTATATTTATAACTCGAGCATTATTTTCAACAGGATCTTGATCTTTCATTCTCCTCTTTAGGAAAGTGTTGCCCTTTGAACCCAGTGTTCTGCGACACTTTTGATGTATAACCAACAACACATTAGCCACTTTCACACTTGATTGTTCAGTAGGACCAATCATCTAATTTAGTGTATTAGCACCTAGAATATGTGACTTGGTAACTTTTGCTATATTTGTAAATACATATGGTAATTAACTCTCAATTTGTTGCAAAAGTACTACTCTTTGCACTTCATTTTCACATTAATTGGTATGAGGATCTAAATGAAACAAGGTGGAAGCTATCCAAGAAAGTTCATGCCTTACTTTAGGAAGTTTTTCACCCCTAGTGATGAAAAAATTTTCTCATCAAAGTGACAACTCGGAAAACATGCAATGAAAAGATCACTCATTAGGGTTTCAAGATGTTTAGTAATTGAAGGTAAGTTAAAACTAACATGAATCCCAAACAATGTTGAGATCCCATCTTTGTGCACCGAAGGTGTGATATCAGAACATGCACAACATAAATGATGTGTAGAACATAAATGTCAGGTTATTGACCAAGTTGTAATGGAGAATATCAATGATAACAGTGGGTATAAGATGAACTAATGCTACAACATGTAAAATAGCGTGACCATATACAATTATTGGTAATTTTGTGCGTATAAGTAAAGTTCTTATAATTACTTACAATCGCTTAATCAATGATTGTTATTGAGTATTAGAAAATGCATATTTATAAAGGAGAAAACCGTCATTTTATATTTCAAGTCTTACTAACAACCCTTACTTTTATGTGTTTAAGCTTTTTGTAATTTAATTATGTGTGTTTTATTTTAATTAAGTATTTTATGTGTTTTAGGGGCATCATAGTCATTTCACAATAAATGAGAGATCAGACAGCAAAACAGACATCACTTTTGAACTCAGGACGGTCGAAAACCTTAGCAGGAGTATAAAAGGAAAAATGGTATTGTTCACATATACGGTACTGTCTACGTTACTGTTTATATAGACGGATCGATGACGTGGCATTGACCGATGATGTGGTATTGACTGATGAGGTGTTACGATCCTTTTGGACTAAAATTCTTATGTACTGTTGATGGTGACGTGGCAGCATATCAGTGGACCAAAAATCTCGCGTACGGTACATGCATCACACAGGATTATTTTCAACCAAACCGCGTTACTGTTCAACCCGGGTCAAACCGTGTTACTGTTCATCCGCGTGGTCAAACCGCGTACTATTCACACGTATTGTTGACTGATGACGTGGCACAATCTTGAGCGTTCAAACTGTTTTTAATCCGATGGCCATGATTTACTCGATGTATCTATAAAAGGGACCTCCCCCCCTAATTTGATATCTCTGAATCCATTTTGAGATCCATTTTATGTAATTCCTTCTCTATATTGTATTTTCTACGTATTTTAATAAATTCACATTTTGGCCCTAGTTCAATTATAAGTGGCTAATTTTCTTTCAAGCTTGGGTTGAAGGTGAAGTCTCAACATGTGTCTTTGGCTTTATTTGGTAAATTTATTTTCTCTTCCCCTCTAGTTTTTGTGGATGTTTTGACTTCTCATCGACAAATAATAATAAGCTTGTTTAGATACCGTCTTGGTTTCACCGGCTCCCTAGTACAAGGTTATTATTATTTGGCACGATAAGCCCTTAGCACCATATTGATTAGAGTGTGGTTCATGAGGTGTGGATTTCCCCCTCATGATTTAATTAGTATTAATAAGGAATATTTAGTCCATGGTGCATGTTGATACAGATCCAGATACCCAAGTACGTTATCCAAAAGAATTTCTCTTCAATTTATTCTTGTCATTTCAATTCCAATTTTAAGATAATTTAAGTCATTTTCACCACAAATCCAACCGCCCCCATTTACAAAATTAATTCTATACACAATTAAAATCCACCTCCTCGTGGGATCGACACTCGTCACCATTAGTCTATACTACAATAGATTCGTGCGCTTGCGAGTTCAACAAAATTTACACAACAAGTTTCCGTTGCCGGGGAAGTAAGTAATTTTAATTCATAGAATTAATTTTTGTGAAAAATTCCATTTAATTGTTTTCTTGTATTTTTTTTTAAAAAGAAAAAAAAGTAAATCTACATTTAAATGTTAGTATTTCTTTTCTTTTTCTCTTCTTTAAAATTCTGTAATTTAATTTTCAAGTTATTTTTTTATTTCTTCTTTGTGATTTTTGGTTATCTTACTAATTTTTTTTAGTTAATTTATTTCATGTATTTTTTTTGTGTATTTTTATAGTAAGGTTGTAATAGCGCCATAAGGTTAGTATCGTAATTTCTCCATTTTCTTTATTTCTATTTGTTTTGTTCCCATCTTTATTTTTATTTTATTTGTTTTGCATGCATGGTCGTAGATCATTATTACCTAATCTTGAACCTATAGACCTTAAATTAGAAAAAAACACTACGCACACACAGACACATTAAAAATAGAATGGATTTACAAGCACCACAGGAGAGGCCATTTAAGGACTATTTTAGTCCCTTAGCTAATTTGAGCACATCATGTATAAGATACCCAAATGTAGCTGCTAGGAGTTTTGAACTAAAACCTAGTGTGCTAAATTGTCTCCCCACATTCTATGGCCTAGAAAATGAGGACCCATATAATCATTTGAATGATTTTCATGCTATTTGTCAAACATTTAAATATGAGAATTTTTTAGATGATGATGTAAAACTTAGACTATTCCCATTTTCTTTAAAGGATAGAGCTCGTTCATTGCTTCATACTTTGCCTGCTAATAGCATTGCATCATGGGAACAAATGGTAACTAAATTTTTAAATAAATATTTCCCAGTGCATAAAACCAATGCTATTCGCAGGGAAATTTCAGAATTTACCCAGAGAGAGGGCGAGCAATTTTTCGAAACATGGGAGCGATTTAATGGGCTACTCTTGAAGTGTCCACATCATGGGTACGAGAAATGGCACCAATGCCAATACTTTTTGGAGGGATTATTGTCGAATGTGCAAGAATGGCTAATGGCAACAAGTGGAGGAGAGCTAATGTCAAAAAGTGCATAAGAGATTTGGGAATTTTTCCAGCGACAAGCAGATAATTCCCAACAACGGAGTTGATCACTCAGGAATACTAGAAGAATTAAGGGAGTGAATGAAGTTCACATTGGCGAGTCAACTTCAGGAATCAAAGAAGTCAAGGAGATGGTTGAAGGTCTTGCTCGACAAATAGCATTGTTATCGACTGCTAAATCAACTGAGCCACATGACCCTGACTCATACTCAGATCAAGCTAATGCCATAGGTGTAATGAGAAAGCCGTCAAATTACAACCCATATTCCAACACATATAACCCTGGATGGAGAGACCACCTCAATTTTTCATGGTCTCAAGGATTCCAACAGAATGGACCAGCAGTTCCAGCTCCACCAATGTAACAAATTCCTCAAGTTCCTCAAGCATCTCAGCTACCATTTAGACTATACAATCAGAACCAGAACTACTCTTAACCCAGATCATGGGAGGATTCATTCCAGAATCTCAAGAATGTTACTCACTCCACGATTGAGCAACAGAACCGCACCATTGATGGACTACAAAATGAGTTGAGAGCTGGCTTCAACTCACAAGCCCAATCAGTTTCAAGCCTCGAGAAGATAGTATGACAACTTGCTTCTTTAGTTCAGACCTTGACAATGACTGTTGAGAAAGGTAAGTTTCCAAGTCAACCAGTGCCTAATCCTAAAGGAGTGCATGAAGCAAGTACCAGTTCACCACAGCAGCATGGAGAAGTCAAAGCAGTCATGACTTTGCGAAAAGGAAAAGAAGTTGACAACAAAGTGGCGATGCCGGTGACAAAAGAAAATCAAATTGTATCTGTGAATGTTGAAGACTCATCACCGGAGGAGAAAGAAGAAACCAACCCACGAGATGTTCCCAAAGCTCCATTTCCTCAGAGGTTAGCTAAAGGAAAGAAGGGAAAATCCACAGGTGAGATTCTCGAAATCTTCAAATAGGTAAGTGTTAACATCCCTTTACTTGATGCTATAAAGCAAGTTCCATCTTATGTCAAGTTTCTTAAAGACCTTTATACTAAAAAGAAAAACATTCATGTTCAAAAGAAGGCATTTTTAACATAAAATGTGAGTTCTATCCTCCAACATAAAATTCCTCTAAAATATAAAGACCCAGGCTCCCCCACTATCTCATGTAGCATAGGGAACAACACAATTGAGAATTCTTTGTTGGATTTATGAGCTAGTGTAAATCTGTTGCCTTACTCAGTATTTTTGAAACTTGGACTAGGAGAATTACACCCAACTCCAGTGGTGTTACAGCTTGCAGATCGGTCCATGAAATTACCTCGTGGTATTGTGGAGGACGTGCTTATCCAGGTAGACAAGTTTTATTTTCATGTTAATTTCATTGTAATTGACACTCAACCAATACAAGATTCAAGGAAGCACATCCCTATTATTGTAAGCCGACCTTTCTTGGCAACTGCGGATGCTCACATTCAATGCAAGACTGGAAATATGTAGTTGTCCTTCGGCAACATGACTATAGAACTGAACATCTTCAACATTGCCAAACAACCTCACAATGCAGATGATGGAATTGTTGATGTGGATTTAATAGAAGCATTAGTTGATGACATTTTTCTTTCCAACCTCAGTAATGATCCTTTACAAACATGTTTAACTCACTTTGGTTTGGATTTTGATATTGACAAATCGGTCGATGAGGTCAACGCCCTACTTGACTTAGCACCATCTTTGGACACTAATAAATAGAAATCAAGAGTTGAACAACTAGTACTATTAGAGAAGAAACTCACCCTATCATCAGAATCACTACCGAAACTCGAGCTCAAACCATTACCCAACACCTTGGAATATATATTTTTGGGAGAAGAAAGTACTCTACCGGTAATCATCTCATCATCCCTAAACGATGAACAAAAATGTAAGTTGTTAGATGTTTTAAAAGAGCACAAAGGAACATTAGGATGGACCATAGCGGACATAAAAGGTATAAACCCAGTAGATTGCATGCATTACATTCACCTTGATGAAAATGCTAAATCTACTAGGGAAATGCAACGTCGGTTAAATCCTAACATGAAAGAAGTTGTTAGAACTGAAGTCCTTAAGCTATTAGACGCATGTATCATTTACCCAATTTCTGATAGTTCATGGGTCAGTCCTGTACAAGTTGTCCCCAAAAAGTCAGGAGTCACAGTAGTTACGAATGTCGATAATGAATTGATACCAACTAGAGTAACTACAGGATGAAGTGTATGCATTGATTATAGAAAGTTGAATTCTGTCACACGTAAAGACCATTTTCCTTTACCATTTATCGATCAAATACTTGATAGATTGGCAGGCCATGAATTTTATTGCTTTTTAGATGGTTACTCAGGATATAATCAGATTCCTATAGCACCAAAAGATTAAGAGAAAACTATTTTCACTTGCCTTTTTGGCACATTTGCATATAGGAAGATGCCATTTGGATTATGTAATGCATCTGCTACATTTCAACGATGCATGTTAAGCATTTTTTCTGATATGGTTGAACGATTCCTTGAAGTCTTTATGGATGATTTTTCTGTCTTTGGTGACTCGTTTGATCAATGTTTACATCATCTAACACAAGTTTTGCAGAGATGTATCGAAAAGAACTTAGTCTTGAATTGGGAGAAGTGCCATTTTATGGTACAACAAGGTATTGTTCTCGGTCACATCATTTCGAGCAAAGGTATTGAGGTTGACAAAGCCAAGGTGGATCTCATTTCTAATCTTCCTCCACCCAAAACAGTCAGAGAAGTAAGATCTTTCCTTGGGCATGCTGGTTTTTATAGACGTTTCATTAAAGATTTTAGCAAAGTTTCTAGACCCTTATGCAATTTACTTGCTAAGGATGTACCTTTTATCTTTAATGATTCATGTCTCATGGCGTTTGAAAAATTAAAGCAGTTGTTGACATCATCACCCATCATTCAGGCCCCAAATTGGAGCTTACCATTCGAGCTCATGTGTGATGCATCTGATTATGCAGTAGGAGCAGTATTAGGACAAAGAGTTGATCGAATTCCCCATGTTATTTACTATGCTAGTATGACATTGAATGATGCACAGTTGAACTATTCAACTACTGAAAAAGAAATGCTAGCAGTAGTGTTTGCATTAGAGAAATTTCGATCTTATCTCATTGGTTGTAAAATAATTGTGTTCACTGATCATGCTGCTCTTAAATATCTTCTCACAAAGAAAGATGCAAAAGTTAGACTAATTCGTTGGGTGTTACTTTTGCAGGAATTTGACTTGGAATTCAAAGATAAGAAAGGCATAGAAAATGTTGTGGCAGACCATCTTTCTCGTCTTCATTTTGACACAATTACAGAGCCATTAACATTGAATGAGTCATTTTCAGATGAACAATTAATGAATGTGGAAGTATTACCTTGGTATACTGTTATCGTTAATTATCTTGTTACAGGTCAACTTCCAGAGCATTGGACCAAACAAGACAAGGCTAAATTCTTTGCAGAAATAAAGAATTTTTTTTTGGGATGACCCGTATTTATTCAAGTATTGTGCATATCAAATTGTCAGACGATGTGTCCTAGAAAGTGAAATTCAAAATATCCTTTCATTCTGCCATGAACAAGCTTGTGGAGGCCATTTCAGTGCAAAGAAAACAACTACAAAAGTTTTATAATGTGGTTTCTATTGGCCAACTATATTTCGAGATGCTTACACTTTCTGTTCTTCATGTGACATGTTTCAGCGAATGGGGAGCATTACATGAAGGAACATGATGCCATTAAATCCAATTTTAGTGGTTGAGATTTTTGATGTATGGGGTATCGACTTCATGGGACCCTTTCCCCCTTCTTTTGGCCATCAATACATATTGGTTGCTGTTGACTAAGTATTAAAATAGGTAGAAGTAATTCCATGCAGAACCAATGATCACAAGGTGGTAATAGGATTTTTGAAAAACAACATTGTTTCGCGCTTTAGATCCCCACGAGCGATAATCAGTTATGGTGGTGCCCACTTTTGTAACAAAGCATTCAAAGTTCTTTTGACGAAGTATTCAATCACTCACAAAGTGGCGACCCCATATCATCCGCAAACCAGTGGCCAAGTTGAGATCTCCAATCGAGAAATAAAGCACATATTAGAAAAGACGGTGAGGCCAGACAAAAAAGATTAGTCATTAAGACTTGATGATGCATTATGGGCATATAGAACAGCTTTCAAGACCCCGATTGGGATGTCACCCTACAGGCTAGTGTATGGAAAAGCTTGCCACCTACCTGTGGAACTCGAGCATCGTGCATATTGGGCCATCAAGAAATTCAACTTTGACATGCAGCAAGCCAGCTCAGAAAGAAGATTACAACTGGCAGAACTTGAAGAAATTCGCAATGATGCATACGAAAATGCCAAGATTTACAAGCAACGAATGAAAGTCTTTCACGACAAGCAAATTATGAGAAAATCGTTCACTCCAGGTCAGAAAGTGCTTTTATTCAATTCTCGCTTACAGCTATTCCTAGGTAAGTTACGCTCTCGATGGTCTGACCCCTTTATTGTTCATACTATTTTTCCACATGGGGTAATTAAAATTAAGGACCCAAAGAATGGTGTCACGTTTAAAGTTAATGGTGAAAGATTAAAGTCATATCTAGAGTACCAACCACATGGAGAAGACACCGAAATAAATTTGAGTGACCCACAAGATTTGAATTGATTTTTTTTCTTTTCGTTGATTTGACTTTTCTTTCTTTCTTTTTATTATTCTTTTGCTAATTGAAATTATTTTTGCATAAGTGTGTTTGTTTTACCATTAAGTTTTCTCTTATCATTATTAATTATGAGTACCATACTTAGACCGTTCTTCCTGAACATTCTTAAACCACTTCAACGTGTCAAAACTCATCTCAAAAGGCAGATTCAATTTTGTAAAACACATCGTATTTGGGCTCTGCAACCACCAGAGTTAGTATCCTATGTTGAGGGTTTAGAAAGCCAACTCAGAGACATTGAGAGAAGTGTTTACGACATCCAGTTGGAGCTTGAGGTAAATTCAATAAGAGGACGATTTTAATTTTCTTGTGTGTTTTAATTTGTTTTTCTTTTTGTTTGCTTTAGTTTGCTACCCCGGTGAAGTGGCGGATAACGGTACTCCGTGACAATCAAGTCGGTTACTTCAGTTTCCCATAATAACTGATATTTTAAGGCGAAGGTATGGACAAGAATGAGATTTTAGCAAAGCTTCACAAGCGATTCTCTTTACTTCCTTAGAATGCCCTCCTCACAATCTATAAAGCTCGGTCCGAACGCATACGATTGCTTATAAGGAATAACATACTTGCTGACATCTGTTGGTTAATCGAAGCTAAAGTTCGATTGGCAGGTGAGTTGCCTTCAAAATTTATTGTATACATAACTGGTTGTGGCAAAGGAAATTATGCAAGAAAACGACGAGCTCAGAGAATTTCTATTAGTTGTCATAAGTGTGCTAGAATGAGTTGCGATAAAAACCCATGTTCTTTAGGAATGGTGTCTGATAACATGGAAGATAAGATTCAATTCATTAGGGATGGCTTGAATAAGGAGTCATTGGATGATATCCTTCTGTCTCTTGAAACGCATCCCAGTGGATATGTGCAAGGAGCGATTCTCCAATTATGGCCATTATTCCAGAAAAAGCATGCACAATATAGTCTCGGGAATCTGACTATAAACGACCATGTTTGTCAGTTTATAAGAAAACTGGATGGGAAGCTTATCCTCGACCCATAGAGGGCATTCAAGCCATTTCTGGACGTAAAAACAGAGGAAGATGTGAGCCACAGTTGCAACTACCTGTCAATATCCTTTTACTTTACTGTTATTTTATTTCATTTCACTGTTGTTTTATTTTTTTGCATTATTGTCTTTAATAATTTTATTACTGTTTGCTTTTTCCTTTTTACTGTTTCCTTTTTGACTCGCGAGCCATGTGCTTCACGCGTTATTTGACACTGACGTATTACCTCATTCACAGCTGTGACCCACTATCACCAAGACTCTTAAATGTGATTTCTTTTGTCAAACACTCACACATTATTTTTGAGAAATATTCCAATGGCAGCTACGCCCAATAGACAATTCAAGAACATTTGTGTGCTTTCTGGATTTACCTATGGCAAACATAAAGAGTTCGTTGAGGCAGCCATAGATCTTGGTCGAAGCATAGCAGCGAGAAATTTACACTTAGTGTATGGAGGAGGTAACCGAGGGTTATCAAAAATGGTCTCAGAAACAGCTTTTATCAAAGGAAGTCAAGTGTTAGGCATCATCCCAAGAGTCCTAAAACCATTGGGCAGTTCGTCTGACTCATCAACTGGAGAAGAGTTAGTCGTCTCAGGTATGCAAGAACGAATAACTGAAATGCTTAATCATGCTGATGCTTTTATTTTCCTTCCAGGAGATCTTGCAACACTAGAGGCACTTATCACACTAGCATCATGGGCCCATCTGCACATCCACCAGAAACCCATCGGTTTGTTAAATGTCAATAACTTTTATGATGGTTTTATCGCATTTCTTAACCATGCAATAAAAAACTTTTTCGTTCCTCCCAATGCCAAAAAGCTTTTTATTTGTGCTCACACTACTAATGAGCTACTTGATATGTTACAAGCTTATAAACTGGAGCCAGACCCCTGGACCTTTGTGTTCGAGCGTCCAAATGATACGGTAATAGTAGCCGCAGTATGAAGTAAAAATTAGATTTAACTCTCCGCCTGTAAATATTTTCTTTTGTGTTGCACCACCCAGGTGATGTCTTCTAAACTCTACTTCTTTCATTTAAAATATTGAGGACAATGTTTCGTTCTGGTTGGGGGGAGGGAAAAGTCGAAAATTGTGGAATTTTGGTTAAGTTTTTACTAATTTTTTGTTGTAGAAACTAACGGTTGCTAACTTTTTGTGTTGAAGATGGCTGAATATGGAGTGTAGTGACTCTAGAAACGCATTTTCATCGTTTGAAAAAATAAATAAATAAATAAATCAGGCATTTTCTTTTTCTTTATTAAGTTTTGATGTTCATTTTTCTCTTCTTTTTAATTTCTCCTTTATAAATATACATTTTCAAATATTTGAGTCGAAGATTGCTGAATATGGAATGTAGTGCCTCCAGAAACGCATCTTCTTAGCTAAAAATTTTTTTTTTCTATCATTTTAAGTGTAACTTTTCTAATTAATTTTTCTGCATCATTTTCACATTTCTGCATGCATATTTTCCTTTCATGTTTAGAATATGTTGGGGGGTAGAATATTGTTTAAAAAAAAATTGATTTGTTTTAACATTGGATGACATGATAAATTCAAATTTTAGTATTTGTATTATCTTTGGTCTTAAGTGATGTCATACTATGTTTGCTACTCTACATGTTGATGTCGAAGACAAATATGAGTTGCTTGAAAGAATGAACATGTCATAATAAGTACCTAGTGAGTTTTTTAGCTTATCATATTTCTTAGAGAGTAACCCTTTTGCCCATTTTTTTATACAGCTTAGCAGTTTTATACACGATCTTTAGATTTCTTTTGAGTTAACCCTAAAAAAAATTTATAAATAAAAAAAAGAGGAAAAAAAAGTGTGTTGCTACATTTGGAGGCCCATCTAACTAGTAGATATGGAAGATTATTTAGAACCCTAAAAAATAATGGAAATACCATCTTTGACCCATTTGAGCCTTTCTAGCCATCCCTTTTATGAAATATCCATAGTTAACCCTTTTGAGCCTTTAAAAAAAAATATTTTTTTGACAAACTTATCATCTTGACCCACTCCGATTTGGAGTATTGCTCAATATCTTACATTTTTCATCACCTATTTATGTTTGAGAAAAATGTAAATAATTACTTTGTTCAGTGAAGTTGTGCCAAACAAAAACAAAAAAAAAGAGAAAAAAATTTGTTGTTTCAAAATAATAATAATAATAATAATAATAATAGGTGAAATCTACCTTGCAACTTTAAAAAAAAAAAATCTCTGCATTTTTCTCAAACATACATTTTGTTTTCTTATTTCCCTTCTTTGTTAGCCATGTCCCTAGCCTATGTTATGTCCTAATAAAAGTCCTTCTTGATTTTAGGGAACTATAGTCTGAAGTACAAGCTAGTTATATGGGCTAAAAAGATGAAGTGGTGCATAAAAAAATAATAAATAAATAAATTAGGTTGACTATCATTTTTATTTGACTTGAGATCGTATTATTTTTAAGCTGATGGTATATTTCTTTCATTGTGGTGAGAGCATGTGATATCACTTCTTTATTATTTTCTCTCAATTACCATTCATTGGAATGACTATTTTTATTGGGTTTAATTTCTTTGTGAGAGTGTCACTACTTCCAGTGAGATTTTGAGGTTTGACATGCCATTCTTGAAAGTAGCTATGACAATCTACTAGGTTGATTCATATGGATGGTTGATGTGGGTGTAATGTTTCTTTAGACTGAAGATTTTATTTGATTGTTATCATTAGTCTGATTGAATAAACATGAGTGCTTTTAAAAAAATCATTTTTGATTTGAATTTTGTTTTCGTTTTATTTGCTAGGGACTAGCAATAAGCTGGTTGGGGGGTGTGTTGAGTGGTAGAAAATGCATATTTATAAAGGAAAAAACCGTCATTTTACATTTCAAGTCTTACTAACAACCCTTACTTTTATGTATTTAACCTTTTTGTAATTTAATTATGTGTGTTTTAATTTAATTAAGTATTTTATGTGTTTTAGGGGCATCATAATCATTTCACAATAAATGAGAGATCAGACGGTAAAACAGACATCACTTTTAAACTCAGGACGGTCGAAAACCTGAGGAGGAGCATAAGAGGAAAAATGGCATTGTTCACATGCACGGTACTGTCTATGTTACTGTTCACGACACTGTTTATATAGACGGATCGATGACGTGGCATTGACCGATGATGTGGCATTGACTGATGAGGTGTCACAATCTTGTTGGACTAAAATTCTTATGTACTATTGATGGTGACGTGGCAGCATATCAGTGGACCAAAAATCTCGCGTACGGTACATGCATCACACAGGATTATTTTCAACCAAACCGCATTACTGTTCAACCCGGGTCAAACCGTGTTACTGTTCATCCACGTGGTCAAACCGCGTACTATTCACGCGTATTGTTGACTGATGACGTGGCGCAATCTTGAGCGTCCAAACTATTTTTAATCCGATGGCCATGATTTACTCGATGTATCTATAAAAATGGACCTCCCCCCCTAAATTGATATCTCTGATTCCATTTTTGAGATCCATTTTCTGTAATTCCTTCTCTATCTTGTATTTTCTATAATTCCTTCTCTATCTTGTATTTTCTACATATTTTAATAAATTTCCATTTTGCCCCTAGTTCAATTATGAGTGGCTAATTTTCTTTCAAGCTTGGGTTGAAGGTGAAGTCTCAACATGTGTCATGGGCTTTATTTGGTAAATTTATTTTCTCTTCCCCTCTAGTTTTTGTGGATGTTTTGACTTCTCGTCGACAAATAATAATAAGCTTGTCTAGATACCGTCCTGATTTCACCGGCTCCCTAGTACAAGGTTATTATTATTTGGCACGATAAGCCCTTAGCACCATATTGATTAGAGTATGGTTCATGAAGTGTGGATTTCCCCCTCATGATTTAATTGGTATTAATAAGGAATATTTAGCCCATGGTGCATATTGATACGGATCCAGATACCCAAGAACGTTATTTCAATAGAATTTCTCTTCAATTTATTCTTACCATTTCAATTCCAATTTTAAGATAATTTAAGTCATTTTCCCCACAAATCCAACCGCCCCCATTTACAAAATTAATTCTATACACAATTAAAATCCACCTCCTCGTGGGATCGACACTCGTCACCATTAGTCTATACTACAATAGATTCGTGCGCTTGCGAGTTCATCAAAATTTGCACAACAATTGTACCAATCCGTTTTGTGTATGAAAATACGGAATCAGGTGTTCAACATCGATGCCAACTTATATACAGTAGTCATCGAATGTCTTAGATATAAACTCACCTGCATTATCTAAAAGTATGGGTTTAACTAGATAATTTGGAAATTATGCCCTTAATCTTATGATTTAGTCAAGTAATGTTATAAATGCAATGTTACTTGTGGACAATAAATAAACATGTGACCACCATGCAGACGCAATAATCAGAAACATAAAATAATGAAATAGTCCACAAGGTGGATAGATTGGTCCACATATGTCTCTTTAAACTCTTTGTAAAAATAATGGAGATTCATGACCAACCTTAAAAGAGGATGGTCTAATCACAAAATTTCCTTGCAAGTAAGCAATATGAATAATCTCATTAGACTATAAAATATTCTAGTTCTTTAATGGATGTCCATGAAAATTTCAATAATTATACTCATCATTGTAGAAACTCAGTGTCCAAAGTGATCATACTATAATGTAAATATTTTTGGATATGTGAAGTTTTGGTTCATTACTGCATAACTCTCAATTGCATTTATGATTGTGTAATACAACCATGATGAGAATGATAAAAGATTTTCTAATATGTATTTCTTCCTTGAAATATTTTTAGTAATGTAGAGATATTATGCATTATTTTCATTTAAAGTCTCAATACAATACTCATTTCGGCAGATAGCCACAGAGCTCAACAAATTCTTTTAGATCTTGTTGAAGAAAAAGAATTTTGGAATAATAGTTTTGTTCCATTTGCTAACAAGATTATAGATCTTCTACACATTCAATTATGTCTGTAGGACCAAATATAGTATTTATTTTTCCTTCAAATAATTTTATTTCTAAGAAATTTTTTTTATCTTAAAGGATAGTGTTTGTGGTTTGCACTATCAGTCAAGCATACACCTCAACTTTCATTTCCAAAATAGATAATTTATTTCAAAAATATATAACCTTACATTAAACCAACGTTCATGTTAGACATCATGATCAAATATAAATATTAAGTACATCTAATGAAACTACAGAAAGTACAAAGGTTAACATATTGGTAACTTAATAATTACAACATAATAATGAGAGTTTAATCAGTGTGGACATTTCTATTGCTAATTAAGTGATCTATTTTCTCCTCTATGTCCTTGAAGAAATTGGAGACATCATGATGAGTTATATCCACAAGATCGGAGTTATCGACTAGATTAGTCTCAATCTTTACTTGGTATATGTCTACCAAATGCATGTTTGCGTGGTAGGTATGTGACCAATGTCTTTTTCCTCTACATCAGTAACAAATTTCTTCATTATCACTTCTAGCATTATTCTTTTTTGCATCAGTATGTCTTTTATAGATGTTCTATTTTTAGTGGCGTTTATTTTTTGTTGCTTTGTTGTCCTAAGTGTTTGTGACCACCACAGGGGTAATAACCACACCCTCTTTTGCCTTCTCAATTACGTCAACTATTGGTATGTGTATTTGCATTCGCTTTTGGGAATGACTGAGAACTAGTTGAACAAAATTCATGATTTTTTTATTGGGAACTCATTATTTTATTCAGTAATTAAAAGAAATGTTATCAGCTTAGAGTATTTGCAGTATGCTCTCGGTATTGTTGTTGCAAAGACAACATTTAATATATGAGATGTAAAGTGTCTTTTCAAGCATACTATTTTTAGTAATTTTTTTCATCATCTAATATTAGTTCTGAAGTAATGCAGAATAGAGTAGAGCTATAGTCAGAGGCTCTTACATAATCTTGTAACCTCAAGTTTAGCAACACATGATTGGCTTTTGGAAGGAAAATAGCCCTATAGTGGTCAAATCTATCCATGAGGTCATTCCACAAAGATAATGGATCCTCCATTGTTAGATATAGCTTTTAGGCTATCATGTAAATGATGGTGAAGGAAAATCATAGTTCTTTTATTTTTCTTGTAAGGATGCTTCATTAACTTTTGTTGTAGGTCTTTTAGGCCCATAGCTTGTAGGTGCATTTTGGTATCCATCACTCAAAAAAGGTAATTTTTTTTCCAAAAACTTCAAGAACGGAATTTGTAGATTTGTGAGATTTGCCATTTCTCAAAATCTTGTAAATAATCAAAGAAAAATAAGTATCACAATATAAAGATAAAACCATGTAAATATGAACAAAAAAAAAATTATGAAATATATAGAAATCTCATGTATGTATTTAGAACTTTATGTTCTAACTTTTAAAAACATAACTTAGAACTTCAAGTTCTAATTTTTAATGAGGTTAGAATTTCTAGTTCTCACCACCTATTGGAAACTTTAGGCTACAACAATAATATTCAAAAACTTATGAAAGAGCAAATCTTAATTTTTGAAATTAAAATAACTTGATAGGTAGTTAAACTAATCATATAAACAAATAAATTAAACCAGCTATATTAATAGAATAATAACATATAAACAAAATAATAACAATATAAGTGGTTTTTTAGAGTTAGCTATATATATCAAAATTATTATAAACAATTAAATTAACAACATAATGAACTAACAATATAAAAATATAATAATAAAGCATAAAAGAAAGCATAAATAAACACTAGTAAAAATTAAAATGCTTATATCGAACTAGTTATTGTACTGATAACATTTTATAAATAAAATAGATAAAGAAAAATTTTAGACTAAAAAAAAGGACTAGATAATACCTTGCTATTGGCTATATTTAACCTTTTTTTATTGATTATTCAATAATGCAACATATGCCAATATTTATAGGATGCAAATGGGAAGGGGAATACACCATTTTCCAATGTCGGACTTAAACCTTAAGTAGTGAAGTCAATAATTTACAATGCTTTTCCATTGTTTCAGTTTCTTTATGATTAAAAAAAAATTAATTTCTTCCAAATAACTCCAATTACAAACTTTTGAATTAATAAATCATATATATTTAAATTAAAAAACATATATATGTATGAATTAAATAGAATTAAAAGTGGACTCAAGTAATTATTATATAACTTTTTATTTTAAAAAAAATTAGAATGCAAAAGTGGTTGTGAGAAAAAAAAATGTAAAGCACTATGATACAGTTGGATGGATGTAAAGTGTTAGAGAGAGAAATATAGTGTTATAATTAGATTTATTTTGTCATTTAATAAAATTATAATATGAAAGGGATTTTATAAGGATTTTAGAGGAGTGCCAATAGTTCAATTCTTAAATAAACCCATTAATTGATACTGCAAAATCCATTATTGCTATTAACAATCACTTAATTCAAAAAATATCATTTTCCAAATAATAATTTCACTCACTCCATAAAAGAAATCTGAAAATTCTTACTACCCACCTCCACAAATTTATGGGTAATAGAAATTTTCAATTCCAATAGTTGATTCCTATCTAAAAATATTTAATTAGATATTAAAACCAATCTTCAAGGATCTTAAAAGAATTATGATAAAATAGGGTGTCATAAAATTTAAGTTAATTAATTAGTAGCATATTAAAATTTTCTTTTTCCTTTTGTAATGATGACAATTTATGAAAAATGACAATAGCAAAATATACACAGGTGTGTTCACGCACAAATTTACATGCCAACATATAAGAAAATATGTAGGAGTTTCAATTGAACATGAACTAATGGAAGTAACAACAAACCATAAAATTAAAGTCATTTAGGACATCATATCTCCGCTGTTAACATATATGTATTCGTAATATTGATTTTGATGATAACAAAGAAGATTAAGAATGATTAAACTTTTAAAGCTTAAATTATTTTTTGTACTTTTTAAATAAATGAAATTGGTTGTTTTTCAAGTTATGGTCTAATTGAAAAAGTTTTGAAACTCTAGAAATAGACTTTTTTTGTAAAGTTTTACGAAGATTTAGGTCACAATATAATTACAAAACGTTTTGGGGCAAAATTATAATTTTATAAAATAGTTTCAATGTAGCAAACAACTAAATATTTATTAGAAAACAGCTAACTGACATCGAACAAAATTGAAGTTTAGTTACTGGAAACTAAAAACGATTCGACATCTGAAAAATGACGATCCGACATTTTGAAGTTTGGCACAACGGTCACTTGCTCAAGTCAAAACGGCAATCCGATAAGGCTTAATGATGATTCGACTTTGTGCAGAAAGTCAATAACGGTTAGCTTTTAGCTCTAACTATAAAAGGGTTGCATTAGATCCAAATCAAAGTGAATCCAACGAATATTAGAGAGCGTATTATTGAGAATACAATATTTCTTGAGAGTTAATTTGTTCATTCATTCTTTAAATCACACTTGGGTATACATTTGTAAACACATAAATTGTTTATGAGAAAAATATTGTATTTGATAAAGTGTGAGTGTGAGAAACACTTGTGTTAAGATATTTGAGATAATCTCTCGTTGTAAAAGTTGATAAAGTTGATTGACACCTATGAAGTCAATTATAAAAGTTCTTGAAGTCTTAGAGGCTTGAATAGTGAAATCCTCAATCCCAATGAGCTTGGAGGCATGGATGTACGCAAGGTTGGCCGAACCACGTAAATATCTTTGTACTTGAATCTCTCTTCTCTTATCTCTTTACATTTTGATTGGTTTATTTATTATTATTTTGAATTTGTTTATGATTTGCATTAAGTTTAGAAACCCAATTCACTCCCCCTCTTGGGTTGTCTAGTTAGTATTTCATCTGCAAATTCATGTATTTTTACAATTAGCTAATAAAATCACAAAAATTATCATTGTTTTCCACCAATTCAAATTACTATTGTTTTTCCCAGCAAGTAGGTCATGTTTGGTGTTGAGGTACTATCATTTTTAAGTTATACCTGCTATAAAAAAAAATTGTAACTATGAAATAAATGTATATAGTATCTAATAAATATAATTTTTAAATAATAATTTTGACAAAATTAGAAAAAATATGATGGATTTTTCATAATATAAGTGTAAAATCAAATCAATTTAGCTTCTAAGTTACCACAATTAGTATTTACTAAATAATTTAGTATCGTAACTTTTAAACTACAACTACCCAACTTCAAATCCAAGTAGAGCCGTAGTTTGATTTCTTCTCCATCGGCCACTACTACATCAAAAGTGGAAAAAATCAAAATCATAAAAACCATATATACACCTCAAACTTTACAAGCGCACACAACATTTGTAGAATTTCACTAGAATTTTTAAAATGAACTTTCTAATTGTGATTTTGCTTCAAAAGCAATTAATAAATAACTCGATCAAAAACTTAATCCTGAATATAAAATTCAAAGCCATACAAACAAACAAATAGTCAAATTAGATAATAATTTATAGATAATAAGTATAAAACTGTATAGTCTCTTGTGTTGAAAATGAAACTATTTTGGTTTGGTTCTTCTATTCTCCTTTTACTTTTTCTGTATGACTTGTTTGTTGAAGAACTGAACTGAATCAAATTTCGACCTCAAACATGTTGACAAGTGATTGATTTCACCGTGAAAGTTAGACTTAAAAAGCAATTGTTTTAATGGCAGAAGGTTATTTACTCAGAATCTGTCTCAAACTACATATCATCTATTGACTTTTTTTTGTATTGTAATAATATTTTAATATTGATGGGATGTTCAATTCAGACTCTGGTAGAATAAATATCTATCTCTTCTAATTGTATAATTAATAACAAAATATGAATCCATATGTGTTTGGGCCAAAACTCAAACTTGTTCCTTCGAAAGTTGAGAGCAATGAGATTTTCTTCAAGGTACAAAAGTCATGATAACAAAATCATAATGATATATGCACAAAAATAGTAAAAATTTTAGTAAAAAAACACAATATATGTTTTGTCTCTTTTTTGTCATGTAATTAAACTTTTTGTATTCTAATGATGGTGTGGTACTTTTTATGCTACCTCTGAAAAAAAAAAATAAGATTTTGAATATCTTACAATCTATATCTTGTTACGAGTTTATAACTTTTACAAGTAAAATTTTTTGTATAAAAGGATGTATAAAAATAATGGTGTAAAATATTATAAATTTTTTTTTGGTCATGTTACAAAATACAAGTGTTTTAGGAAAATTTATCTATGTAACTAGTTTTAAAAATTCATTATCAAAACTAACCATACAACAAAATTTCCTACACTCTTAATTACTTACATATTTTTTGGACTAAAATACCCTTAAAATAATACTAACCAACACCCATTCATGGTAGTTTCATTGCTTAAATATTACAACATCTCCTTTATCCATCAGTCCATCCCCGATTTGCTTAGAAACTCATTCGCCAATTTTGACATCATTGACGATGGCATTTGATAGTGGCTTCGCTTCCTTATGCTATCAGTGTTTGGCAGTGGTTTCGATTTTCAATGATATCAGATATGTATCCATAATGTTGATTTTGATGATAACAAACAAGATTAAGAATGATTAAGTTTTAAAAAACTCAAATTATTTTTTATACATTTTAAATAAATCATTATTTTCACATTATTAAGGTTTTATATTTAATAGAAAAATAATTTTATAAAATTGGTTGTTTTTCAAGTTTATGGTCAAATTGAAAAAGTTTTGAAACTCTGAAATTGGACTTATTTGTAAAGTTTTATGAAGATTTGGGCCATAGTATAATTATATAAAGTTATGGGATAAAACTATAATTTTAAAAATAATTTCACTGTAGCAATCACTGTAGCAAACGACTAACCGTTTACTGAAAATGACTAATTAATTATTTCTAGAGATGTATTAATTTGTTTTGCAGGTTTCTAGAAATTAACGGCTAACCAATAATTCTAAACGACTAACCGTTTATTTGAAATTTAGCATAACGGTCATTTGGACTAGTAAAAATAGTAAGCCGATAAGACTTACCGACAATCCAATTTCTATCAGAAAGTCAATAACGACTAGTTTTCAGCTCCAACTATAAAATGACTCAATCAAATTCAAACAAGGAGAGACCTAAGAGCTATCATTGAGCTTGCTACTAAGCGTATAATCATTATTGAGCTTTAAACTTGTTTTTGTTTCTTTGATTCACACATTGAGCATTTATTTGTAATCAAACACATTGTATGAGAGAAAATTCATTTGTAATCTTTATCCTTAAGAGGTTTTAAGTATTGGGATACACTTGGGTTAAGAGATTTGGGATAATCTCTTATTATAAAGGTCCATTGACATCATAAAAGTCAATTGTAAGCATTTGAATCCTTGGGAGGCTTGGATAGTAAAATCCTCAAGTTTGGTTTGTTTGGAGGCGTGGATGTAGGCGGGGAGTGCCGAACCACGTAAAAATCATTGTGTTTGCTCTTTCTTCCCTTACTCTTTTATAATTGTGTTTTATTAAATTTATTATGTTTTATTCCATTAAGGCAATATATTTAATTGTAGTGTGGTTTGTTTAGCTTAAGTTTTAAAAACCCAATTCATCCCCCTCTTGGGTTGCCTAGTTAGTATTTCAGAAATGTGATTGCGAGTCACCATATGTGTACTCTTCCACATAGGCTCTGCGCATGCGTATTGAGAGTTAAGATTAGTTTTCCCGTGCAATGTAGTTAAATTCCATTGCATATTGAGAGTTTTCTTCCCCTATTTTGCTCGCGCAATAATGATCCTAGCGAGTGTGATAGTTATTCCCTTGGGTATTCTTTGGTGCAGTTTGTCACGTATTTATGCATGATTCTTCATGTTTGCTTATGTATTATGTCCAATTTGGAGTTATGTCATATGATTGTGCACAAGCACTAGTACATTACTTTATTTCATATATATAATTATATCCACTTATTGAGCCGCAAGCTCACTATTTTTCTATTTACCCCATTTCTCCCATGTTTCTGTAGGCTTTTATACAGTCAGTTTCTAATAAATTGAGGTTGGACCATGACACACATTACTACATGACTTGCATTTTGAGCACATTTATATTTACATATGTGTGTATATGTGTGTAAAGTGTATGTATATGCAATGAGATGTGAATTGTTTAAGTTTTGAATATATTTTTGAATGAGGTATAGATATTATTATATGATTATGGTAGAGGCCCGAGGCTAGTTTTATATATTCATGAATTAAGTTTATGTCATAAGTTTTAAATATTAGATCGCATGATTTTCCTCGGATCCAACAGATAGGTCGGGCTGGTAATGTCAATCTGGTATCAAAGCATGTTTATAGATTTTGTAGACTATAACATGATATATGCATGTTTCATACATCATTAGTGACATCATGATAAGTTAGCATGCGTATACGTGGCCAATCTTACACGAAATCTATAGCAGAATTGGGTTCAGTTCTACACAAGAAGATAAAGAGAAATCTTAATAAGTGGTATATGCAAGTCATTTCCACATACATTTATACATGAAATCACGCAGTTTCAGTTCTAGTTAAATTCAAATGCTAAATAAAACCCAGCAATCAGATTTATTTTGGATTAATTTTTAGAAAGATCAATAGAGTGTGTCAGTCTTATTGCTCATATTGAGGTTAAAATTTATATAGTGATAGAAATTATTATCAATGTACAATAATTTGTGGACTATGACTATTCATAGCATCATAGACTCAGTGAGCACATAATCTTAGTTAATCTTACTGAAAAGGATATTTTGATGTGATGAAATATATTGATGGGAGAGGTTATTCTTCACTGAGTTTCTACTTGAGGGCAATGCATATTATTTATGGATATCTGTTTTACACTGATATAAGGGACATGAAGTTATTACTTGGGCAAATTTTTAATAAGAGTTCACTAATAATTTCTTTCCTATTATTTATCAAGCAGACATGATGAATGAGTTCATGACACTTGTGCAGGGATTATGATAGTGGAAGAGTATGAGCATAAATTTTTTTGAGCTATTATGACTTACTCCATTTCTATATTGAATGATGGAGAAAAATATAGAAGGTTCAAACTGAGTCGTTAAGAACACATATAGACTAAAGTAATCAGAACATAATAATAGATTTTGGCACATTGGTTATAGTTACTATGAGAATTTAGAGGAGTCATAAAGAGGCTTAGAGTCTAGTAACAACAACACAAGTGAAGCCTTAACTGGCTAGTTAATAAACCTACTAAGAGAATTTAAAAGAGAGACACAGATCATAAAGAGTACTTAGCCAATTAGTAGTACAATTAATGAACATATCGTTTTGGAGGGAAGAGACCTTTTGATAGTCATGATAGCATCCAACAAAGTCACAATGTAGGCAAAGGCAGTTACCATCAGTATAATGTTTGTGACAAACTTCATAAGGGACAATGTATGAATGATTTGTTATGTTGCTTTTTTCATGGACAGCTAGGACTCTTGGAGAAGGATTATTTAACCTTAACATCAAGTTGAAGTTTCGTGTCAGATGAAGACCTTTGTCACTTTAAAAGTGGTAGTAGTTAGTTTCAAGGGTAGAGAGGTCCTTGGAGAGAAGTACTTAAATTCACCAATAGGCCCTAGTTTGGTATAGAAGAGACTAGTGGTGATCAATAAAGAAGTTAGCTAGGCAGACCACGTATACAAGCATTTATATTTGTTTTAACCTAACAAGAGGCTTATGTCACTTTGGATCTTGTGATAGAAAGATGAGACCACTAGATTTTACTTTAGTGTTAGCTACACAAATCAATAATACTTTATTGATTAAGAATGTATTTCAAGATTATATGATAAGAGTGGGTAATTGTGCATGGTAATAGACTTGATTTTATTAGACTTTCATGATTTTCACGCTATATTAGGAGTGTATTGGCTTCCAAACCATTATGCTACAGTGGTATGTTCTTGAAAGGAAGTGAATTTTCTAGAAGTTTGGAAAACTTGATATCATTTTCTATCAAAAGCAACAAATCCTTCTTTCTTGTGTGATATATATTATTTCTGCTACATGATTACTCAGAAAAGGTTGTTTCACTTACTTAACTCTTGTCATTGATACGCGAATTAATGATGTAAAATTAAAAGATATTCATATGGTGAAATAGCATCTGGGAGTGTACCCTGACGTCTTTCTTGTTTTGCCACCCGTTAAAGATGTAGTGTTCACTATTGATTTAATTCCAGGCATAACCCTAATTTTTATGGCCCCATACAAGAAGAATCCATTAGAGCTACAAGAGCTAAAGGTACAGCTATAGGAATTAGTTGATAAGGGCTTTATTAGACCTAATGTATTTCCATGGGGGCATCTATATTATTTGTGAAGAGAAAAGAATGAAACAATGAGATTGTGTATAGACTATAAGTAGTAGAACAAAGTTACTATTCATAACAAATAATTTTCTCGATGACAAACTTATGCTCGGATTATCATCAATTGAAGACTAGAGATGATGATGTATCTAAGATCGTATTCAACCCTCGTTATAGGCACTATGAGTTTCTGGTGATGTCATTTTGCTTAATTAATGCTCTAGTAGTATTTATAGATCTCATAAACCAAGTATTTCATTCTTATCTGGATTGGTTTGTTATTGTATTTATCGCTGACATCCTCATACATTCATGTAGTAGAGAGGAAAGTGCAGAGCACTTAAGAATTGCTATACAAACCTCAAGGCATTGGCAACTTTATATCAAACTTAGTAAATATCAATTTTGACTAGACAAAGTTACATTCTTGGGCCATGTGATTTTTGTTAAGGGTATTTATGTGGATTATTAGAAAATAAAATGCCGGGGAATTAAGAGTGTCGAACTACTGTAGCAATGGTCTCTTGGTTTGGAAAGTTATTACTATAAGTCTGTTGAAGGCTTTCCTAAGATAGCTTTATCTCTAACGAAGCTGACAAGAAAGAAAGTGAAGTTTGAGTGGATAGATGATTACGAAAAGAGTTCCTAAGAACTCACGATAAGATTAACTTCAATACTATTTCTAACAAAGGATTCATAATTTACAATGATTTGTCCATATTAGGATTGGGTTGTTTTTTTATGCAGCATGGAAATATAATTGTCTTTGCTTTTTGACAGCGTAAGTACTATGAACCGAATTATCTAACACATGATCTAGAGCTCACAATAGTAGTGTTTGCATTTAAGACTCATGAACGTTATTTATATAGATTACTTGTGAGATTTATACATATCACAAAAGCTTGAAGTACTTAAATATAAAAAAGGAATTGAATTTGAGACAATGTAGATGAGTTGAGTTGATTGCAGTTAGTAGTGACTATATCATTAATCATTGTCCATGAAAGCATGTGGTAGTTGATGCTCTCATTAAGAAGTCTTTGAATTCGATATCCTATTTAAAAGTGTTGTATTTTTCGTTGTTAATTGATTTGGAATTTTTGGGAATTGATTTAATAGAGGGGGAGTCGTTCTTCAGCACTTTTAGCTCACTTCCAGTTTTTCTCCTTATTTACAACAAACTATCATTACTAGATTAAATTTTAGTATAGTCTTTCATTTACAGATAGACGAACAATCAGAGAGGGTTATTCATATTTTGAAAGATATGCTTTGAACTTGTGTCGTGCAGTTTCAAGGTAACTAGGATACATACCTGCCTTTGATAAGCTTGCTTATAATAGTTATCATATAGTATTTAGATGACACTGTTTGGGAAAAATCGTTTTTAGGTCCAGAAATTGTCCAGAGTGAAATGCAAGCTATGCAATCCAAGAAGGGGGTGAATTGAGTTTTTAAAAATATGCAATACAATTCGCACAATAATTTAATATATTGTCTTAATCAAATAAAAAATAATTATAGCTCAATAATGATTTGCGAAATGGAAGCTCAATATATGTTATATGATCTTATTTTTCTTTGTATTAGTGCTTAGAATAAAGTTTGAGTTAAGTTTTTATAGTGAAAGCCCGAAAATCAGCCGTTATAGGCAAATTCCAGCGCCCAAGCGGTTAGCCGCTTGATTATCTGGCTAGTCGCTTAGGAACAGTGATATTACTGTTATTTTTTAATTTTGCTATAGTAACATTGTTCACTGAAATTACACTTTGACCCAGAACTTTCTATAATTATACTATGGCTCAAAACGTCATAAAACTTTACAAATATGTCCAATTTCAGAACTTCCTAAGAATAGTTGTCTTTCCCAAACTTTTTAAAATTATGATATGTCCCCAAAGATTTTATTATTTCGCACAAAGGTCCTTTTCAACATAATACCCATATATTTCAAAGTTCTCAAAACCTTTCACTTTAGTCCAAAATATTCATAAATTATAGTATGGCCCAAAACATTTAAAATGTTTGTAAAAACATCCAACTCCAAAATTTAATACTTATTAAAAACAAAGATTTCAAATCTTAGCATTTAAGTCCAAAATACTTTATTTTATAAAAATAAAACCTTTTAATTTATGAAAAGTATTTAATTAAATTAGTCTCTTGAGCTTCTCAAATGCTAAATCATGCATCAATTAAATCATACCGGCTTTACAAGAATTTATCGTATTAATTTGTTCGTTGAGCTCTAAACTATATTTTTTATGTCGCCGTTGTCCGTTGAGTGTCTTCAATCTTGATTTCACTTGATTCACTTGCATAAATATTATCCTTCAAAAACTAGTGAAAATGTTAAATATAATATTTATTAAATCACTTAATACATATGTTTGTTATCATCAAAATTACATTATGTATAGCCCTTTAGGCTAACACAGAGTACTAATCAGAAGATTTATGTCATTAGAGAAAAATTAAAAGTAGATAGAACAGACAAAAGATTTATGCAGATAAGCGTTAGAACCCACTTGTGATAATATTTTTTGTTAAATTTTTCCTTGGAAGGGTATACTTCAATTGGGAAAACGTAAGACATTAAGCCCTCGATATATAGCACTACAAGAAAATTGCTAATAGATGACAGACAACTTATGACAGATTCTGGGTATATCATAAAATTATGATAGACTTGTGACATAATTTTCAATCTATCATGAATTAATGATAGGTTTGTGATAAAATTATTTTCTATCACGGATTAATGATGATTTTGTGATAGAATTATTTTTTATCATAGATTAATGATGAGTTTGTGATAGAATTATTTGTTTATCATGAATTAATGATGGTTTTATGATAGAATTATTTTTTATCACAAATTATTATTTTTTACTTAGCCACGTGTCGACTTATAATTTGTTACTTAATATGTGAACAATTAAACTATATAATTTCTAAAGTATAAAATGAAAAAGTGAACCCTAAATCTAACCTAATTAAACACACTACTTGTTAAGTAGTTGCCGCTGCTCCCCTGCTGCTCTTCAATTTCTGCAGACGAGATTTCCATTGTATGCATCAGCTTTTTCGACGCTTGCACCAATCTCATTCTCGTCCCCTTAGACGGCCATCCCATCTCCGTTACAACCATTCTAATGTCGTCGTACTTCAAGGAAGACAAGGCAACGAAAATGGCGTCGATTTGGGCATCAAAGAGGCTGAAATAACGAAACTCGTTACCCGCATCCACAACGCCGGGGTTCTCCCTAAACAAAGCGTAATCTAAAGAGATGATGTCAGTGTTTGACTCGTAGGCGAAAAATGGGTATGCATTGAACATTAAGAAAGAACCGATTTGGCGGAGGAAATCCAACATGGGCTTGAAAACGAGTTCGATCAATTCGGGTCCGAAAGATCCAGCTGATGACGGGTAAGAATTTTGCAAAGCGCTCAAGGCAATGGGTGATGAAACTTTAATGGAAGAGTGGAGATTGTACTTGACTTTTTTTGGACCCATGAGAAGGCAAAGTAGGGGCGTTTGGCTGCAGAGAATAGAAGCTCGTTAGGTAAGTCGACGGTGACTATTTGTCATTTGACTTTGACCGATTATTATATAATCCAATATCTTCATAAGAAATTCAAATAATCTCAATTTGACTTTGAGCAAGATTGTTAATGCTCATTACCTTGTAACTTATTTTCGCATAAGCACAACATGTTGCAATCAGACACGTTATATGCTATTGTGTAGCTTTAATTTTTTTGAATAAGCTTGTGAGATGCAAATTGAATAATTTTCAACCTTTGAATTATTTATTCAATGTCTAAGGGCTGGAAATTCAGGTAAATCAATTTGTTTAATTGATGCAGCATTACAGGTGCTACCTATATCACTTGCGAGAATGAGATCCGACTAATGACGAGAAAGTTCTATGCTGAATTTTTGATGAGGTAAAATTACAATTAGACTCTAAATATAGATTAAAATATCTCAGACAATAAAGACAGCAACCTCAAGACATCATCCCTTGCAAGTAGCACTCTATTTATACTCATCTGTTTCTTGTTATATTTAGCATGCTGCTTGTATATACACATACACACAACATGAATCTGGAAACTTGTTAAATTCATCATTAACAAACATTTCAAGTTGGCTCTCTTTTTTCCACCTCATTGCCACTAGTGTGATGTGAATAAGCCCGCAATGATTGAATCTTGCATGCATCATGTTTTAAGTTGCCATTCTATGGAATATGAGTAGACACATATAATAAATAGATCTAGTGACCCATGTGTATGCATGTCGAGTCATGGAAAATTTTCTACAGGCACTAGTTAGTGTCTTCCCCCAACTGGTTATCATTTTACGCATTCATTTTAAAAAAGAATAAACGAACGTTCACCCCCATCAAGAGTATATAAAAGACTAAGAGAAGTGCAGAAGAATATACGTACATATAAACATTTATATAGTAATAACATGAAATTCGGCCCAACCCAATTCTGTCCAATGTTATATTCTTCTTTGTTTTTTTTTTTTTAAGATTTTTTTTTCCTTTTTTTCTTCTGTGTATATGGCTAGAATTAGAGTACTGCTAGAAGATGTTGGGTTGCTGCATATGAGTTGGACTAGTAGTTGGAGTGTTGCAAGACATGTGGTTGGAATTAGAGTGCTCTTGGAAGATTGGATTGCTGCTGGAATTTTTACAGCAAGTCCTGCTGTTGGAATACTTGAATTAATCTTCGAAAGTTTTGTTAGGTAACTTGGTTTGGTGACTGAAATTTAATTGCTTCTTGGAGATTGATTAGAATTTAATTAATTTTTTTATACTTTGGGATGGTTTTGTCAATTTGGGATATTTTATTATTTATTAGTGGTGATCTCATTGAATATTAGATGCATTTATTTTGAAATTAGTTTGTTGGATTGAATGGATGTTAATTAATGTCAAATTTTTTGGTTTTCTTTATGATATTAAATAGGAATTCATCAACAAATCATAATTGTAATATATTTAAAAAACAAATCAAAACTTTATACGGGAAATAGCCATCATACATTCTATCATAAATAATTTACTCTTAAAATTGAATAATAAATTTACAAATGATAATTTAATTTTCAGCCAAAATTTTTTTAAAAAAGGTGCATAAATAAATTTATATTTTATTTAATTATTTTTTATATTAAAATATTGTGTGACAGATATATGACTGAGCAAAGCCATCATGAATTAATGACGGAAACTATTATGTCATAAATTAATGACAGTGACATAGATGACATATAAATTGTCCGTCATGCACTCCCTTTTATGACAGTTATTTTCTGTCATCTATTGCATGTTTTCTTGTAGTGTAGGCACATATGAGATTATTCAGCTCGTTGTTCCAGTTGCTTACCATTTGGCCTTGCCTTCAGAGTTATCGCGAGTTTATGATGTTTTTTGTGTTTTGATGCTTTGGAAGTATATTTATGATCCTTCACATGTTCTGGATACAAAACCAATATAGATGACAACATATTTGATTTATGAAGTGAAACCAGTTCAGATACTTGATCAGAAACAACATGTGTTACGTAATAAAACGATCTCACTGGCTAAGGTGATATGGAAGAGTCACAATGTAAAGGAGGCTAGTTGGAAGCATGAGGAGCAAATGCGATCGTGATACCAGTATTTATTTCAGGTAAATTTCGAGGACGAAATTTGTATAAGTGTGTAGGACTTGTAGTACACGTGCATGCAATGGATAAGCCAAATGTTGCTTGTTGAATTGGAAGCAGCCAGATGCTTGTTTCATTAGAGCCACCTGCATGCTTTAGCAGTTTTACCTATAAATGGAATGACTATCTTAGTTACGCTGTGGCCCGATCTGAGTTCCCACGTCTGCTTTTCTCAGTTCGCAACCCAAGAAGTTGTCTTTGCCAACACAACAGTAGGGCTGTCCCCTTCTGCTTGCTAGTGGATTCAATTGTAATCGAGAGCAAAGCATAGCCAAAAAGGAAAAAGAAAAGAAAAGAGAAAAAGAAAGAAAATGAAAATAAGAAGAAAGAAAATAGAGGTCAAGAGAGAAGGAAAAGAAAAAGAAATAAGAAAGTTACGGGAATTGAAATTGGATTGTTAGAATTATATTCGTTAGATTAATAAGTAATAGATTTATAAAATTCAAGAAGTTATGATTTAATTTACAATAAACGCATAAGCATTTATGTCAATTTTGAATGTTAATTTTTTAACCTTATATTTTAGGAGAAATTCAAGAATCAAAGGACCTACAGGAGCCCCAACGAACGCTAGAGTGAAATAAGATCTGTGAATGAATTATTATTATTATTATTATTATTATTATTATTATTATTATTATTATTATTAATAATATTATATATTCTATGAAGCATTTATTTTTACTAGTATGAATTAGTATCATGTTATGATTATATGTTCGAACATTATATGATTGATTATCATGACATGTGATTGCGAATTACCATATGTATACCCTTCCACGTAGGCTTTGCGCATGTGTATTCAGAATTAGATCACTCTACTCGCGCGATATAGTTAAATTCTGCTATGTATTGAAAGGTTTTTCCCCTACTCTTCTTGCATGATGATGATCACGCAAGTATGATAGTTATTCCCCTGGGTACTTTTTGGTACAGTTTGTCATGTATGTATGTATGATATTTCATGTTTGCTTATATATTATGTTCAACGTGGAGTTATGTCATATGATTATATATAAGTACTAGTACACTACTTTATACATACATACATACATACATACATACATACATACATATATATATATATATATATATATATATATATATATATATATATATATAGATAACCAACCACGTTCCAAAGCAGATCTAAGTTAGTATTATAGAAATTATTCTGCTGGATAATACTACTTAAATTTGCATCAGAATCATTTGGCTTTGGAATCTTGTAAGGTGAGGCCCTAATTTCAACAGGAGGTTCACTTTGATCTATGGTTATACTCCGAAGAGGTGAGCCTTTGGCAGATAGCCAGTCTCGGATCATGTTGTCAGTCAATTTTTACTGTTCGTCAAATTTTGATCACCATTTATCTGTTTCTGTACAAACTTTTTCCTTCCCTGGGTATGGATGTGGAACCTTAGATATCGGTTTGACTATTTCCCTCCGCACCTTAGGGACAAAAATGCTGAGTTACTACACAATCTTAGGTGTAGAAAACTTAGTGAATTCCAAAGCTATAAAACCACATTCTTCACTAGACTTTTCCTTAGGGATGATGCTAGTTATATAACTTGGAAGGAAAAATTCCTTGCAGGTTTACCTACTCTTTTAGGAGAAAAGGTTAGGAATTCTATCAAAGCCCTTTATGACAATCGTATTCCCTATGACGAGCTCACTTATGGTGAACTAGTCAGTTTTGTCAATAAAGAATGTTTAAAGATTTGTCAGGATTTGAAATTACAGAAACGACTCAAATGGGAGCTCAAAAGATCCAAGCAAGAACTTGGTAGTTTCTGTAAACAATTCAATTATGACCCCTTTAAAACTTCTACGTCTAAAGATCGTAATGGTGAGTGTTCTACCAAAACTCACAAGAACATTACAAATCTAAAAGCCATAGAAAACCCTTTCAAGGGTTTAGAGAGTCTTCCTATAAGAAACCTTCGAGGCCTTATAAGAAGCCCAATTTCTCTAAGAAGAAAGAGTTTAAAGCCAAACCTAAAGCCCCTTTTAATTACAAAGAAGCCATATGCCATAGGTGTGGCATGAAAGGTCATACTGTAAAGTATTCCAGAATGAACAGAAAGCTTCACGAACTAGATTTAGATGAAGCCATTCTTTCCAAAATAGCTCCTTTACTTGTAGAGTCCTCTGACTCTGAATCTTCCATGTCGGGAGATAGTGACCCTTTTCAAGTCGATGAGCTAATTGACTCAGATACCTCTGCAACTAGCAGTGGTGATTCTAAAACAGATTCCTATTTAAAGAAAATCAACGTTTTGACCAAAGACCAAGAAATTTTTCTTGAACTTGTAAAACATATTTCTGATCCAAATCTTCAAAAGGAATATTTTGATAAACTTTTGAAAACCTTGGATTCAAATAAAACTGAGACTTCTAAAGTTCCAATCGTTAAAAAAAATTCTTATGACCTTACTAAGATTTTAGATAAAAAGAAAATAAAGAAAACAATTCCCAATATCCAAGATCTCCAAAAGGAAATTAAGGATATTAAACTTGAAATTAAAGATTTAAAAAAAAAACAAAAAGCTGATTCTGAGACTATTCAATTTCTTTTGCAAAAACACCTTCATGACGATTCTGATAAGGAGTCTAATGATGGTACTGATGGTGATCAGAATTTAGAGAATATTGAATCTGTTCCAAAAGATTTTTTATTTGTTTTAAAACCGGTCACCACCAGAAAATATTTAATTAAAATCACTTTAATTTTCTCCAACGATTTTGCAATTGATGCCGTAGCCCTTTTTGATATAGGTGCTGATTTAAATTGCATAAGGGAAGATATTGTCCCCAAAAGATTTCATGAAAAGACCAAAGAGAGGCTTTCTGCCGCCAACAATTCAAAATTAGATGTTAAGTTTAAGGTTGATGCTTCCATTTATAACAATGATTTTGAATTCAAAACTTCTTTTATCCTTACAAATGACATTCATCATGCTGTCATTTTAGGAACTCCCTTTATAAATCTCATTACTCCGTATACTGTCAATTATGATGGTATATCTTTTAAAGTAAAAGGCCAAAACTTGTTTTCCCGTTTATTGAAAAACCCAAAACAAGAAATTTAAATATTGTTAAAGCATGTTCTGTTTACCAGAGTCACATAAATGCACTTCTCAAATCAAAACAAAATGATTTAATGTTTTTACAAAAAGATTTAAATTTACAAAGGATTGAGAAACAATTACAAACTGATTTCATAAAAAAGAAAATTTCTGATTTTAAAATCCTTATTGAAAAAGAAATTTGTGCTGATTTGCCATCTGCATTTTGGAATAGAAAACAACATTTGGTAGATTTGCCATATGAAAACTCTTTTGATGACAAACAAATTCCCACTAAAGCCCGTCCAATTCAAATGAATATAGATTTAGAGTAGCATTGTAAAGCTGAAATCAAATATTTAGAGTCTAAAGGCCTCATTGTAAAGTCAAGATCTCCATGGTCTTGTACTGCTTTTTATGTTAATAAAAATTCTGAAATTGAAAGAAGAATACCCAGACTTGTCATAAATTATAAACCCCTTAATAAAGCTTTAAGATGGATTAGATATCCCATACCTAATAAAAAAAGATTTGTTTCAAAAACTACATTCTGCATTCATATTTTCAAAATTTGACATGAAGTCAGGATTTTGGCAAATTCAAATTCATCCAAAAGACCGTTATAAAACAGCTTTCACTGTTCCATTTGGACAATATGAATGGACAGTAAATGCCTTGCGGTTTGAAAAATGCACCTTCGGAATTTCAAAGAATTATAAATGACATTTATAATCCTTTTTCCAAATTTTGCATTGTTTACATAGATGGAAGTGCTTTTTGCATTGTTTCCAATTTCAAAGGAAATTGGATAGAAAATTCTATAGTTGTTGAAACTGATGCATCAGATTTAGGTTATGGAGGCATATTAAAGCAAAAGGAAAATAATAAAGAACAAATAGTTCAATATGTTTCTGCACATTAGAATGAATGCCAAAAGAATTATTCAACTATCAAAAAAGAAATCCTTCCATTGTTTTATGCATATCTAAATTCCAAAGTGATCTATTAAATCAAAAATTTTTACTTAGAATAGATTGCCAAAGCTGCAAAACATATTTTAGAAAAAGATGTTCAAAACATTGCATCAAAACAGATTTTTGCACGTTGGCAAGCCATTTTAAGTGTTTTTGATTTTGATATTGAATTTATTAAAGGCGATACAAATTATATTCCTGATTTTCTAACTCGAGAATTTCTTCAAAACAGATAATGCCGCCAAAGCATAAGGACAAAGGTAAAGCTCCTCTAAAAGACTCTGAGCCTTTAAAGACCCCAAAAGAACCCCAGTCAACTCCACCCAAAGAAAAACTTCTATCCTCGGCCATGCCCATTAAATCTTGGATTGACATGATCGAAGATGAAGAAGCAAAATCTAAAGCCCTATCTACCCAAAATCAAGTAAGCCAATGGATGAAATCCATTTCAAAAACACCCGACCTTATGCTTGCTTTACAAAGTTTTTCTCAAAACCTAGAATCTCCAAAAGAAATTTCTGAAAAAGAGAGCCCTAAAGAAATTACAAAATCCTCTCAGAATATTGTTGTTTATGGTGAAAGTTCATCATCTCAGATTGTCCTTTCACAACCAACAAAGCAGAGATCATATACTGGGTTTTATAGACGACTGTTTCGGCATTTTTTCCCCCATAAAGCATTAAAGCTTTGTAAACAAAAAAAAAACAGGGATGGATTGATGCATTTTGCATCCTCCAATTATGTTTCTTTTTCGGGTGGTCCTCTGGACACAAGTGAGAGCGCACATGTCTCGTCACCCGTATTGTTCACATTTTACAAAGATTACTGTACGCTACAGCTCCGCTACAGTCTACAGTGCAGAGTTCCAAAGATTACTGTACGCTACAGCTCCGCTACAGTCTATAGTGTAGAGTTCCAAAGATTACTGTACACTACAACTCTGCTACAGTCTACAGTTTAAAAATTCATTTTGTATAAAAACCGAGGGGAAGACTCAGACTCCCACAAGGTTTTTCATTTCACGAAGTTCAACTCTCTCTCTCTTCTTCTCTCTCTCTCTCATCTCTCTCTGGGAATCTGGAATTCAAAGACACTAAAGAAATTTTCCTTCGGGTTAGTTCCTGGTCTGAGAATTAATTTCCCTACTCCTCTCTTCTAAAGCATTAAAAAAGAAAATCAAATGTAAGCATTTTATTTTCAATTTTATTTGTAAATTTAAAGCTTTCTATGCATGTTTAAATTTCTGTAATTTAATTTAAAGCCATTTACTTTCCGCAATTTATTTTTAAAAGCAATTTACATTTGAGCAATTTCTTTTATGTAATTTAAATTTTTTCAAAGCATGATTGCGGACTGATCTCTATCAGATCTACCTTATAAACTGTACATTTCTCTGAGGCAACGAGACCAGATCTCAATCCTCAGTTGTATCATTTCATTGAAGTATTCTTCTTCTGTCTTGGCACTGACAATGAGAGATTGGGCTTTGGATTTTTGGGTTAGGAAGGTTTGTTGGGCTTTGGAGTGTTAAAACTTTATTGATTACTTTTAATAAAACAAATTGAATCGTGGTTGGTTCTTTTTAATTTGTTTTACCAGGTTTGGTTATTGGATTCTTTAAATGGATGTGTAGATCTGCTTTGGAACGTGGTTGGTTAATTTTATGACTAAATTGGTACGTGGTGTTGTACTAAATCAGTTTACTTTACCAAATAATAATTAGATTGCTTTATACGTGGTTGATTCTTTTTATTTGAACTTTACCAAATATTCATTAAGTTCTTTAGCAAGCCTAGCAACAAACATTCATCTAAAAGGCTTGGGTGCATACACAGTACCAGATCTAGTTCCCAGAAATGGTACTCTGAAGGAATGGAGGGAGAAAAGAAATGATACAACTGAAGATTGAGATCTGGTCTCGTTGCCTCAGAGGAATATATATATATATATATATATAATTATATCTACTTACTGAGCCACAAACTCACTATTTTCCTATTTATCTCATTTTTTCTAATTAGTTGAGGTTGGACCACAACATTCACTACTGCATGACTTATATTTTGAGCATGAGATGTCAATTGTGCAAGTTTTGAATATATTTTTGGAGGAGGCATAGATATTTCTATATGATTACAGTAGAGGCCCAAGGCCAATTTTATATATCCATAAATTAAATTTGTCATGAGATCTATATATTAGATTGCATGATTTGCCTCGGATCTGCAGATGATCGGGGCGGGTCCTGTTAGCCTTTATTTTTCATGTGTTTTTGCTGCCATTCTCTATAATATTCAATCAAGAATCGTTTGTAAGTAAGTTTGCGGACATCATTTTTATCATTACCACAGTGGTGATGCTATCGCCCAACTGATAGCAATGGGCACTGGATGATGGCAGCATCACCCGATAGATCATTGGCCAAGCAATGATAGCGGCCAATAGTTGATAGATGGATGCCATCACCCAATTGATTGTATTGGGCGATGGTGCCATCGTCTAGGCAATGGAGGCAGGTGATGGTGTCATTGCTAATGATGATGGAGGTGATTGTATCCATCGCCCACAATCTCAGTGTGGGCAATGTGGATGATGGAAGCCATCATTTTGTTCTAAATATTTTGGTCCAGAATAAGTATGCTATATGTAGTTAAAAATGTATGAAATTTAGTTGTGCATTTAGTTTTGATAATGAATACTCGAAACTGTTTACATAGCTAAATTTCCCAATATTATAAAACATCGTGCCCATAATCCAAGAGTCAAAATCTGTGCAGGCTAAGTAATTATTATTTATAGTCACACACGCAAGTTATAGCCAACGCAACTAGAGATATTGAACCACATACGTAAAATTCAACTCAAGTAGATGGGCGACGCTTTGAAAATCGAACCAATCCAATTCAATGAACAGAGGATAAAGCCCATGAAGTTGACTTTTTGAGAGCCCATGCCACCACCTTCACCTGATGCTGCAATGAAGTTGACTTTTTGTTCAACTGAATTAATGGGGTTGAAATGCTTCAGCCGACTCAGCTTTAGTGCACCGCCGCAGTACTCCGTTTATTTATGACTGAGTTTTTGGCTTCATCGAATAATTGATTTATAATTAGGAAGCATGGGTTGTGATCGGCACTCAGAAAATTAGAACACGCGTAAAATAATAGGCGAAGAAAACATAATGCAAGGAGTAATAGAGATGAGCGTATATACAGAGCTGAGTATCATTATCATATTGATTAATATTTCTAATAAATTTCTAAACTGCAAACTTGAGGGTTGCAGCTTTTAAAATTGGGGGAACTTCTGCAATAGGCACAGTTAATTAAAAGCATTACTTAATGATGTCAGTAAATATGGGTATTTTTAAAGGGACAAATATTTGATTAGTCTTTATATTTTAAGTTAATTATTTATTTAGTCTCTATATTTAATATAAATACCTCAAAATACCGTTGTTGTTAAATATGTTACAATCCTACTCCTTACTTTTTCTTTCTTTTTACAATAATATCTTTGCAATAATATTCTTAAGGATATCAAAAGAAAAAAAAAAGATAATTCATCAAATTAAAAGTAACAAAAAAAACTTGCACAAACTTTCATATTTATTTTACTTTTAGGATTAGCTTGGTAAATTAATTTTTCTATAAAATAATTATTAGTTAGATTGTAAGGATATTGAATATTGCTAGAAGTGGATTGATATTAGTTTATTTATAAATAATTATTAGTAAGATTGTTGCAAGGTACAAAAAATACTCTTTCAAATTAACATATATTGGTTAATTTGTTAATAAATAATTATTAATTAATTAATTTTTTTTATAGATAAATTAATTAATGTCAAGAATATTGATGGAAGAATATTATTGTCAAAAAAAAGAAAAAATAAGAGTAAGAATGTAATATATTTAATTGTAGAGATTTTTCAAAATGTTTTTTTAAAATATTAAGAATAAACGGACTCTCAGGTTAAATTATAAACACCGAACGAATATTTATCCTTTCTAAAGAATAATTCATGAGAAAATCATAAGTATTCCTGGTAGCTTAGTATCTACACCTATCTCCACTATGAGTTTATCACCTTTATTTTCAATAGATCATGCAAGAATAGATATACACATATTAAAAATTAAATTAAGTGTAACATGCTGTGTTTTATGTGTCTTATAAGTTTTGCTTTAAGCTTAAGAAATGATAATATATAATTAATGATGAGAGAGACCTACCCAGCTGGACCAATAAATATTGAAAGATGTATCCAATTAAAGTGGTACATTCTCAAAAAAGAGGTGGTGATTGAATATGAAGTTGGCCCACTTTTACCATATTGCCAAGCTGTTACTGACAGCGATCAGCAGTTGCAAGAGCTTTCAAAACGGGAAGCCAAAAACAATTTGCCTTCATGTTCTGTGCAATTCACATGCATGTGTATCGCATTCAATTTCTACAACTGCCACGTACACATTTCACCTGCATATCTACTGAGTGTTAGCTGGGTGGTGCTAGTCTTGTTTCTCAATGCATGTGAGGGCATTTGAGAATGGAAACTATTCGCCATTAATGGATTTTGAATTTATTGACTCCCAGCAATTCCCTTGCCGCCGCGTTTAATTCTAATTAAAAGATCCCATTTATACGCTTTGCCTAACATTCGGTGCAACATTTTTAATGATCAATAGCTGTGCGTCTGCCTGTATCAGCTGTCTCATATGGATGAAAGTAGAAATGGAGTAAATTGTAGCTGTTCAAATATTTAGTGAGCAAAGATTAATTGTAGAGCGTTTTACATCTTATACAATCAAGGCCAAGTTTGAGTAGAGTTAGACATGACAATTACAAACATATCCTTTGAAGTGTTCTTTACACAGTGTAGGTGATTTACGTTTCAAATAATATGATAACAGGATGCATTAAGATCATTCAAATTATATGTTGTTGCGTATAATATACATTTTCAAAAATACGATAACCTTGAAAATGAAATTTACAAGCTAAACTTTTTTATCATCGTTGCCTAATCTGAAAAGGCATTAAACCAACTATCAGTCGGGGGGATAGATGCATATATTTCTCCAGATATTAGGATAAAGGTCTCGCTAATAGTTAATTCAGATTTGGAAGTTATAATTGGTATGCTATTTGGCTGTGCTATAAATATATAAATTCAGACTCTTATTAAGCTTTGTAATATCAGTAAATTGTAACAATTTTTTTTTTTAGTTAAAGGATCATAAACATAGTAATTAAAACACAGACGATCACATCAACCATATTACCACAAGATTGTGCGGACAAGTCTTGTGTCCCAGTAAAACAAAGTGACTTACAAACGCTCAATAAGATTATCGGAGCCTCTGAAAATTGCATCATTCCAAATTAGTGTAAGTTTTAAAAATAAAAAGAACTTTATATTTTATATATAACAAATAAAAATTATCACCACTATTATCTCATAACTGGATTATGCATGGAATCTCTTCAGCTGTAACCATTCAGCTTAATCTCAGAACTTTGATTCCTAAACCTGAACTCTGAACTCCAAAGTATAATCAGAGATTTTTATTGATAAGATTTCAGAACAGCTCCACAGAAAGTACAAATAATGGCTCTCCAAGATTTCCAGTAAAATGGAACATGGCAGAATCTTGTTGCCGTTTTCATGTCGGCTACACTTGCTCCTCCGCCGCACCGTGAGCAAATCCCAGCCGCTGGCTTGCATTTATGCACTTTCCGTGTCTGATCAACGAGAAAACAGAAGCATACCATGTCGTCTCTTGGTTCTGTTGAGCTTGTGTGCTACTCAGTTAAAGAAGAGCTAGCTGTGAGTTATGATGTGATATGTTGAAGCTTAGGTTAGTTGTGAATGCTGCCGGGCAGGTTTCTGTATATGCAAATTGGGAGTTAAACATCGAGCAAGTTTCTGCAAGCATAGTAGCGCGTGGCAGTTAGCTGAGGACTTCGTTTAGGGTTACTAGAAGTGTGGAACAGATCGAGGTTTAGCTGTCATATTTTAGACCCGTGGGTTTGTGCCACGTGTGGAATACAGTTGGAACTATTATTTAGTAGTGCAATGGCTGAAAAGGATCTCGGACGTACACGTGGAGGAGAGTGTAGAGACGGGTGATAGTTAGGATCAGCAACTGAAGCGGCGGGGTCGGGGAATGTGGGCGGACTGTGGTAGTTGTTCGGTGGCATTCGGTCCATGTTTGGTTGATATTTTGCACAAATTAATTAATTAATTAATGTTTTGTTAATTGTAAATTGTAAATTGCTAACACGAAAATTTTTTATAGCTGTTATGATCGATTGATTTTTCCGCTATCTGGGCAAACGGGAATTTTGAGTTTACATTAATCATTAGTGGTATTTGAATTGTTTTTCTTCAAGTTGATTGATAGATTGAGGTTACTTTGTGTTGTGGGTTGATGAGATTTGAACTTTAGGATTAGGGTTTATGAATCGATAAATTCTTGGTTTCTAGGCTTTTCCATTGACAGAAAAATCGTGCCCTTTGTTGGTATAGTAGCTAGGGAAGCAGATTAGTAGATTGTAAATTGTAAACTGCGCGATACTAGTTGATATCAGAAAGTAAAAGGAACCTAGATGCAGTTTGCCTTGCTTCTTAAGAAATTCGAGAAAAGTCAAATCATGCCATAAAACAAATAACTAAGTCTCATTAATGATTTTGTAACTAAAATTGACATTTATATATATATCATCGACAAGCCCTAGCCATGTGTTTTTTTGGTCGGTGGAGCATATATGCCTTTGATAAATATTAAAAAAATAAAAAAAAATGGAACACATAGGCCTCTTATTCATTTATCTTTAATTTCATGAACTACAATTAAATCATAATATCCAATAAAATTCAGGTGGCTTGGTTTAGTTTCAAAATTTTCGGCCATAAATTTACTCTGTATTCATTACTTTAAGCATAATTTTTAAAATATTCTTCACATTATTATAAATTTCAACTTATTTTTATTTTTATTTAAAAATAAAAAAGAAATAAGAGCGGTTGATAATTTTTTTTTATATTTTTAATAAAAAAAATAAGTTGAAATTTATAATATTTTAAAATATTTTAAAAATTATAATTTCTTATTTAAAAGATAGAGATAAGATATAATTTAAGAATTTTTAATGTGCTAGGCCAAGCAATATGAGTAGAGAATTTGAAAGCTAATTTCTACTCTTGCCTTATATATCCTCATCTTTGATCATCAAGTCTCTAGCCAGCCATGTGTTTCATTGGGGTATGCTCTCATTTAATATATTCAATCCAAACTCAAACTGGCTTTTCATTGCCGAGTGGTGGTGAGAACATCAACTCCTCGACTCATATATTCTCTCCTAATTATTTTTTTTTAAATTTGTTATACACAGATGTTACTGACATTACATTAGACATTACAATTAATATTTACAATCATGTTATATAATTGGGACCACCATCATACATTGACACACTGAATCACTTGCCCATACATTTTAAATCTTCTCTAATATTCGAGGGTGTCTACTCTACTCACATTTCGTAAGGGAGAAACTGTCTCCACTCAATTATGTTGATAATTGAGGGGGCACTGAAATTAACCCCCATAAAGCTCTTATGGAGGCTCCAACCCTTGCACTCAATATTATAAGTGTAAGGCTTCTCTCATTGGACTAAAGGCCCATTGGCCTCTCCTAATTATTATTAGTTAGCTGGAGGTACACATTTCTTGTACTTACATGTGTGGGGCAAATATTTTTCGATTATTAATTACGATAAAAATTTAGGTTGTAATACATAAATTTGATCTAAAAATAAAAGTAAAGAAATATATATCTATTAAATATTAATAGTGGTAGAAATTTAAGTTGTAAACCATAGACTTAATCGTTGTAGATATTTAATATACACATATGCGTACTATAAAAATTTTACATTTTGATATTGTTTCTAATCCTAATGGTTAAGTTTCATTTGAGACTGATGAAAATATTGTAGCAGAGTTACCAAACTTGAATAATACCAATTCACAAATGTTAGATGACTTGGCAGCATACTTGGCATTAGTTAGTATTATAGAAGTGTGAAGTGGACAGCTTTATCACTAAACTTATCACTAGTTCGAGTCCTTTAGCTTTTGCATTTATTAAGATCAAGATAAAAATAACTATTTTGCTAGACTCGATCTCATTTTTAAGTTATCATGATTTCCTATAAGCACTATAAATGTACACTTATGAAGCTAAAAAAAAAAGATAACAAATGCTTTATCTCATCTTCAAGCCTATCTTTGTAATTCAAGCTGGAATCAGAGCAAGGCGAGCTTTCAGTTATGCAAATTTATTCAACATGAATGCTGCAAACCAAACACCAAAAACTTTCAACTTTTTGACTCGTATCAAATGGGATAGGCAAAATTTTGTGATATGGAAGTCTTAAATGCTTCCTTCCATTTGTGCTTGCAATCTTGAAAGCTTGATTAACGGATCAAAATTGTACTCACTAAATTATTGGTCCAAGTAGAAGAGGATCAAATTGTCATTTTAAAATCGAAAGTAAAGAGTGTATATAATCGCTGAGACAAGATTAGCTTTGCTTAGCTGGCTCCTGGCCACAGTGACTAAGTCACTTTTACGCACATAAGTTCAATATACAAACTCTTTTGAGTTTTGGAATTGGAAACTTTGTTTGCATCTCAATCAAAGGCTTGGATTTTGCAGATTAAGATGCAACTCTAAACCATGAAAAGGAATGCAATAACCATGGGTGATTATATCAACAAAATGAAAATTTTAATTGATAACCTTGCAACGGCTGGAAAAAAATTTACTAAAGATGATTTAATTTCTTATATTCTTCTAGGTTTAGGAACTGAATATGAACCTGTTGTTGTAAACATTACAACCAGAATTGATGATTTATCTCTGCCTGAAGCTTTCTCTCTTTTGTTCAATCATGAAAGTCAAATGAAGCAACTCTCAGTTGCTACAAATCTTGAGTCTGAAGGCAGTTTCAGTACTAATTTTGCGAGAGTCTTTTCACTAAAACAAAGTTGTAGGAAGACGATCTATGTCAAGAAGTTTTAGAGGCAATGGACAAGGCAGAGACAGAGGAAGAAACAACTTTGGCAGCAGAGGAAAAAGGCTAACTTGTTAGGTTTGTCTTAAATACGGACATTCAACATATCAATGTTTATTTTATTCGATCAAGGGTTCTTTGAAAGACAAGAAGCAACACAAGTTGGTCAGGCCTTTACCTATATGGCACTTCCTACTGAAGAAATAAACAATGGATGATATTTGGACAATGGTGCAACACACCATGTCACAAACAATCTAAATAATCTGCAAATTAATTCGGAATTTAAGAGAGGTGAGAAGTTAATTGTAGGTAATTGTAAAACTCTAGCAAGAGCTCACATTGGCAGTGCACTTAATATTCCAAACTGTAAAGAAATTCACTCTCGATTGAATTGAATAATTCAATAAAGAGGAATATATGTAGCCTAGGAATCTATTCTAAGAAAATTAATTATAATAACTATTATAATAAGATAGAAGAATTGCTGACCTATTTCTATACATAGTACCTAATAGTTAGTTTTATATAGCTATACAATAAAATCTAATTTCATTATTTGGATTCTTCAATTATCCTCCTCAATCTGGTTGGTAAAGATTGGTCATTCCCAGCTTGTCTAACATATTTCTGAATGTAGGATGAGAAAGTCCCTAAGTGAGGCTATCAGTAATTTGGCCACATGTTGGACCATAAAGAACACAAATTGGTCCATTGTCGAGTTTCTCCTTTATGAAATGTTTATGTAGTGATTGAAGCTGCTCAAACCTACGCAAGATACACACTTCCCAAGATCTTTGATCAAGTTTTAACAAGTTGCACTGTGCGAAGATTAAATCCAGAGAGAATCAATATTAACTCAAGAATTAACTTATATAATAAAGGAATCAAGAAAACTGAAAAGAATAGCATCAAGGGAAAATATCCACCGTCCACCCGTTTTTTACACATTTTTAAAAAATACACAATTCTTTTGTTTTTTAGTTGGAATCCACCTAAAGTTACATTTTGTTTCACTTTTCCACTTCCGTTTGGAATCCGTTAAGAAGACTAACGGAAACTTAAAAAAATAACCATTTTACCCCCAAAACAAAAATTACAATTTCACCCTAAAAATGCCAAAATAATTAGATTTAATGATGAATATCATTATTGGTACATTAATGAAGTATAAAAAAATCTTAACTACTAGAGATTATAACTCAATAATAATAAAAATCTACTTATCTTAAATTCAATTGATGGTTTGCAAGATTGGGTTATTTTTAATACTACTGTTATAATTTAGCATTCTAATTACAGATATATTTTAAAAAAAAAACATGCATTTGATGGTTGTGGAATTAATTTCTTTATTGACCGATGGGGACAATAATTAGATTTAAACTGATTATTTTTGGTAATTTTTAAGATGAAATTGTAATTTTCGTTTTGAGGGGTAAAATGGTCATTTTTTTAAGTTTCCATTAGTTTTCTTAACAGATTTCAAACTGAAGTGGAAAAGTGAAACAAAATGTAACTTTAGGTGGATTTCAGCCAAAAAATGAAGGAATTGTGTATTTTTGAAAAAGTTGAAAAAAACGGGTGGACGGTGGATATTTTCCCTAGAAACAATCACAGCCAACACAAGAATCAATTACGTGGTTCAGTTGCACCAAGAATGGCACAACCTACATCCACGGGAGAAGCTTTCTGGAGAGCTTTTATTGAACAATAATGGAGGATCTTTTCCACAGCTTACTCACGAGACTACAGAGAATGATTTTCACCCACTCGGTAATCTCTCTCTTAACATGTTTACTGACAATAATGAATCAAAACTGACACCAGTCAGTTTTATAGCTACTAGAGCAACAACCCAGCTAACCTAGAATGTACAGCTCGATGACACGTAGAGTAACGACCTTAACGAACTTACTTAAGCTGGCTCACATGGTCATCACGTGCTTAACTTAAAGCTTTGTTTAAAAGACATAGAGACATTGTCATTTCGTGCTTATAAGAGTGAATAGTTACACACATGCTGTCCTCATGACTTTTAATGCTCCTATTTCACCAAAGCATTGTCGTTTAAGACTGATGAGTTTAATTCACCAGCAAGCCTCACAGTTTGTCCACCTCAGCAGTTTTGGTCAGTGCACTGGATTATGTACAACAATGATAGTAGATTTATTGTCACAACATAACTGTATAGGTTGTTTTTACTTTGCGTTTAGATATTCTAAGATGATCTTGAGCTAATGCCATTGATCTGAATTCAGATTCCGCACTTAACCTCGATACCATAGTTTGCTTTTTCCACTTCTCCATGTCACTAATTTTCCTCCCAATAAAGTACAGTAACCCAAGGTAGATCTTCTGTCCAAAGTATTTGGATGTGTTGTATTTCTTTATCTTCGAGTTTATAACAAACATAAACTAGATTTTTTATTAGATAAGTGTATATTTTTAGACTATAATATAACTGATAAAGGGTATAAGTTTCTTCACATGTCGTGAAAAGTTTATACGATGAGACATGTTGTCTTCAACTAATTTGATTTTCCTTTTAAAAGTGATCCATCCTTCAAAGTCTCGAAGAGTTATTCAAACCACGGTTTTATTGCACTCTCTCATTTCCCTATGGTTTTAGGTATTGAAAGTCTTTTAGCTCATTACTCTCTCAGTTGATCAAATAATAGACTTTCCATTAAAATTCATTCACGACACAAGAGTTTAAACAAGTATCAAGTCAAAGTGAGGAAACCATTTTGAACCAAACACTAAAAGCCCAACTACTGAAGCCAACCTTGAATCAAAGACTAAAGTCCAAGAAACTGATAACACCACACAATCTTTAGGTAACACTGAATCCATCAGTCAAGAAGCTGACAACACAGACCCTTAACAGCCTAGCTCATCTCCTCAATTACAATAGCCAACACATACACAATCCATTTATCTAATGATTACTCGTAACAAGGTTGGCATCTTCAAACCCAAACCTAGGCTTTACCTAACAATCTTAAATACCTAACAAAAGTGTACTTTCTGGTGTCAGTGAAGCTTTGCAAGATCAAAATTGGTATAGTGCTATGACAAAAGAAATAGCTTCTTGGTTAGAAAAAACACATGGTAATTGGTAAAGCCTACTTTTGACATAAATATTAACTGTAATAAATTGATTTTTCGAATAAAACAAAAAGCTAACAGCCATATAGAGAGATATAAGGCTCAATTGGTTGCAAAAGTATTTCATCAGACTTTAAAAATAGGTTTCAATGAGAATTCCAGTCCTATTGTTAAAGTTGCAACAAATAAATTAATATTGAATATTGTTGTAATGAACAATTAGGGTGTAGTACAACTTGATGTGAACAATGTCTTTTAAAGTGGAGAGTTAGTTGAATATGTTTACATGAAGCAAAACCAAATCATATGTGTAAATTGAAAAAGCCATTGCATAGGCTTAAGCAAGCTCTCATAGCTTGGATAAAAAAACTCAACTGAGCATTGGTTGATTGGGGTTTCACAAATTCTAAATCAGACTCATCACTCTATTTCTCTTGCATTAAGGACAAATATAATATATGTTCTTATTTATGTGGATGATATTTTAATAACGGGACGTAAAGAGAGTCTAGTAAAACAAGTCATTGAATGACTTAATTGTCAATTTGCTTTGAAAGTGCTCAGCCAACTAAGCTATTTTCTTGCTTTGAAGTTCATCGTACAGAGAATAGTGTACGTCTTAGTCAAGACAAATATATTTTTGATCTTTTGAAGTGTACATGTACTAATAATTGCAAGGAAATATCTCGTCTTATGAGTATTGTACTAAAACTTTCTAGTACAGGTGTTAAGCAATTTTCAGATCCTACAATATATTGCAATATAGTTGGAACTTTATCATTTGTAACTATTACTCGGCCTTAAATTTCATATATTTTTCATTATTTAAATCAGTACATGCAAAATCTTTTGCAGTCGCATTGGCTTAGGTGTAAAAGAGTCCTTAGACATTTATAAGGAATAACTGATTATGGTATTTTTTATACTACAAAGGAAAAATGACAGTAACAAGCTATACAAATACAAATTAGGTAAATAATATTAATGAAAAAAATCTAGAAGAGGTTATTGTGTTTATCTTGGCAACAATTTAATCCCATGGAGTTCGAAGAAACAAAATGCATTAGTAAGGTCTTTGATAACTTTATGACATGAGAGTTATCATGGCACTTTCATACTTGAATGAGTAATACTTAGAGAGTAAATGACATGTTTTTATTGCATTTTAGTTATATTTTTAATAAACTTTGTTTGATTTAAAATAATTTATGTGCTTAGATCATGTGCATAATTGTAGGTGACCGTAAGCTCAAATTTTAAGGAAAGAATGTTGCTGCAATAAGCTTGCAAAGATAATGAAAGAACTTAGTTACAGAAGAATTAAAACAAGTCTGGCACAGTGCCGCTGCTATAGAACCATTGATGTAGCACTGTTGCTGTAGCAATCCTGGAGTATTGATAGAGAAGATTCCGCGCGAGATACTTAGAAGATTGCGATCTGGAGTTTCCAAATCTGGAAGATACACGCCCTAGACTTCCATTTGCCCTAATTCTAAGCTATAAAAGGAGCACACACGCAAAAGAAAAGAGAGAGTTGTTACCCAAGGAGTAAAACGAAGAGAAAAACACAAGAAAAATAGAATTCAAGAGAGAGATTGAAGGCTAACAGAGAAGAAATCATAGAAATAAAATAGAAATAAGTCATTCTTATTATTTTCTTGTTTTCTATTTCATTATAAGGATGTATTTAATGCCTGAAATTCTTTTTTTTTTCTATCGCAAACTATGAACTGAATTTGATTGTAGTTGAGTAATAAACGATCCTAATAGATGTTTGGCTGATATACGTGCGTTGCTCTGTGTTTGCTATAGCATTTTGTCTTAATTGATTTATTTTAATTCTCTATTTCAGCTAACCACCCATTTAGGGATACTAGCTAAAAAAGAGCCTAAAAAATGTTTGACTTAGTAGATCTCATAAAGACAACACTTGTTTTTAAATTAGGTTTCCCAAGTTGAGTGAATCTCAATTTGAATAGGGTCATGCTTGATCTAAAATTAGTGATGAACTAGACATATGAATTCACTTTGTAGGGGAAATGGAACCTAGATCGTTTAATGTTATATTTAATGTTGGTGTAACGATTGATTATTGTTAGGTTGCATTAGATATAAGATATCCAACAGGCGACAGCTGATGATGCATGAGAGATTCTGCCCAGTGCTATAGTAAATGCTGTAGCAACAGTACTGTAATTGAAATAATAGCCAATGCCATTAAGTGAGCTTATTCACTCAACTACTCCATTCCCATTAGTTTTATCCTTGTGTTTGATGTGAGAATTTTCTTTATTACATTTTTATTTTAATTAGTTATTAGTTTCATAAAATTGTTTTATTTTAATTTAGAACAAAACTGCACTGTTAAGGTTGCCGTAGCAAATCTAATAATATCAATCCATGTGGAGACGATCTGAATACTCATCAGTATATTACTTATTGTATACACTTGCACATTGACACCCATAGCATTAGAGATTGCACACAACAGTCTTCATTTGTGTCTTAAGTATTGAGCACTTGCAAATACTACAACAAAAATTTTATGGCTTTAATTTGTGCTCAAAGAGTTGCAAGTTTTGCTAGTTGATATTCTAATTATATTGTTGCGATAACACTAGAGCTGCTTCACTTGCCACCAATCTTGTTCTATCATTCAAGAACAAACATATGAAGATCGATGTTCACTTTGTGAGAGATATAATTTTCAAAGATAGAGTGAAAGTCAAGTATATATGTCCCTACTAAATATCTGCCTACAAACATATTCACAAAAGTTCTTCCCACTAATAGGTTTCAATGATAGCGAGATAAGTTACATATTCATCCTTGAACATTACCTTTGAGGGGGCATGATAAAAATATTGTAACAAAACTACAAAACTTGAGTAATACAAATTCACAAATGTTGGATTACCTAGAAGTGTGGCATTCGTTAGTATTCTACTAATCAGAGGACAACTTTATCACTTAACTTATCAATTATTCAAGTCCTTTAGTTTTTGCATTTATAAGATCAATGTAAAGATAATTGTTTTGCTGGCCTTGATCTTATTCTTGGCTTATCATGATTTCAAGTGAGCACTATAAATGTAACGCTTATTAATCTAATGAAAGATAACCTTTATATCTTCTTCAAGCCTAAGAGGTCAAAAATGGTAAAAATAATTTATTTCATGACTTTTGAGAAAAAAAGTTTGATATAAATCTTTTAAAATCTATTTATTATATAAATTTCTCTATTTGATAGTAATTTATTTCTTTATTTTCGTAACAACCTTATAAAACAAATAGGGTTTTATTTTTAAGTGTTTACTTAATGTACTACCAGGGGTAGAGTTACTTGTGTAAATTTACAAAAACACCATTGTACAAAATTTACAAAATTGTCAATCTCATTGCTTTATACTTTTATTAACAATTTTGCCATTACATTAATTTACAACCCTCTCATTCATATAAATAAATAAAGGGTAAATTTCAGCCTACCCCCCTCACAAAATTATAATTTTTAAATCACCCTCCTTACTACTGAAAATATCAAAATACTCTTCAAAAATTATTATTTGTCTGTTACTTTTAACGGCTAAAAGGGTAAACCGGTATTTGTGCATTCCTCTAACGTTCAAAAAAAGAAAAAAAAAGTCAAATCTTTATATGGGTTAATTTTTATGGACCTAAATTTTTCTAAATTTTTCAAAACAAATATAAATATTTTAAATATTTATGATATGCATCCCTAATATTTTAAATATTTTTATTTTTTACCTGTATGTCTAATTTTGTTCGAATTGGTTAAATTTTAATTTTTTGATTTAAAAAAATTATTTTAAAAATAAATAAAGAACTTAATTAAAGTTATAAAAGAAAAAGAATAATATTTTACATTTTTATATTTACTATTATAATCATTATTATTCGCTTCACTATTCCTAATAACAGCCGCCACAACATGTATAACCGCCACAGCCTCAGCCAAATTCGGTTGCTTTCTCCAATTATTAAACTCATCGATCACACTAAACACCCTCCCGCTTTTCCCTCCATCAACTATCTCATGTTCGCCCGTCGCTACTGTCCTCATGGCTGCCTCCTGCGACTGCGCTAGCCAGTCGCTAGTCACGCCGCTATGGTGCGCCGCCCGTGCCTAGTAGTACGCCGACATAGACATGTTTCGGTTAAGATTAGGGTTAGGGTTAGGGTTAGGGTTTTGGGGTGTGGAGATTGAGGGTGGTGGTGGAGATAGAGTGACAGAATCGACCGAATAAACAATGTCGCTTTGGTGGGGTGTTATGGAGGCGTCACTTTCTCAGGAAAATTTTGTACTTGGAGAGAGAAAATTTTTGTGTGATTTCGCGGTTCTGGTGGAACTTGGGTTTTTTTTAATTATTATTATAAGTTAATTACAGGATTTAGTATTTATATCTTCAATAATGTTTTTTACGATGGTATTATTGTAATTTATATATAATGGCATATTTTGTAATTTATTTAACTAGCATGTCTAATTTAAGTAAATTATCAATTTATTTAAATCCATTAAGTTATTTCAATATTTTATTTTTTAATTTATTTTTCAATGACTAATCACTCATCAACTTTTGTTTAGCTTCACAATGCCGTTACAAAAATATTATGTTAACGTAAAGGTATTTTTATATTTTTTATGAGTTAACGGCGGTTAATGATTAAAAATAACAAATTTTGAGGATAGGTTGATGTTTTTAATAATAAAAAGATAATTTAAAAATTATCACTTCACAAAGAAGGTAAGCTGAAATTAACCCATAAATAAATAAATAAATAAATAGAGCATTTATTTTATTCTTCCATAACGTGGTCTATTTGTTTCTTGGTTTCTTCGTGCTGACATGCTTTGCTTCTTCTTCAGTTATTCATCTTCTCTTGGTAAGGATATGTAACAAATTATTTTTTATTTAATCATTTATAATATATTTATTAATTGTAAAGTAGTAAAGACTAAAATTGATATTTTTTAGTTATTTTTTTAATTTTATTGTGTAAGATTAAACTATTGTTAGATCAAATCATTGAATTTTATCAATCAAATCTTTTAATTAATTATTGATTAATCATAGACTAATGATAGTTATTTCCAGAAAGAGAAGAAGAAATGCTGGAGATAAACCAAGTTGCCTGGTTTATGAGTTTTCCCTATCTATATACAAAATGCATTGCCGTTGTTGACTGGCGACTATGGCACTTAAAAACATTCTATAAAAAAAAGAAGAAGCTTAATTAAGAAAAGTTTTGATTAAATTAAGCAATTTTCTATTTAGTGCTCTTGTAAAATATTTCTTTGGCTTTCTTCATTTCTTTACTTTTCAGGTGTTAACTGATCTCAAACAATCAATTACTAGAGTCTAAAAAAAACTCTTCTTGCATTTTTTAATAAACAAGATAGTAGTCAATGATTAAGAGAGATTTTATGTGCTATTGATGATTTTAAACTAGATGAACGATCCGCATTTAAGTCCCGAAGAGTTGAAGCTTAAGGTGAAAATATTACTGTGAACCTTATCAAGATATTATTTCAAAATAAAATGGAAAAAGAGTTTTTATTAAATTATATGGTTATCTATACTAAAAGAGAATTTATTAACTATTAATTCAAATTCGATAATCTATGAATTTAATTCTCGAAAGTATCAAAAGACACAACTTAAATAATATTTAATTATAATTGAATTGCTTCTTGAATTCAATGTATTTTCTTATGCATTAATAAAATTTTCATTAAAATTTATATTTACAATTGTAATAATATTTGGACTTAGAAAAAATTTACCCCACCTAAATTTTTTTTATAACTTCGCCCCTGTACACAACCGCACACTTTTTAAATCATATTATAAATCGTCATATGTGTATATATATATATATAATGGATTCTGAAACTTGTTAATTGTGTTAAATAATTATTTTTCTACTCAACAGTATTACATCACCAAAAAATAATATTTTCTGTCTAAATATTATTGCTCTTAACATATTTATGCACTTGTTTTTTTTTTTTCAAACCTTCGTGGTAAGAGCCTAAGAGGGGCGGGACCTTCAGGCTGCATCAATAATGGCGGGCACTTAACTACCACAACCCTTAAAGGCTTAAACCCCCACCGTTTTCAAAAATCGGTTACCCTTTCTCTTTTCATGAAGCTATTCTTCAAACGCCATTGCAGCTCTCTTACAACTCTTAAAACCCTTCAAAACTCATCAACAGAAGTAGCTCAAATCCTTAACTACTGCAAATCCGGTGCGCTTTGCGATGCAATTTGCCTCCTAAACTCCACAGACTTGAGCACAGCTTTTATCAAGAAACCGGTCGTATACGCTTCTCTCTTGCAAACTTGCATCAAAGTCTTCTCATTCAGTCAGGGCCTCCAAATTCACTCCCACGTCATCAAATCTGGCCTTGAAAATGACCCTTTTATTGGTAACAGCTTGCTTTCTATGTATATTAAGTTGGGGCCTGATTTTGATGAGACCCAAAAAGTATTTAATGGTCATTTTATAAAAGATGTCATTTCTTGGACTTCAATGATTAGTGGGTATATTAAGATAGGTAAATCAAAGAATGCACTTGAATTGTTTTGTGAAATGTCAGGGCTTGATGTTGAGCCTAATGGGTTTACTCTGTCAGCTGTGAACAAGCCTGTCAGCTGTGATAAAGGCTTGTTCACAGCTTGGTTTTATCAGGCTAGGTAAATGCTTTCATGGGATGGTCATAAAACGTGGGTTTATTTCGAGTCATGTGATTTCAAGTTCTTTAATTGATCTGTATGGACGGAATTGTGAATCAGAAGACGGACGCCAGTTATTTGATGAATTGCCTGAGCCGGATGCTATTTGTTGGACATCCGTGATTTCAGCTTTTACAAAGAGTGATTTATATGCCAAGGCACTGGGATTCTTTTATTTGATGCAGAGGGAACATGGGTTGGTGGCTGATGGGTTTACTTTCGGGACAGTGTTGACTGCTTGTGGAAATTTAGGGAGGTTGAAGCAAGGGAAAGAAGTTCATGCTAAGGTTATTACATCGGGACTTTGTGGGAATGTCGTTGTTGAGAGTAGTCTTGTGGACATGTATGGTAAATGTGGCTTGGTCGATGAGTCTCACCGTGTTTTTGATAAAATGCTGAAAAAAAATTCTGTTTCATCATCTGCGCTGCTGCAGGGATATTGTCAAACTGGAGATTTTGAGTCTGTCATTAGGATTTGTAGGGAAATGGAAGAGATTGATCTCTTCAGTTTTGGAATTGTGCTTCGTGCTTGTGCTGGTCTGGCAGCTCTCAGACTAGGGAAAGAGGTTCACTGCCAATATATTAGAAGGAGTGGATGCAAAGATGTTATTATAGAATCAGCTTTAGTTGATCTTTATGCAAAATGTGGTTGTGTTGATTTTGCGCAGCAAATTTTTTTGCAGATGCCTGTTAGAAATTTAATAACATGGAATTCTATGATTTCTGGTTTTGTTCAAAACGGAAGAGGGGAGGAAGCTCTTAGAATATTTGATGACATTACTAAGGGGGGGACTAAGCCTGATCATGTTAGTTTTATTGGAGTGCTTTCTGCTTGTAGTCATATGGGTTTGATTGACCAAGGGCGAAAACATTTTGCTTCAATGACTAAGGAATATAGGATTAAACCTAAAATTGAACATTATAATTGCATGGTTGATCTCCTTGGTCGGGCTGGGTTGCTAGAAGAAGCTGAAACTTTAATAGAAAATGCAGACTGTAGACATGATTCATCTCTTTGGGAAGTTCTTCTTGGTGCTTGCACAACATGCAGAAATGCTCATGTTGCAGAACGTGTCGCAAAGAAGATTATGGAACTGGAACCTGACTGCCACTTGAGTTATGTTCTTCTAGATAATGTGTATAGAGCAGTTGGCCGGTGGAATGATGCCTTCAAGATTAGAACGTTAATGAAATATAGCGGGGTTAAAAAAATGCCTGGCAAGAGCTGGATTGAAGCAAACAGTAAACTGAATCATGATCTTGATTAGTTGGAAGAACAGGGAAATGCAAAATTTCATGTGCAAGGTTGACAGCCAGATGATGAGAAGAGATTAAACATTCTGAGGTTGATGAAAGATGATACCGGGCACAAAATGGACTAGATAAAGCAAAATTTCACGTTTAAGTATTTATGTATGATGGGCTAAAGAAACAGATTCCGGAATCAAGCTATTTATATGAAATTGAATGCTAAAAATTATCTTTGATCAAACAGCTTTGTTTGCTGTGAAATGCGAGTGCTTCAGATAAGCATAGTCGCTCAAGACAGCAGACATCCACTTTCTGTAACTAGTGGAAACAACTGCAAACCCGGGCACACCTTCATGCTTTCATTGCAAGTGCGACTGTAGAAAGTCATATCTTCTGCGGTCATGAGAAGTTGAATTTGATTTTTTTAACCACTTACATGTAACTAGACCACTAAGAATGAGATTTTGCAGATGTCTGTCCTATATTTCCTTCACTTTAGTTAGAAAGTTATAACGGGAGAACATGACATGATCCCAGCGAACTGCATGAGATTGAGAAATCCTGTCTTGTCCATTGATTTGGAAAGTTTCTTAGATCCTTTTGAGTTCAAAGCAGTAAAATTATTTTCGTTCTAATACCTTCATTGATCGCATAATGGTTCCGCTGTCCAAACATCGAGTTCCTTCCTTTTCCCTGTGTCCTAGTTAAATTGTACAGCCTGGATAAACATTTATGTCAACACTCAACAGCGAGTGAACAACGTTGCAAAAATCAAACAGGTTATGAAGCTTGGAAAGCTGTCAGTTTGGCAAATGGCAGATACTGCTAAGTATCCGAATGGAGAAGGGAAAGCTCAGGGAGATTTATTTGAAGAACTTCTAGAGACGAAGCACACTAAACAATCAACTTAAGTGAACAAGCAAAAATTGGTATTCACTAATGACACATTGAAGCTAATGCAGCAACATCAGCCAAAAATTACATTCTATATTTTCTCATCAGTTGTCTTAAAATATTAGCACCATTTTTTTATATAAATAGTGTGGGATGCTTGGAAAATACTGCAGCTGTACAATGTAAGTGCTAATGTGCTAGACACTACAAGGATGACAAATATTTGTACATTCTACACATTCAGATAACTTTCTTCAGAATTCTCTTCAAATTCAGAATCATCATGTTCTGGCGATTCAAATGCAGTTCTCATTTCTTGGCAAGCAAGATCAGCAAGATCTTCCCTGTTTGCATTCCTATAGGCATCAATGACGGCTTTGAACAGGTTTTCATTGGGTTCCATCTTCCCATATTTCAATTGGCTATGAATCCTCTTCACACCTTCAACCAAACCAGCTTTTCCATAACAACCTACGAGATTAATACAGGTAACAATGTCTGGTTCAAGGCCCTGATCCAGCATTTTCATGAACGTATTCAAAGCCTTGTCATTTTTGCCTGATGACTTGAAAGCGTATATTGCAACATTGTAGATGAAAGAATCAAGATATGCTTCTGCTTTGATCAAAGTTTCACAGGTACCAAGTGCTAAAGCATTCAAACCAACCACTGAATATACAGAGGTGATGATAGCTTCACTAGCATAGGGTTTCACTTCCTGGTAAGATGACTGTAGCTGCTTTACTGCTTCAATTGGAAAGCCTCCTTTCTTCAATATAGTAAATAATACTTTAAATGTTCCATTGTCAGGCAAAAGCTTTTGGGTTAGCATCTCATGCAATAATTCACCGCACTGACGTAACTGACCATTAGTGGCAAAGCATGCCATCACCTGATTATAAGATATAACATCTCTTAATAACCCCGACAGTTTCATCTCCTCCGCAACATCAATGGCTTCATCAAGCATGCCCATAGTCTTGTACAGGTACATCATTGCTGCAAATGACACCGCATCTACCTGACCCTTTTCTCTTATATCATTAAACATAGATTCGGCTTCTGTTACCATACCAAGCTCTGCATAAAGACTGATCATCGTATTTGATGCAACAGTATCTGGACCCCCTTCCATTTCCTTCATCTTCTCATAAACTTGTTTCGCTCCTTCCAAGCACCCAATCTTACTATAAGCCTTGATCAAGGAAGTTAACACTATCTGATTTGCCCACAGTCCACACTCTCTCATCATGCGGAAATATTGAAGAGCTTCTTCAACCTTTCCAGTTGCAGCAAATCCATTGATTAAGGAACCATAAACAACTTCATTTGGTTCCACACCTGCTCTCCTCATTTCTTGGAACAGATCAACTGCGTTGGAAAGCTGGCCGAGACGGGCATAAGCTGCAATAACTGAAGAGAAGGTCAAGCATTGAGGTTTGAAGCCTGCCCCTTGCATTGAGGCTAAGAGGTCCACTGCTTGACCCATTAGGTCACCTCCAGCAAACATCTGAACAAGAGAATTATAGGTGCACTCATCAGGCCAAGTCCCAAGATTTTTCATGACCTTGAAAAGAGAAAAAGCTTTATCATAAAGCTTTGACTTGCCATAAGCTTTGATCATGACATTATACTCAACAACACTCTTCTTCTGTCCCACCAAGTCTCTCTTGCCATAGAAAACTGTCTCAGCCTCAGCCCAAAGCCCCTTTTCAGCATAAACATCTATAATTGCAGCAAGTGTCTTTGATGATAGCCCACCATCCAATTGACACTTCTTAAAAATGATCTTGGCCTGATGAAGCAATCCCTCATTAATATACATCTTCATAACACCAGGAACAGAATGCTCATCAATATGCAGACCGTATTTCTCCATTTCAATAATTACAGCCTCTGCTTCTTGAACCATATTCCTCTGACATAATATGTGAAGAATAGCTCTTTGAGTTACACTATCAGGGAAAAGACCAACCTCTCTAATCTTCCAATAATACCTTAGAGCAGCATTAATATTCCCCACATCAGCATAAAGGGACAAAAGAATATTATATGTCTTTGTATCAGGGGATATTCTCCTTTCTTCCATCATACAAAACAAAGCTTCAGCCTCTGAAAGATTCCCATGACTTCCACAAGTGTAGATCATAGTATTGAAGGTAATTGTGTCCACTGCAACTCCAGATTTCAACATTTCAGCAAACACGTTAGCTGCATCCTGAAGATGCCCTGCCTTGCCATACAAATCAATTAATGTGTTATATGTAGATGTTAGTCTTGGCTTTCGAACTGAGTTCCCCATATCCAACAAACCCATGTTTCTCGAAATGGGATTTCTCCCACCTGTCCGGAAAAGCTCAGTAGACAGAAAATGCTTAAAGCTAACAGGCGTAGAGCCTAAATCATCTGTAGAATCCAATTCAAGATCATCCAACTCAAGACGCCCAAGGCACCAATCCTTATAAAATCTATCTGCACTATCAAACTCTCCCACTTCCTTCAAAACCCTAACAACTGTGTTCATAGTAACCTCGTCAGGAAAAATTCCTCTAAGTTTCATGTGCTTAATCCACAAAAGTGCTTCTTTAATGAGACCTGCTTTCCCATACACATCAACAAGCATTCCGTAAGTATTATTTGTCGGTAAAACACCATTTTTCGCCATTTCCATCCAACGTAGCCTCAATTCATCCCATTTTTGAGCCCTACCTAAAGCTCGAAGCACAATATTATAGTGAATCACATTGGGTACATAATCTTTCTGTGACTTGAAAAACTCAAAAACCCGAATAACTCTCTCCCAACTTTTCTGTTCTTTAAGAACCACAGTCTGTTCTTTTGGACTCAGATTTTCACAAAATGAATTAAGGGTGTTATCAATATCATCATTAGATTCGAAAGACCGTAATATTGAAGGCAATATGCCACCATACTTCTTTCTCCTACTATTAACTAAAGAACTTTTAGTAGGCGAAATTGTAGATTTTGAATTACATTGAAGTTTAAACCCCCCAAAAACCCTGGGTCCTCTTCGGTTTGGCTTCTGGGTATGCGAATTTTTTACAATTATGTCTAGGCCTGGGTCTACGTTTTGCCTTTTAGCACAGGTTTTGTGATGGAGATTTATAGACCCTGCAAAAACCCCAGCTTTGAAAGGAGAGTGAAGAATATGAAGCTTACTTGGTGAAAAGAAGTGATGCTGGAGACTTTCATGACCCAATTCTCTGGAACTGTAACAGTGAAGCATTGTTAACGCTATGGGTTTGTGGCAAACTAGGGTTCTAAATGAACAAGTAGAGAGGTTTAAGGTTTTCGTTGGAGAAGATTTGCAATTGTTATAGTTTGTCGTTTATTGAGAATGCAACCGGGTGAGCAAAGCGCACACATTTATCTTGTGTCATTCCATAAATGGGTAATTTTTAGGGCCCCCCTAAGATTTAACGTATTAACACTTACATAGGAAATATGACCTTAATTATAGAAGCTTCCCCTACCGTTTATGCTCAATTTCGTATATAGTCAGTATATGGAGGTAAGTTAGTAAAAGTACATTTAAAATTAAAATAGACAAAAAATTGCTTTGGAGATCTGCCCACTGAAACACTAAAAACCATTTTCTCTTTCATCAACAGAAGCACACACATACCCATCCACCTATGAAAATGCTTTGAAGATGGAAAAAAAAAATCAAACTTTAGTCACCAAACCCTGCAACTTTAGCTTAGATTTGTTAACAAGAAAAGTGTCGGTGGTGGCTTAAGGGTGACATCATATGAAAATCAATGGCATTCGGTGTCATACATGACTGCATTAAATTGGAGTAAAGAAGGTTAATCTTGAAAAGATTGGGGATTTTTTTATTTTTTAATGTATTCTATTTTAAATTAATTATAATTTTATTTTATTTTAATCATAGATTGGACATTTTTTTTGTTTGAAAATGAAAATGGGCTTGTGAAGTGTTGGAGAAATTACTGGCATTGTGTTGTTCACTAAAAAATTATATCAGTTTGTTGATGTGTTGAAGAAGATGCATGTTGTTTGTTACATTTAGATTTTTACCATCTAATTTGTCAAGTTATGAGCTAATCAAAACTTATGATGTTAGAAATTAGTGATTTTTATGTGGGTTCTTTGTCAAATAAAAATGGGTTAGCACTGTTATGAATAATATGGATGATGTTTGGAAGATTTGACTTCTTAACATGTGCTTGAACTAAATATACCTATGCAGGTTAGAAATTAGTGAAGTTGTATGTATTAATAATATTAGAAAATATGGGTTTGTTTGTGATGTTTTGAAGAAGTTGAAAAGGATATTGCTTGTGCTCCTTAATATGGAGATTTTTTCGTCACTTGATAAGAAAAACATTAGTGATAAATACAATGAAGAAATATAATTTTTTTAACCATGAATGTGTAAAAATATAATTTTTTTAATATTTTTTGTACAGGTCATATTTGAATTGAATTAATTGTAAAAAATTTTATCAAGGCCAAAAAGCTCTCGGCCACTGCTGCATGTGAAGCTAGTAAGAGGGAATTTTATAAGCCCAATTCAAAGAAGGTGGAGGTTACTTGACTCTTCTTGTTTCTAGATTTTTTTTTCTTTACTCTACTTCCCATTTCATCTTCAGCACATTTAGTAAATTTGGCAGGAATAATTGGAAAGAAAGAAGGCAAGATATGCTGAAAATTTGGAAAATAAGGTAGTTGTACTTCACAAAGAAGTAGAAGAAAAAACAGTAAAGGTCGAAGTTAGTGGTGGAGAATAAATTCTCATTCCAAAGGAGATAGTTGAAAAATATCATGCAACTAGGAGGATTTTAAAGATCAATGGAACTAAATAAATGTCAAGGTTATTGTGTATTAGAAATACCAAAGTTGATTTTGAACTGTTGTATTATGTTAAATTTTATTTTACTGTATAGTCTGGCTAGCCAAGTTTCCTAGTGGTAGTTTTGTTTTCCCCAGTTGAAGATACTGGGTGGCGAATTTTTATTTCCTAAGGTGTTGCAATGATTAGCTTAATAATTAATAATTGGCACCAAAGGCATTTTAGACTTTTTTTAGGGGCAAGGGTAATTTCGACCTATTACTGGTCAACTAATGGTCAAGGAAAATGAGTACAAACGGTAAGGGGAGTTTCTGTAATTACAGTCATACTTTCTATTCAAGTGCCAATACACCAAATCTTAAGAGAGGTCCCTAAAAATTATCCTTCCATAAATGTCTCAACGTGGATCAATAGTATAATATATTTAGTGTGTTAACAACGATATAAATTATTAAAAATTATAGTAATCAGTTATAAAATGGTTTAAAAAATAGTTATAAATTAAAAAATATTTATAAATATCCAGACGTGGATCATAACTTCTTTTTTTTCCTTGAATTCATTAGATTCTCAATTTAACTAGAAGAAAAATTCTACAAATCCATTATTAAAATTACAACATCAGTGTTATGATAAATATAAATTTTATAAATTATACATAAAATTAATAAGTGGAAGATAAAATATGTAAATTAACATAAAACTATTAATTATTAAAATAATTAACTTAATTTTTACAGAATTTTAATAAAAATAGTTTTATTCATTTACTTTAATTAAACAAAGAAAAAGAACCACTTATCAATTGAAAAAAAAAACTTGTATTGAAAACAGGTGGAATAGGTTGTATTTAATTGGTTTAACTATAAATTCTATTTTCGTTCTAAAATATTTATAATTTTTTATTTTCCATCATAGTATTTGTAAACTACACATGTTAATTAAGCAAAATTAGTGATGTCGATGTGGATCAAGCCAAACAAAATAACAAGATATTCTTATTTTATTAATCACATATGTGATATATCAATAAAATTATATCTAATTTTTAGTTTTATGCATTTTTCATGTACATTTAAACTTTGCCCTCTTACTTACATTTATATTTGGTGTCACTACTGAGGAGGCATAAATGATGTAAAATCACTTCATCTTATAGCAGCTTTGAAAACATTAAAAGAATAGTTTTTAAAATTTGATTTTAAAAATAAGTTTTATCCTTAATAAAACATTACATGTATTTTATAAAGAGTAATGATACAGCCACAAACTCTTGTACAAACTTATTTTGTACAAACTGATGTGGCATTAATTCATTGGTTGAATGAAAATATAAATTAATAAAAACAAATCATGTGGGCCAAGTGATATTTAATTCAACCAATCTTATCATGCCACATCAGTTTGTACAAAATAAGTTTGTACAAGAGTTTGTGGCTGTATCATTACTCTTTTATAAATTCAAAACTATCAGCATTCAATTTAAATACAAAATCAGTATATATATGTATGTGTGTGTGTGTGTATGTGTGTGTGTGTGTACATATGTATGTATGTATGTATGTATGTATGGTAATCAATATTATAATATTTTTTATTTTACATTCGTAATTTTTTATTTATTTTTTCAATAATCTTATATTTGTTTATTTATTTTACTTTTACTCATAAGTTTTATGTGTAGTTTACAAAATTTATATTTTATTTTACACTTATTGTTCATTTATAAGTTTTATACTATATTTGTAAGTTTTTATTTTATTTACCAGTAATTTATTAATTTATCATGATATTAATACTATAATTTTAATCACAACATTATAGAAATTTCCTAATTAATCTTTAGTATTCAAGTATCAGTTTTGTTGTTGTTCAACAAAATTTACTTTATTCACAATTAACTTTTGTCATAACAAAATTTATATTTTATTGTACACTTACTATTGATTTACTAGTTTTATAGTAATTTACTTATTTTACTTTCCATTTACAAGTTTTATGTTCCATTTCTAAAATTATGTTTTATTTTGCATTTGATGTTGATTTATTAGTTTTATCTTGTATTTACAAGTTTTTATTTTATTTACCAATAATGCAACAATTTACTATTTTTACATTAATTTAGATGTTTTATATTTCATTTACAAATCTTATGTTTTATTTTATAATAAATGTTGATTTACTAATTTTATGTTACATTTATAAGTTTTTATTTTGTTTATCAATACTATACTAATTTACTAGTTTCTTATTAATTTACTTATTTTACTTTCCATTTACAAGTCTTATATTCCATTTTTAAAATTTCTTTTTTATTTTGAACTTAGTATTGATCTACTGGTTTTATGTTATATTTGTAAGTTTTGTTTTGTTTATAATAGTACATAAATTTATCAGTTCCATTTAATTTTTTATTTGTTTTACATTCCATTTACAAGTCATATGTTTTATTTTTAAAAATTATGTTTTCATTTTATAGTTAATATTGAGGGTCTAGCTATGGTGCAACTGTGGTACCATACCACAGCTGCACCTAGCAATTGGATTAAGCTACAGTACATGTGTGCAGTTAAATCTAATGGTTAGGTGCAGCTGTGGTATGGTAACACAGTTGCACCATAGTTTTGTCCTAATATTGATTTACAAATTTTATATTAAACTTTCAAATCTTATGTTTCCTTTACAAAATTTATGCTTAATTATGATATTAATGCCACGATTTTAATTGCCATCATAGAATAACCCAACTGATTGGAATTCACGTTAAAGGTTACCTATTTCTTATCAATTATTATTAGTTGCTCATTAATTAAGTAATTATTTATCCACTGAATTAAGTAGATATTAAAATATTTAAATCCAAGTGTTTAAAATGATCCAATTATCAATGTTGTGAAAATCACATAGCATCATAAAAAAAAATCTTACTTTAGATGCTTATATGTTAATAAATTACTGATTATGAAAAGACTTTGTTTAAATACGATTTATTTGCAAGATGTTTTATTAATATAATTTCTAAGATGTTCATATATTACAAAACAAAGTTTCTTCTTTTTTTTAAAAAAAATAATTGTATCGGGTGCTGATCATTTCCTAATTACTGTCTTAATTATTTGAATTAAAAAGCTTTTTTAGCTCATGGCCATATTTACAAGGATTTTTCAATATGCTGTAAAAACAATTATAGTATCAATAGTAGGATTACTATCGGCCATTTAATTTAGAAGGAAATATCTCCATCCTTAATATATTTTTAATGAATAGTTATTATTTACCCAAGGCAATTACTTAATTTAAATTAATTTCTTAATTTAGTTTAGATCTAGCTATATGTTATATCCTAGTATCCTACTATTACAAAAAAAATTGTTTATATTAGTGATAAATTAAAAAAATTTATTAGATCCATTTGCTTTTCAGTATTTTGATTTTATTGTAATTATTGCTTCCTCTCATTTAATCTTAATAAAATTTATAGAATTTATAAAAATAAATGACACGACTCAAAAGTGTATTACTCTCAAGTATAAGAGTGTCTAGTTATAATATAACCCGGTGAGACCGGGGTCGAACCACATGGAGTTTTAAATCTAGTAAAACTAAGAAAATTAATTGTGGGGAAAAGAAATTATTTGAAATCAATTTAAAAATAAGCTAAGGTTTAGGATCCACTCTATGTATTCAAACTATAATTTTAATACTCTCCCATTTATATTTTGCCTCACTTTTACCAATTAATTATTATATCATTTAATTTTATGTGTGTGGATAAATATAGAATAAAGTACCTAATGTGCCACACTATATTAATGTGTCGACATTATGTCAAAATACTATAAAATTCAGTGAGATTTATAAATTAACATGATGTGAAAATAATTAGAAAAGAATTAAATAAATTTAAAAACTCATTTGAGAAAATAATAATAACTAATAGTTTGAAACATTGAACTTCACCCTTCACCTCAGTTTAATAAAATTAGCTACTCATATTGAAAGAAAACACAACACTCTTTTTATTTGATAAACTTTTTAAAATATATTACAAAAAAAATTGATACAAACGGAAACAAGAAAAGAAAAGAAAAAAATAGAAAATCTTCAGTCTCGGCTTCAGCTCTCCAAAATAGCTCTCCCCCGTCCCCTGGCTTTTATAGGCAACAATTGCCTCCTCTTCATTCTTTTTATTCTTATTTAATTTATTATTATATTATTATTTTATTTTTTATAAATTAAATGAATGTTGAGAAGTGTGATGGCTAGGAGGCGTGATGGCCTCCTGACCATCACAGGCAACCAAAACATGGTTGCCTTTTGCTTTTTTGTCATTTTGTTTTTTTTTGTTTTTATTATTTTATTATTATTACATCTCCTCAATTTTGTTCCAGTAGTTCTTCTTTGTTCCTACTTTCAATTCCAATTCCATCTTTATTCCTAAAAAATATTTCCAAGATAAAAATTAACAAATTACAAATTAATTTAACATAAAATATATTTGGGGAGTATTAAAATAATTTAGAAATAATGAACGCATTAATCGACACAATAAGTGAAAAACTAATAATTTTATCCTTATTAAATATACACTTTTTAGTATCAATTACACCCCCCAACCAGCTTATTTCTAGGCCCTAGCAATTTAAGCGATAAAAGGTTAGTAAAATTTCAAACTCAAATTTGAAAATCATTTTTTTTTAAATTGTGTTTGCTTCTTCCATCATATTAATGACAATAATAAATAAAAGTATAAGCATTATTTTCAGCATAAAGAAATCACACCCGCACAAAACAGTTCAGTAAAATTCTGTAAAATGATCAATTATCAGAGCTACATTAATCAAGCCACTTTTAAGAATGATACATCAAACCCCAAAATCTCACGATTAAGAGTGACTTTCTCAAAAGAAAATATACCCCAAATTAATTTGTCACTCTAAAAAAAATGATAAATTTGAGAGAATAATAAAACAATATCACATACTCTCACCAAGATAAAAAAAATAATGCCTACAGCTTAGGAATAAAATGATCCCAAGTCCAATGAATTACTAGCAAAATTTTATTTTATTTTTATGCATCACCACATCTTTTAGTCCATATTACCAGCTTTTACTTCAGACTATAATTCCCAAAAATCGAGAAAGACTTTTATTAGGACGTAACGTAGGCTAGGTTTATGGCTAACAAAAAAGGTAATAGGGAAAACAAAAATATATGTTTGAAAAATAAGAAACTTTTTGGAGATTACAATGTGCTTTTTTTTTACTTTATTTATTTATTTTATTTATTAATTCATATATACATATCATCCTTTTTTTCTTTTTTTCTTTTTTTTTGTATAGCACAATTATTAAGAATACATAATCATCCATATTTTTAAACATAATTGGGTGGTGGAAAACATAAAACATAAGGTGATACTCCTAATTGGAGTAGGAAAATATGATAGGTTACCAAAGAAAAGTTTTTTTTTTTTTCAAAGGCTCAAATGGGTTAACTATGGATTCTTTATAATAGGGTTGGCTAGAAAAGCTCAAACAGATCAAAGATGGCTTTCTGTCATCTTTTAGGGTTCTATATAATCTTTCATATCCATTAGTTCAATGGACTTTTAGATGTGACTGCACAAACTTTTTTTTTTAAGAAAATATTGAGATCTTGTACAATAGATTGTGAAGCTGTATAGGCAAACAAGGTTACTCTCCAAGGATAATAGGCTCAAAAACTCGCTTGGTCTTTTCATAACATGTACATTCCTCCAAATGGCTTAATCAATTTCACTCATTCAATTTCTCAATTTATGTTTCAACATGTAAAGGGAAAAACATAGTGTAATATAACTCAAGGCCAAAGATAATGCAAATACCAAAATTTGAAAATCGTCATGTTATCCAATGTTAAAATATCACACTGAAAAAGAAAACTCTTTTTTTTAAAGAAACACTAAAAGAAATTGGGACTGATTGCATAAACTTAAGGGAGATGATTAAGAGAAAAAGAGAAAAAGACCGAAAACAAAAAGTTAGAAACATTTGTTTTTTGGAAGAAAACACAAAAATTAAGAAGATGCGTTTCTAAAGACACTACATTCTATATTCTACCCTCTTCGACTCAAATTTTTATCCAAAGTTAATCTTTACAACAAAAATTAGTAAAAACATCACTAGGATTGAGACATTCCACAATTATTAACTTTTCCCTCACCCAATCCTAAAAAAAGACATTGTCCTCAATGTATAAAGAAATGAGTAGAGTTTAGAAGATATCACCTGGCTACTGCTGGAAATATTTACAAACGGAGAGTTAAATCTAATTTACACTTTTTACGAGAGTTACTGTCATCGTCATCAGTTGCCCAATCCAACGCCAAAGTCATGGGATCTGGTTCTGGTTTGTAAGCTTGCAAAAGATCAAGTAACTCATTAGCAGTAGGAGCACAAATGAAGAGTTTTTTCGCTAAGGATGGAATGGAGTAATTTTTTATTGCATGATTAAGAAATGTTATTAAGCTATCATAAAAGTTATTAACATTTAACAAACCAATGGGTTTTTTATGGATATTCAAATGGGCCCAATAAGCAAATGTAATTAGCGCCTCCAAAGTTGCAAGGTCTCCTGAGAAGAAAATAAAAGCGTCAGCATGATTCAACATTTCAGATATTCTTTCTTGCATACCTGAGATAACTAACTCTTCTCCAGTTGGTGGGTCTGGTAGACATCCTAATGGTTTTAAGGCTTTTGGAATGACGCCTAGCACTTGGCTTCCTCGAATGAAAGCAACTTCAGAGACAAGCTTTGATAACCCTCGGTCACCTCCTCCATCTACAAGATGTAGTTTCCTCTTTACTATAGCTCGACCAAGATCTACGGCTGCCTGAACGAACTCCTTATACTTTCCATAGCGAAATCCAGAAAGCACACAAATGTTTTTAAGTTGACTGCTTGAAGTTGCTACCATCAGAACAATTATAAAAAGAAACAATTTGTGAGTGCTTGAAAAGAAGTTCCTACTTAAGGATCTTGGTGACGGACATAATGATATACATCTGTAAATGGGGTGGTGTGTTTGTCAAATGGCGCGTGAAGCTTTTATCTTAATAATTCAAAGGCAAACAGTGAATAAAAAAAGCAAACAGTGATTAGATAAAAAAAACACAATAATAATAATAATGCAAAAGATAAAAGAACAGTAAAATAAAAGGATATTTACTGGTAGTTGTGATTATGGCTCACATCTTCCTCTGGTTTTATGTCCAGTAACGGCTTGAACGCCCTCTATGGATCGAGGATAGGCTTCCCATCCAGTTTTCTTATAAACTGGCAAACAAGGTCTTTTAGAGTCAAATTCCCAAGACTAAACTGTGCACTTTCCTTTTGGAACAACTTTCACAAATTTTGAATTTCACGTTGAACATATCCGCTCGGATGCGTCTCAAGAGATCGTAAGATATTATCCAACGATTCTTTACTCATGCCATCCTTAACGAATTTGATTTTATCTTCAGGATTTACATAAACCATTCCTAAAGCTTTATAATGTGGATTTTTGCAAGCAAGTCTTATACAGTGAGAACATTCAGAGCCAAGTCGCTTAGCTCTTCTTTTCTTAGCAAATGTACTTTTACCAAAACCAGGCATGTAGGAAATGAATGGATCAGAAAACTCACCTGCCAATCGGACCTTTGCTTTAATTAACCAGCGAATGTCAGCAGGAATTCCATTGATCATTAACAAACGCAATCGTTCACAACAAGCTTTGTAAATCTTCTTAAGAGCATTTTCAGGGAGAGAAGGAAAATGTTGATGCAAATTTTTTTGTATTTCTTCCATGCTTGACATTGAGGTTTCAGTTATTGTGGGAAACTGAGAATACCGACTTAAAAAGTCACGGAGTACCGTTATCCGTCATTTATACGGGAGAGTGAATCAAAACAAAACGAATCAAATCTGCAAAATCAAATCAAAAGTGAAAAAGAAAAATAAAACAAAACACACAAGGAATATAACTCACATTCGTCCTTTTATTGAATCCAGTTCCAATTGCAGATTATAAATACCATCCTCTATTTCCTTGAGTTGTCTTTCTAGATCTTTCATGTGAGATACTAACTCTGGTGGTTGCAGATCCTAAATGGGATGTAATTTACAAAATCGGTGCAATTTCCTCAGGTGAAATTTTACATGAAAAAGCGTTTTAAGATGATCGAAAAGGAAATTTCTCATGGATGTACTCATGACAAGTATAAAAATTTGGTGAGCTAAACCACAATTGTCAAACAACACACAATTAAAACAATGCAATGCACTCCATTCAAGACATAGGGAAAAGGAAAAAGAAAAAGAAAATCAAATAATTCAAATGATAAAATAACAGTAAATCAAATTCACAAAACGTTAAAATGAAAAGGCTTAATTAAAATTTTGGTGGGTCACTCAAATGGATTTCGGTATCTGCTTCATGTGGTTGGTATTCCAGATATGATTTCAATCTTTGGCCATTAACTTTAAATGTGACACCATCATTTGGATTCTCAATTTCTATGGCTCCATATGGATACACATTTTTTTACAACAAATGGACCATTCCACTTTGACTTTAACTTCCCTAGAAATAAATGAAGACGAGAATTATAAAGCAACATTTTTTGACCAATTTCAAATGTTTTCCGAAAAATTCTTTTGTCATGAAAAATTTTGGTTCTTGCCTTAATAATTCTGGAATTCTCATATGCATAATTCCTTAATTCCTCAAGTTCATTTATTTGCAATTTACGCACATTGCCAGCATCATCAAGATTTGAATTAAAAGCTTTAATGGCCCAAAATGATTTATGTTCAAGTTCTATTGGTAATTGGCAAGATTTTCCATAAACAAGCCGATAGGGTGACATTCCTAAGATGTTTTAAAAGTAGTACGATATGCCCAAAGTGCATCAATTAGTCGAAGAGACCAATCTTTACAGTTTGGATTAACTGTCTGTTCTAAAATTTATTTTATCTCCCTATTTACTAATTCAACTTGACCACTTGTTTGAGGGTGATAAGGGGTAGTAACCTTATGTGTAATTCCATATTTCTTCATTAAAGACTCAAATGACTTATTACAAAAATGTTTACCTCCATCACTGATAATGGCTCGAGGTATTCCAAATCTGCTCAAAATATTTTCTTTTAAAAAGCGGATCACAATCTTGTGATCATTGTGCCGATAAAGAATCGTCTCGATCCATTTTGAAACATAATCAACAGCAACCAAAATGTATACAAATCCAAATGATGATGGGAAATGACCCATAAAATCAATTCCCCAACAATCAAATATTTCAATGACAAGGATGTGGTTTAAAGGCATCATGTTTCACTTTGAAATAGACCCTATCATTTGACAATTCTTATACATTTTACAGAATGCATGTGAATCTTTAAATAATGTAGGCCAATAAAATTCACACTGCAATATTTTTGCAGCTGTCTTTTTTGAAGAAAAATGGCCACGGCATGCATCAGAATGACAAAATTGAATGACCCTACTTACCTCGTCGTCTGGTATGCATCTTCAAAAAATTTAATCGGAGCAGTACTTGAACAGGTATGGTTCATCCCAGTAAAAACTTTTCACTTCTGTTAAGAATTTCTTCTTGTCTTGGGAACTCCAGTCACATGGCATTTCACCTGTTGCAAGATAATTAACAATATTAGCATACCAAGACATTTTATTTATAGAAAACAAAAATTCATCAGGGAAAGAATCATTGATGGGTGTTGTTTCAATTGAAGACTCATTTGTAAGTCTTGAAAGATGATCTGCAACAACATTTTCAGCGCCCTTTTTGTCCTTGATTGTCAAATTAAATTCTTGAAGTAGTAAGATCGTATCAACCTTGGTTTGGCATCCTGTTTTGACATTAAATATCTCACAACAACATGATCAGAATAAACAATAGTAGATGAACCAATTAAATATGAACGAAATTTATCCAATGCAAATATTACAGCAAGTAGTTCTTTCTCAGTTGTAGTGTAATTCATTTGAGCACTATTTAAAGTTCTACTTGCATAATAGATGATAAAGGGCTTACCTTCATTTCTTTGCCCCAGAACAGCGCCAATGGCATAATCACTAGCATCACACATTAGCTCAAAAGGCAAAGACCAATCAGGGGATGTCAAAAGAGTAGTTATTTTTTCAAAAGCTTGTTGACAATCATTAGTCCATTCAAATTGTGTGTCTTTTATTAGGAGGTTACAAATTGGTCTAGATAAGGCACTAAAGTCTTTTATAAACCTCATATAAAATCCTGCATGTCCTAAAAAAGAACGGACTTCTCTAATTATTTTTGGTGAGGGTAATTTTGAAATGACTTCAACTTTGGCTTTATTAACTTCGATTCCTTTTGAAGACACAACATGGCCAAAGACAATTCCAGAAGTGGTCATGAAATGACATTTTTCCCAATTTAAAACTAGTTATTTTTCTTTGCACCTTTCCAAAACTTTTTCTAGATTATCAAGACATGTATCAAAAGAATTACCAAATACGGTTAAATCATCCATAAAAACCTCTAGACAATTTTCAACCATGTCACTAAAAATGTTTCACATGCACATTTGAAATGTTGCAGGAGTATTACAAAGTCCAAAGGGCATTCTCCTAAATGCAAATGTTACAAATGGGCATGTTAATGTGGTCTTTTCCTGGACTTCTAAGGTTATAGGGATTTGATAATAGCCAGAGTAGCCATCAAGAAAGCAGTAGTAGGGATGTCCAACTACTCTTTTGAGAATTTGGTCTAGAAATGAAAGGGGAAAATGATCTTTTCTAGTGGCATCATTTAATTTTTTATAATCAATGCACATGCGCCAACTAGATGGAATTCGTGTTGGGATTGGTTCACCTTTTTCATTTTTTACAACAGTTATTTCAGATTTCTTTGGTACTACTTAAGTTGGACTTACCCATTTATTATCAAAGATATGGTAGATAATGTTAACATAAATATGTTAATAATATTGATTTTGATGATAACAAATTTTATATGGTTTTTGACAAAAAAAAAATAATGGAGATATTTCTTAATAAATGAAAGCCTTTTATTCATTGCCTTATTTCTTCATAAAAGATGGACTTTCAAATTAGAAAGAGATTCTCTACAAAAACTTGTTTAAAATTGCAATTCTGGTTATAAACGGTGAACCGTTTATTTAAAACGGTTAACCGATTAAAGGCAGAGAGCAACATATTTCCTAAACCTCTAACCGTTTATGAAAAACGGAAAACACAAAAGATGGGAAGGTTACTGGAAATTAACGGTAAACCGTTTATTTCAAACGGTTAACCGATTAAAGGCAGAGAGCAACACATTTCCTAACCCTCTAACCGTTTATGAAAAACGGAAAACACAAAAGATGGGAAGGTTACTGGAAATTAACGGTAAACCGTTTATTTCAAACGGTTAACCGATTAAAGGCAGAGAGCAACACATTTCCTAACCCTCTAACCGTTTATGAAAAACGGAAAACACAAAAGATGGGAAGGTTACTGGAAATTAACGGTAAACCGTTTATTTCAAACGGTTAACCGATTAAAGGCAGAGAGCAACACATTTCCTAACCCTCTAACCGTTTATGAAAAACGGAAAACACAAAAGATGGGAAGGTTACTGGAAATTAACGGTAAACCGTTTATTTCAAACGGTTAACCGATTAAAGGCAGAGAGCAACACATTTCCTAACCCTCTAACCGTTTATGAAAAACGGAAAACACAAAAGATGGGAAGGTTACTGGAAATTAACGGTAAACCGTTTATTTCAAACGGTTAACCGATTAAAGGCAGAGAGCAACACATTTCCTAACCCTCTAGCCGTTTATGGTTAACGGAAACACCCAAAATGGAAAGGCTACTGGAAACTAACGGTGAACCGTTTATTTTAAACGGTTAACCGATAACGTCCAGAATTGAAGGTTGTCCTCCTCTGGCACTGATGAGGCCAAATTTGTTTTGCAGGTTACTGGAGTCAAACGGCTCACCGTTTATTACAAACGGTTAACCGATAGTATCCAGAGAAGCCACTTCACGCAAGTCCTTAACCGTTTAGTGTAAACGGATAACCGATGTTTATCTTGCAGGTCTCTGGAAGTTAACAGCGAAAGATTAAACGTAAACGGCAAACCGTTTATTTGAAATCTGGTCTAACGGTAACTTTGATCAATTGAAACGGCTAACCGTTTATTACTAACGGCGAACCGTTTTCTGTCCGACAGTTTGTAACGGCTAGATTTTCAGCTCCAGATATAAATAAGCTCATTCAAATTCAAAGAAGACTGATCACAACACGACCATTGAGCTAATATTCGAGAATACAACCTTCATAGAGCTTAGAACACACTCTTGCTTCATCTATTCACATATTAAGCATCATTGTGTAATCTTATATATTGTGAGAGGCAAAAACAGTTTGTAATCTTTTACTTTGAGTGATTGTAAGTGTTAGACCATTGAGCTAATATTCGAGAATACAACCTTCATAGAGCTTAGAACACACTCTTGCTTCATCTATTCACATATTAAGCATCATTGTGTAATCTTATATATTGTGAGAGGCAAAAACAGTTTGTAATCTTTTACTTTGAGTGATTGTAAGTGTTGGGATACACTTGGGTTAAGAGATTGGGAATAATCTCTTGTTGTAAAGGTCCATTGACACCTTGGAAGTCAAGTGTAAGCATTTGAAGCCTTGGAGGCTTGCTTAGTGGAATCCTCAAGCCCGGAAAGCTTGGAGGCGTGGACGTAGGCGAGGTTGGCCGAACCACGTAAAAATCTCGGTGTTTGAATCTCTCTTTCCTTATCTTTTTATATTGTGATCATCTTAATTGTTATTGCTTTGAATTTGATTTATAATTGCATTAAGATTTTTTTTAATAAATTGAATAATTTTTTAGAATCCCAATTCACCCCCCCTCTTGGGTTGCATACTTGTATTTCAGATAATTCCTACATCTAGTAGTTTAAGGACCTCATTCTTTACCATTTTTTTCATATGAGGGTTTAGTCTTCTTTGTGGTTGACGGGTTGTTTTGGCATTTTCCTCTAAGTGTATTTAGTGTGTACAAATTAAAGGATTAATGCCTTTTGTGTCTTTTAAGGTCCAACCAAATGCAGTTTTATGTCTTTTTAGTACAGATAACAACTTACCTTCTTGATCATGCATGGGCTGGGAAGAAATTACCACCGGATATGTCTGCTGCTCTCCAAGATAGACATACTTCAATTTTTTTGGTAAGGGCTTCAATTCGAGCTCTGGTGCTTCCTCTTTGTTTGGTTCTTTAGGTTGCACCGTATCTTCAAAGTTTGATTGGTCATCGTCGCCTATAGGTACCTATATAGAATCAAGTGTAGGGCATGTGTTAGCAGTATCGCAATCTAATTCTTTACTTGATTCAAAAGAATCAGCAAAACAAATTTCAGCGGAGTTTGTAAAATTTTGCCATCCCTACTGAGGAAATCTTTTTTTATTTCTTTTTTTGTTTTCTAGTGTAATCAATATCCTTGTAATATATTTCAAAAGTTTGTCAAATAAAAAAGATTGTTTTGTTTTCTTTCAATATGAGTGGCTAATGTTACTAAGCTGAGGTGAAGGGTGAAGCTCAAGGTTTCAAATTATAAAATTAATTACTTTCTCAAGTGAATTTTAAGTTGATTTTATTTTTTTTCTGGTTATTTTTATGTCATGTTAATTTATAGATTTCCTTCGATTGGTATGGTATTTTGACATAATTTCAACACATTAATATAGTTGTGGTATATTATGTACTTGATTCCATATTTATCCACACACATAGTTAGTTAAAAAATTAAATGACATAATAATTAACCAGTAAAAGTAAGTGAAAATATAAAAATGAGAGAATATTTAAACTATAGTTTGAATACTGAGAGTAGATCTTGTAACCTTAGCATATTTTTAAATTAATTCCTAGTGATTTCTTTTTCCGCAATTAGTTTTCTTTATTTAACAAATTAACTACTAGATTTTAAATTCCATGTGGTTCGATCCCGGATTCACTGTGTTATATATTATAACTAGATACTTTTATACTTGGGAGTAATAATACTTTTAAGTCGTGTCACAAAGTTTCTTATGGTCTAACATGAGTTGTACATTAAATGAATTCCTATAAAATTATAACATATGCCAACGATATAAAGCAAACAACATGAGGCTTGCCGACCTGCTACAACCAGTAACCTATTCCAAATCAGATGTGGACTAACATTTCAATAGACTTCATATAAGGGTTTCAATCTTCTAATGGGCACATTATCATCTTGGCAGTCATGGATCAATTGTCAAAATATGTCTACTACGTGCCCTTGAAGCACCTATTTACTACTTTGAATTAGGGGTGGGCATCTGTTCGGTTCGGTTCGGTTTCACGATAAATTTTCAATTTCGGTTCGGTTCGGGCTCTAAATTCAAAAAACCCATTCGATTTTTAGAGAAAATAAAAACTAAACCGGAACCGATAGTTCGGTTCGGTTCGGTTTCGGTTCGGCTTCAGTTTTTTTGTTCGGTTTTGGTTTTTCGATAACGGTTCACTTAACGGATCAAATTAACAAATTGATTTTTTGGTTTATCTTAACTTGCACACAAGGCCTACTATAATCAATGTATAATCAACAAAAAAAAATTTACAAATTTGTATAAGTAAAAAAAAAATACAAATTTTGGACTAAACTGAATAATTTTTAGAATCATTGTCATTGTTTTTAATATAAAAACTTTTGGCTCAAAACGTAAATAAAATAAAAAAAGTTTGTGTCATAATATAACTTATCAAAAATATAGGGATCAGAATGTTATTTTGCCTTGTTGACTTTTGGTCAAGGACCCTTTTGAAAAGTTTGCAAAATATGTTAGGTCATAATAGGATTTCTATATGCAAATATTTTCTAAATATTAGGTCATACTAAAATTTAATAAAAGAGAGGGATGCAAATGATATTATCAGTTCGGTTCGGGTTTTTTAAAATTTGATCTGAAAACCGTACTGAATTTCTATATTCGGTTTTTTTGAAATAAAAATACCAAAACCAAACCAAACCGAATTTTTTTCGGTTCCGGTTTGGTTTTGCCCACCCCTACTTTGAATGTAGCAAAGCATTCATCAGCAACGTGGTGTGCCTACATGGCATTCTGACTTCAATTGTCAGTGACAAGACAAGGTGTTTAATTAGATCATTTTAGTATACACTATTTCAGACACAAGGTACCTAGTTATACATTAGCTCTAGCTATCACTCATAATTTGATGGCCAAACTGAAGTGGTCAATCACACCTTGGAGCAGTATTTATACTGTTTTGTAAGAGATTAGCTGTGAAAATGGCTAGAGCGGATCGTTTAGGCTGAGTTTAGTTACAATACAACCACTCATTCTTCCACCAAGTTGTCACCTTTTGAAGCTATTTATGGTATTATGCCCTTATGTTTATGACCATATGTTCCAAAAACTTCACAGGTCCAAGCAATGGATGACTATCTCTGTGACAGAGACTTTACTTTGTGTGAGTCATGACAAAATCTTTTACAAGCTTGGGAGTGTATGAAATCTCAAGTAGACCAACACCGACAAGAGGTAACTTTCATAGTTGAGATTATTTTATTTGATGTTATAACCATATCAACAATCATCAGTGGCCTTTTGTGGTTCCATGACGTTTGTCCCATGTGTTTTTGGTATCAAATCATTGAGAAAGTGGGATCAATTACTTGCAAGTTAGCACTTCCTCTTGGCTCATAAATCCATAATGTTTGCCATGTTAGCTTACCTTAGAAGCATTTGGGACCAACACTACTTGCTTCTCCTCAGCTTTCCCAATGTTAGATACTTTGACAATCCTTCCACAATATAAAGCTATCCTAGATTGGCGTGTGATGCACAAGGGGAATTATTGTCCAAAGTCTGAAATCTTGGTTAAATAGGTAGGTGCATTAGATGAGGATGCAACTTTGAAAAATGAGTGGCGCTTTCCCAAATTTTACCCTGATTTTATACTTCAGGACAAGGACGCTACAAGCGCAGGGGGGAGGAATAGTATGTGCAGATATGCTCAATATGCTTAGGGCTTACATGCATATCTTAGAAGCAAGGAAGAGCGGAAGATTTGGAAAGATTTTATCAACGTTAGCAATTGATCAAGACTTAGTCAAGTTGGTAATATGCTTGGGGATTACATGCATATCTTGCAAGTAAGAAAGAGCGAAAGATTTGGGAAGACTTGGTCAGCGTTTACACTTGACCAAGACTTAGTTAAGTTGGTTAGTATTATGTTAGTTGAATATCTTAGTGGGCTTTGTTCAATAAACTTTGGCTGCTAATTTTTAGCTTGAGTTGGTTATTTTTCATATTATTCAGCTATTGTTTCTTAGCTTAGTGTACGAAGTTCAGAGGCTATATATATGTAGTTTGGAACCAGTGGAACAAAGGCATGTGAAAAGTTATTAATGCAACACTTCTTTATTACTGCAACACTTCCTCTCTTTTTTCCTCTTTCCATCTCTATCTCACTTCTCGGTAGCTAAATTTTCGTATCAAAATGATTGTTGTAAAGTAAAGATAATAATGAAATATAATGATGAGAATACAATAGTGCAGAGCGTATTTTTGTGATTTTATAAGCTATGGTTAGAGATGTTTAGGAATTTCTTTTAATTTGAACTTATAAAGGAATCGAGTTTTCAATTTTGTTCAGTATTAATCCAATCAGTTTTTAATATTAATCAAACCAAAGTTTAATCAAACTGGTTTCTAAAATTTAACTGAACCAATCAAATCCAAAATAAAATTTAAGTTCGATTTGATTTGGGTCAATCCAAACTAAGTGCCCACCTCTAATTACAATACACAAAATGATTGGTCTAAATTCCACCCTATATAAGAATTTTTAACTTTTGAGATCAAACAATGTATATGTGTTTTAGGAGAGTAATATTACCTCCATCATCAAGAATGTGCAGGCAAGTAGCGAGTGGTTATGACATCTCGACTCACTGATTTTCAATGCTTTTAAAAGAAGGTTGCTGGAAAACCATCTTGGCTAAGGACTTTTGTTGGATGCATTTGATTCAAGGGTTCAATAAAGGGTTCACATCAACACTTGCCTGAACTTTACACTAACTTAACAAAATTAAATTATTGGAATTAAAATCATCTTATGAATTATTATTAGAATGTTGGGATAAAAAATCCTTTGGTGAAAACCATCACCTATAATCCAGGAACATTCATGTTGTAACACCAAGAATCAATAATAAAATTATGCGGAAGCATACCTAAATCCATAACACTAAATTACTCTCTAGGATTCCAGATCTACACCTTTTCCTAGAGAATCTTTTAAGTCTTCTTAGGGTTTCTCTGTAACGATGGGATTTTAGAAAGAATAGAAAGATACATGTGACATATGGACCATAACCACTTACTAGAAAACATTTTTCTGTTGTCACTTTCTTAATTCTGGCCATCGTAGAATTCGAATATTATTGGGTCTCTACACACTAAAGGCCCACACCTTATTAGATGCATTAAAGTTCATAATATCGAAAACCAAAATAGATCACTTTTTGTTTGGCTTAACCTTATGTGATAGTCCGCAACACATAATTATTCACATATAAGCCCAATGTTAGATTAAGATCCAACAATATTAGATTAAAAATCCAACAATCTCCCATTTGAGCTATATGTGTAACCTTATAATTATGCTTTACAAAAATAACCGTATGAGCTCAACTTTATTGTCATTAACTAAATGTATCTATAACCAATCCGGTCCATCAATCATGCTAACATAGGATCAAAGCGGCCTTCGTTATAATTATCGTAACTCGACACATCAATGGTCACTATGCCAATACAATTGAATGACATGGATTATGATGTGGATGTATAGCATGAAAATTTCATACAATGTGATCTTAACATGCCTATTTCCAACTGGTCCACCTTAAACCTTAGTGAAATCAAACTATACCAAAATCAGAGTGTGAATATACCAAAACTTTATTTTTGCAGAAAATAACCTAAATATCCATAAACCAAAATAACTAAAAACTGTTTATATTACAAGAGCATCTAAAATCACAAACTTCTACAAAAACCGAATATCCTTCAAAGACATGACACCCATACAAGCAGTGTGCTCATGAAACTTCTTGGGTGGCAATCCCTTAGAAAGCGGATTCACAATCATAGAGTCTGTCCCAATGTGCTCTATGGACAATTGTCCACTCTGAACTCTTTCTTTAACACTAGGAACTTAATGTCTATATATTTTGACTTCGTCAAGCTCCTGTTGTTATTGGAATACAGCACTGTTGACCTATTGTCACAAAATAATCTGAGTGGCCTATTAACACCATCTACAATATGCAGTCCTGTGACAAAATTCTGTAGTCATATTCTGTGATTGGATGTCTCATAACATACTATGAACTCTATTGCTATCGTAGAAGAGTCTATAAGAGATTGTTTAGCACTCTTCTAAGAGACAGCCTCTCTATCTAGTAGATAGATGTAACCTGAAGTGGATTTCATACTATCTTGACATCCAGTAAAATCGAAGTCAGTATACCCAAGATCTCAAGCTTATCCTACCTCTGATATGTGAGCATGTAGTTTTTTGTTCTCTGTAAGTACCGCAAGACCTGTTTGGCTATTTTCCAATTGTCTAATCCTAGATTACTTAAATATCTGCCCAACATCCCAATAATGTACCACAAGAACCATCATATCTGCCATAATATTTGCCACCACGGTTAGATCTAGCGCTTTTTATTCTTTTGTCGAGTTGGTTCTCAGCTTCAACTTTAAAAAATTTGAACATATCCAAGGACTGTGACTTTTTATGGAAGAGATACATATAGTTAAATCTAGAAAAATTGTCTAAGAATGTCATAAAATATTGTTGACCATTCCAATCAGCCGCGGGAAATGGCCCACAAATGTCTGTATATATGAGTTCTAAGACATCTGAAGTCCTGTTGGCTTCAAATATCCTTTTATTAGTTTGTTTCCCCTTGATACAATTAACATATATGTCAAAATCTATGAAACCTATGGGGTCGAGAATTTCTTCTAAAACAAGTCTCTCTATTCTCCGTCTGGAGATATAACCCAATCTCTTGTGCCATAACGCAGGTGAATTCTCATTGGTTAAATTTCTCTTTACACCTCGTGTACTTAATTGCATAGATTCATTAAATAAATCAATTGTATCAAGCATATAAAGATTATCATCGTCCAACAAAGAACCGGAACCAATCAATTTTGAATGATAAAACAAACTAAATTTTCCATTCCTAAATGAACAAGAGAAACCAAAATCTGTCCAAAGCATAAATAAAAATCAAATTCCGTCTAAAAGATGGAACAATAAATATTTCATCAAAATCTAAATAAAATCCAGTCTTTAACAATAATCTAAATTTTCCAATTGCTTCTACTTCAACTATCTTGCCATTGCCCACATAGATGTATCTTTCACCATCACTGGGTTTTCAGCAACTCAAGCAACCCTGCATAGACACATTGATGTGAGTAGTTGCACGAGAATATATCCACCACATGTCTCTAGGTACCAAAGTTAAATTAACCTCAGAACAAACCAAACTAATAAGCATATCTTTCTTAGCACGCCATACGTGATAATTAGTGCAGTGCTTCCTCTTATGCCCTTCAGCCCCATAGAAGAAACAACTAGTACTTTTTGGATCACTTGATTTTTTCTATTATTTCTTTTGAGGTGTTGTATCTACAGCTTTCTTATCCTTCTTCCTTTTTCTTGCCCTTAGGAGTAAAAGTTAGGTGAGCACTTTCTGCTTTATCTTTCTTCAGCCTATCCTCTTCCTAAACACAGTGTGATATGAGATTATTCAGAGACCAAGTCTTTTTCTAACAATCATAGCTCACCTTAAACTGGTTAAACTGTGTTGGTAAGGATATTAAAACCAAATGCACTTGTAAGTCCTTAAAAAGTTCAAACTTAAGTGCTCTTAACTTAGAAGCAAGATGACATCTCCATGATGCACTCCCTGATATTTCATTTACCCATATACCTCATTAAAATTAGGCTTGTCAAGAGCGTACCAATTTTAACCTTTTCATTCTTGAAAAACCTTTGTTCAATCTATGCAAGAAACTCCTTAGTCGTAGTTGCTTTTCAGTCGTTGAGCCCCTGAATGCTTCTGGAATAGCCTTCTTCATGATCATGATACACATACGATTTGATCTCTCCCACCTTTCCATTTCCCTTTTATCATCAGGGGTACTCTCATCCGTAAGAGGTGGGGGAGAATCAACCCTTAACGAATGATCAAGATCCATGACTACGAGAACTATTGAGAGGTTCTCGTGCCATGATTTGAAGTTAGAGTCATTTAGCACATGAATAGAATTGATGTTGGCATCATATTAGCAGTAGACATAACTGAACAAAGAACAACAAACAAACAAAACAAGTTAATATTAGTCTAAAAAATTTCAAATAAAGATAAACCTCATATCAAGATACCAGACACTCAATTAATATTTTATCTTTAGACAAAATATTAACTTGTAAGTGATATCTTAGTGTAGTAATCAAACACTGATAATAAGAACATGTCAAACAATAAATCTTCCTTTAGGCTTATTTATTACTTACATGTAAAACCAAATAATCATCACATGTTTATTACAACAGGTGCACATATATTTATTAAATATGGATCTTCCTTTAGACCAATCGATATTTATAGAAATTACATATACAAAACTGTTTATATTTCAAAATAAATTAATTTCCACAAGAGAGTCACTTTGGCAACATATTGCTTCAATTAATTTATTTTAAAATACATATATACCTTCCAATATTTGAATTTAAAATTATACTAAAAATTATCCAAAAATAATAAAAAAAATTACGTCAAACCTCGGTCAATGGTCAAAATCAACGGTCAACATTGACCGTTGACCAACTCAGGGCTGGACCTGTATCTCTTTACACCTCGTGTACTTAATTGCATAGATTCATTAAATAAATCAATTGTATCAAGCATATAAAGATTATCATCGTCCAACAAAGAACCGGAACCAATCAATTTTGAATGATAAAACAAACTAAATTTTCCATTCCTAAATGAACAAGAGAAACCAAAATCTGTCCAAAGCATAAATAAAAATCAAATTCCGTCTAAAAGATGGAACAATAAATATTTCATCAAAATCTAAATAAAATCCAGTCTTTAACAATAATCTAAATTTTCCAATTGCTTCTACTTCAACTATCTTGCCATTGCCCACATAGATGTATCTTTCACCATCACTGGGTTTTCAGCAACTCAAGCAACCCTGCATAGACACATTGATGTGAGTAGTTGCACGAGAATATATCCACCACATGTCTCTAGGTACCAAAGTTAAATTAACCTCAGAACAAACCAAACTAATAAGCATATCTTTCTTAGCACGCCATACGTGATAATTAGTGCAGTGCTTCCTCTTATGCCCTTCAGCCCCATAGAAGAAACAACTAGTACTTTTTGGATCACTTGATTTTTTCTATTATTTCTTTTGAGGTGTTGTATCTACAGCTTTCTTATCCTTCTTCCTTTTTCTTGCCCTTAGGAGTAAAAGTTAGGTGAGCACTTTCTGCTTTATCTTTCTTCAGCCTATCCTCTTCCTAAACACAGTGTGATATGAGATTATTCAGAGACCAAGTCTTTTTCTAACAATCATAGCTCACCTTAAACTGGTTAAACTGTGTTGGTAAGGATATTAAAACCAAATGCACTTGTAAGTCCTTAAAAAGTTCAAACTTAAGTGCTCTTAACTTAGAAGCAAGATGACATCTCCATGATGCACTCCCTGATATTTCATTTACCCATATACCTCATTAAAATTAGGCTTGTCAAGAGCGTACCAATTTTAACCTTTTCATTCTTGAAAAACCTTTGTTCAATCTATGCAAGAAACTCCTTAGTCGTAGTTGCTTTTCAGTCGTTGAGCCCCTGAATGCTTCTGGAATAGCCTTCTTCATGATCATGATACACATACGATTTGATCTCTCCCACCTTTCCATTTCCCTTTTATCATCAGGGGTACTCTCATCCGTAAGAGGTGGGGGAGAATCAACCCTTAACGAATGATCAAGATCCATGACTACGAGAACTATTGAGAGGTTCTCGTGCCATGATTTGAAGTTAGAGTCATTTAGCACATGAATAGAATTGATGTTGGCATCATATTAGCAGTAGACATAACTGAACAAAGAACAACAAACAAACAAAACAAGTTAATATTAGTCTAAAAAATTTCAAATAAAGATAAACCTCATATCAAGATACCAGACACTCAATTAATATTTTATCTTTAGACAAAATATTAACTTGTAAGTGATATCTTAGTGTAGTAATCAAACACTGATAATAAGAACATGTCAAACAATAAATCTTCCTTTAGGCTTATTTATTACTTACATGTAAAACCAAATAATCATCACATGTTTATTACAACAGGTGCACATATATTTATTAAATATGGATCTTCCTTTAGACCAATCGATATTTATAGAAATTACATATACAAAACTGTTTATATTTCAAAATAAATTAATTTCCACAAGAGAGTCACTTTGGCAACATATTGCTTCAATTAATTTATTTTAAAATACATATATACCTTCCAATATTTGAATTTAAAATTATACTAAAAATTATCCAAAAATAATAAAAAAAATTACGTCAAACCTCGGTCAATGGTCAAAATCAACGGTCAACATTGACCGTTGACCAACTCAGGGCTGGACCTGTTCGGATTGGCCCGAACCAGATCTTGAACTAGTGCACAAATCAAACCAATCTTTTTTTTTTAATGGGCTAAAGTTAACCTGAACTCATCAAGCCCAACTTGTTAGGCCCAAAACCAGATTTCATTAAGCCCAACTAGATTTAGGATTTAAATGCAAAAGGTTTTATTATTCTGCCGAAAAGAAATTTTATAATGCCTTAGGGATCTATAGGATATTAACTATGAAAACTCTAACCCCCTTTTGTTTCTTTTCTTCTTCATTCGCAGCCATGCCGTTGCTTTTCAATCAAGCCGCCACGGTGTGATGACCGCTGCTGGCTTGCCGGCACAACCATGGCCGGAAGTCATCCACCCCTTTTTTTCAGTCTCTTTCTTCCTCCTTACCTTCTGCCGCGGCATTCCTTACCTTCTGGCGACGATGCCGGAGGTGGCTGGGTTGCTGCCGGCTCTAAACTTTAAACCGAAATTTTTTTTTGAATCTAAATTTTTTTTAACTTTAAACTATAAATCCAAATTAAAAAAAAAATTCTGGAAAAACAGTTACATATTTGTTCTCAAATTTTATATTTTTAATAATTCTAATATTATTAAATTCAATAATACTCGAGATTTAATCATTAATTAAAATTAAATTTGATTCTCAATTATTTAAAATAAAGAGGCTCTGATACAACTTGTTGGGACAAGAAATCCTTTAGTGAAAATCATTATCTATAACTCAGGAACATTCATATTATATCACCAAGAATCAATAATAAAAGTATGTGGAAATGTGCTTGAATCCATAACTCTGAATTGTACTCTAAGATTGTGTAGTTGGCCTTCTAGATCTACACGTTCTCCTCGAGAATTCTTAAAGTCTCTCTCTAACAATGAGATTTCAGAACGAGTAGAAGATATGTGTGATCTGAGGACAATAACCACTTATATACACAACATTTTTCTGTTGTCACTAGTTATTTCTAATTCTGTCCATCATAGAATTAGAATATTATTGGGTCTCTACACATTAAAGGCACACACTATATTAGATACATTAAAGCTCATATTATTGAAAACCTAAATATATCACTTTTAATTTAACTTAACCTTATATGACAATCCGTAACACATAATTATTCATATATAAATTCAACGTTGAATTAAAAATCTAATATTATTGGATTAAAAATTCAATATAAAACTCGGCTTAACTTTTTAAAATGTGACATGTCACATATCTATAATGATAATATGTGATTGGAATTTTTAACTACCATAAAATGCCGATATATTAACCACCTTCGAACTTAGAATTGGTCGAGGAATGATAGTTGTGATTTTAGTAATTCTATATTTTTATAAATTAACTATAAATCACGACGTGAAATTTTTCACAAAATCAGAGGCAATAAGCAAAAACTATTGATCTACTAAATATTCTTTTCATGATTGGGATATAGGAAGATGGCGAGTGATGCTCATTAGAACCAAAGTTAACCAAATAAGAAACAATTGTACCACTACTAAGAAGAATCTTTAGTTTTAGCCTCTAAAGTCTTTATTCATCTCTATGCATGGAGAGATTTGTAAATTTAGTAGCAACTTGCTTCAAATCCTAGAAATACAGTTTAATCCAAAAGCAATCATCAATTAAAATTCTATGAAAATACAGACAATGGAGTTTAACAGGGCAACAAAGAAACACCCACTAGTAAATTGCAAATTTCTCATCATTCATTCACAAATGAACCTCAAATTTACAAAACAGTTTGATAAAATTGGTTTTCTTTTTGGTGGTGGGGGCGGGGTGTTAAATTTAAAAGAGAAAAATAACAGAAGGGGGCTCCCTTCGACTTCAAGTAGCTCAATGATATTGTCTTAGCACTTAGCTAGTGATGTCTTCGAATTATCTACCTCTCGAAAGAGCCTTCTCAGCAGAGTCCATTTCTTCAAGAATCCTAGCCTTTCTCTTAGCAGGAATGGGAGCAGTGGGTCCAAAACTAATGTAGTGACCAGAAACAGCATTCAAAGCTGAGTAAATATCTCTAAACGAAGCTCTGCCCAGCAAAGCTTTCTCTCTTCTGTACTTGGCCACCCAAGTATTTGACACGTCTCTTAGCTCAGCTACAGAGGTGGCCACATTCGGGTTCTCCTTGTCCATTGTGATGGTCGTTCTCACTTTGTTGATCACATCTTCAGTGTCCTTCACGTACTCCTCATCAGAAGAAGCAAATGCTGCTGGTGTTGACACAATGAGAGGAGCACCGAGTGTGGTGGCAGCTGAAAGGGTCAGGAACTGGCGCCTGAGTAGGGTTTGCTTTTCTGGTGGTGGTTCTGCGGCGGCGACGGCGGCAGTGACGGTTTTGGTTTTGACGGCGAAGAGGGCGGCGGGCTTAGAGGTGGGTGTTACGAGTGTTGGTGAGGACATGATCATAATTTTGATTATGTGTGGTGAAAAGTGAGAGTTGTGTTTGTAGAAAGGAGAGGGGATTTGTATTTGTGACACGTGGGCTTATCACCTTATCTTTATATTTTAGGTTATGGATGAGAAAAGACCCAATGCCATCTTACATTTAGATCTTCAGTGGTATGTGTCATTCTCGAGCCTGAAATTGAGGTTTTGCCGAACAACTTTACGCGGAGCAATGCTAAGAATCGGAATAGTTTTAAATGACGGCTAGCGTTACATTTAATTGTTTAGATGATAGAGCATTTATTTCATTAGTCATGACGTTTATTATTTAATAAATAAATAATAAATAACAATTAAAGGCCTATTTGTAATTGATTTTGGAAGGTTTAAAAATAATTTTGAAAATTTAAAAACTAATTTTAGTATTTAGTAAAAAAAAAGAAGTCATAATCACTTTTATCAAAATCAACTCCTCCTACAGTTGACTTCAAATGTAAGAAATGAATAACTTTTAAATTCTGATTTGGAGAATCAATTTTATCTTTTAATACAATTTCATAAATATCTTTAAAATTAAAGTAATAATACAGCCACAAACTCTTGTACAAACTTATTTTGTGCAAACAGACGTGACATTAATTCATTGGTTGAATAAAAATATAAAATAATAAAAATAAATCATGTGGGCCAAATGATATTTAATTTAACCAATCTTATCATGCCACATCAGTTTGTACAAAATAAATTTGTATAAGAGTTTGTGGTTATATCATTACTCTTAAAATTATTACCTAAACCCAAAATTATTCTTATTCAAATTGGAAACAAAATCAATATTTTAATTCATTTTTATTATAATTCATCAATATATAATTTATTAATATCAATTTGTTGGCCGAATTATTATTAAATTTGTTTCACTATATTATAAATTTAATTATCAATTATTTTAAGATAAAAATATAAAAATAAAATCAATATATTATAAATTTTATTTTTAGTAAAAATTATTATAATACACAATTAAAAATATTATATGTATAAGTAAATTTTATCCTACATTATGTACATTTTAGTTATGTTTTTCTCTCAGTAGTTTAAAAATAAAATTTATCAAACGTTCATAACTGCTTTCAAAACTCACAGTACTTCTAAAAATAAAATTAATCAAACACTTAATTGATTCTCTTCACAACTGATTATTTCTAATTTTAAAAGTTACAGCATTCTCCAATTAGCCCTAATTGTCAAATTAAAATTTAATTATTGAGATTTCAAATATTATTATTGATGCCAAAATATGGTCGAGTCAACGTGTATGCTATTAACTAGTTCTCAACATTATCATTTGAATTTATTTATATGTGGATGCGGTTTTGCTACTATTTGTAAGTCTAAACAGAAATAAGTGAAAACAAGTTGGAACCTGGCGAGCAAGTGCAACAATAGAAAGTGGTCAAGGGCATCATAAGCATTTCCAATGTTAACTCTTCGAACCTTGATTCTGTTTCATGGGTTTTAACACAACTCAAAAGTGTTATTACTCATAAATATAAGAGTGTCTATTTATAATATAACCTAGTGAGTTTGGAGTCAAACCATAGGAAATTTAAGATCTAGTAGTCCATTTATTAAACAAAGAAAATTAAATGCGAGAAAAGAAATTAATAGGAATTAATTTTAAAATATGCTAAGATTACGAAATCCACTCTTGGATTTCAAATTATGGCTATAACACTCTCTCAAATCTATATTTTGCATCTTTTTTGCCAATACTTATTATGCCATTTAATTTTTAACTAACCATTTGTGTGGATAAATATGGGGCCGAGTACTTAATGTGCCACAACTATATTGAAGTGTTGACATTATGTTAAAATACTATATAAATCTGAAGAGATCTGTATCTATAAATTAACATGACATAAAAAAAAACCGATAAAGAAGAAAAATACAAACAAATAAAATAAACTTCAGAACTCACTTAAGAGAATAATTAATTTAATAATTTGAATCTTTGAACTTCACTTTTCATCTCAACTTAGAGAATTTAGCCACTAATATTGAAAAAAATGCTCATTTTATTTAACAAACTTCTAAAATATATTATAAGAAAATTTATTACAAAAGAAAACAAGAAAATAGAAGAAAAGAAAAAGAAGAAAGAATTCATCAGCTTTCCTCCCATTCTCTTCAACTCCTTCCCTTTCGCTAAAAACTTCTTCTATTTATAGGTGGCCATCATCTTCAACTTTTTTTATTCTAATATTATTTCTTATTATTATCACATAAACAAACAAGTAACAAATGGGTGATGGTAAGGTGGCAAAATGGCCACCTAACAATCACAGCTTACTTTGTTCTTTTTTTATTTTTGAAATATTTATTTTTTATTAATTATATCTCCTCAATAATGCGTTCCAAATGACTCCAGCAACTCCAGCAATTCTTCTTTGTTAACCACTTCCAATTCCAACTCCTCTTATTCGTGAAATATATCTACAATATAACATTAAAATAAAATTAACATACTACAAATTAATTTAACATAAAAATATATTTGGGAAGTGTTAAGATAATTTAGGAATAATAAGCGCATTAATCAACATGTAAGTGAAAAATTGATAATTTAATCCTTATTAAATGTATATTTTTTAGTGTCAATCACACCCCCAACCAGCTTATTGCTAGGCCCTAGTAATTTAAGTGATAAAAATTTAGCAACATTTCAAACCCAAATTGAAATCTCTTTTTTTTTTTAAAATTGTGTTTACTTCTTTCATCGGATTAATGATAACAATTAAATAAACGTATAAGAATTATCTTCGACCGAAAGAAAATCACACTCACACAATCGAGCAAAATGATCAATTATTAGAGCTACATTAATCAAGTCACTTTTAAGAGTGATATGTCAAATCCCAAAATCTCATGGATAAGAGTGACTTTCTCAAAAGAAAATAAAATATAAAAAATAGTCACTCTAAAAATAACAATTAAATAAAAGTATAAGAATTATCTTCGACCGAAAGAAAATCACACTCACACAATCGTGCAAAATAATCAATCATCAGAGCTATATTAATCAAGCCACTTTTAAGAGTGATATGTCAAATCCCAAACCTCACCAATAAGAGTGACTCTCTCAAACGAAAATAAAATATAAAAAATAATCACTCTAAGAAATGGTTAGGGATAGCAATTGTACCCGCAAACCCGCAAACCCGCCCAAACCCACCCGCCAAAACCCGCCCGTTGCGGGTAATTTTATCCGTTGCGGGCGGGTTTAGTATTATAGATTAAAACCCGCACATGGATGCGGGTGGGTTTGGTATTAGCCTTATACCCGGTGGATACCCGCATGGATATCCACCAAACCCGCAATAATTTTTTTCAAATATTTTTAATTTAATTTAAATATAAAAATATATAAAGAAAATAATGTAATTAATCAAATTACCAAATAGCCAAAGGTTCAAAGTTGTGTATGTGTGTATATGACTCATTTCCTATTCTAAAGTCATAACTTAAAGGAAACTAAAGGCATTTCCCTTCAAATTAGTATTTGAAAATATTAATCTTAATTATTATTATAGGCATTGTGTTGGATGGGTGCTTATGGCGGTGAATGAAATGAATATCTTCTCTTGAATCTTGTTTTAAATGATAATATGAAATATAATTATTATTTTTAGATATTAGTTTGTGTTTTTTAAATAAATTTGTGTAATTTATACTTAAATTTGAGAATTTGTGTTGAATTGATGTGGAAATTTTAATTTTTCATTTACATTGTTTAAATATAAAATTGAATATGTTATATGAAATTTGAGGTTATTATTATAAATTTATATATTAAACATTTGTGATTTTAAATACGACCGTTGCGGGTAATTTTATCCGTTGCGGGCGGGTTTAGTATTATAGATTAAAACCCGCACATGGATGCGGGTGGGTTTGGTATTAGCCTTATACCCGGTGGATACCCGCATGGATATCCACCAAACCCGCAATAATTTTTTTCAAATATTTTTAATTTAATTTAAATATAAAAATATATAAAGAAAATAATGTAATTAATCAAATTACCAAATAGCCAAAGGTTCAAAGTTGTGTATGTGTGTATATGACTCATTTCCTATTCTAAAGTCATAACCTAAAGGAAACTAAAGGCATTTCCCTTCAAATTAGTATTTGAAAATATTAATCTTAATTATTATTATAGGCATTGTGTTGGATGGGTGCTTATGGCGGTGAATGAAATGAATATCTTCTCTTGAATCTTGTTTTAAATGATAATATGAAATATAATTATTATTTTTAGATATTAGTTTGTGTTTTTAAAATAAATTTGTGTAATTTATACTTAAATTTGAGAATTTGTGTTGAATTGATGTGGAAATTTTAATTTTTCATTTACATTGTTTAAATATAAAATTGAATATGTTATATGAAATTTGAGGTTATTATTATAAATTTATATATTAAACATTTGTGATTTTAAATACGGAAACCCGCAAAAAATCCGCCGGATACCATTGCGGGTTTGGTAATTGTTAAAACCCGCTGCGGGTGGGTTTTTTTAAAAAAATTAAAACCCGCTGCGGGTTGCGGGTGGGTTTGGTAATTTAAATTTTGTGCGGGATTGGGTTTGGTAATGGCAAACCCGCTGCGGGCGGTGCCCATTGCCATCCCTAGAAATGGTAGATTGAGAGAATAATAAAACAATATCACACGCTCTCACTAAGATAAAAGAATAATGCTCATAGTTTAGAAATAAAATGATCTCAAGTATAGGGAATTACTAGTCAAACCAATTTGTTTTCATTTTTATGTATCACGGCATCTTTTAGTCCATATTACCATATTCTACTTTAAACTATAGTTCCCTAAAATCAAGAAAGACATTCACGAGAACGAAAAGGCTTTTATTGTGTTGCTTAAATTATATAGGAATTCTTGAACCCAAGAGTTAGGAATAAAAAGTTCTTAATTATACAAAATAAGGTGTAGCACTCCACCGCTTCGCCTAACAGTGTTAATAAAGTGAATATAGATTCATTGGTGTAACGAATGGTATGGACATGGCTAACAGATAAGGGATAATAGGAAAAAAGAAATATATGTTTGAAAAATAGAATATTTTTGGAGATTGCAACATGCTTTTCACTTGGATTTTTTCTTTTTTTATATTATTTATTTTATTTTATTTATTATATTTTTTTTCATAGCACCATTTTCCCAAATACATGATTATCCCTATTTTGAAACATAATTAGGTGATGGAAACATAAAACATAAGGTGATACTCCACCTTGGAGTGGAATAAGATGATCAGTTACTAAGAAAAAAAGATTTTCTTTTTTCTTAATATATGGGTTCAAAGGGGTTAATTATGGATACTTTATAATAGAGATTGTTAAAAATGCTCAAAAGAATAAAAAATGGTCTTGTATTATCTTTTAAAACTCTAAATAATCTTTTATATCCACTTGCTCAATAGACTTTCAGATGCAGTTGCACAAATGTTTTTCATTTTTTTTCATTTCATTCATTTTTTTAATTCTTTTTTTTTTGTTGACTACAAAGAAAATATAGAGATATTCTATAATAAATTGTGAAACTGTATAGGCAAACATGACTACTCTCCAAAGATAATAGACTCAAAAACTCACTTGGGCTTTCCATGACAGGTACATTACTTCAAACAACGTAATCAATTTCACTCATCAAATTTCTCAATTTACATTTCAACAAGAAAAGTAAAAACATGGTGTAACATAACTCAAGGCCAAAGGTAATATAAATAGCAAAATTTGGAAGTCATCATGTTATCCAATGTTAAAAGATCACACAAAGAAAAAAAATTAACCTTTTTTTTAATTAAAGAAAATATAATAAAAGAAGAAGTTAGAGCAATTACATCTAAATTGATTGTTGAAACTTTAGAGGAGATGATTAAAAAAAATGAAAAAGAAAAAAGAAAAAATTAGAAAACAAATTCTTTTTTTAGGAAAAATAAAACTCTAAGATTAAAAAGATGTTTTTCTATAGTCACTACACTTAATATTCAGCCATTTTCGACTCAAATTTATGCAAAGTTAGTTTTTATTAAAAAAAATTAGTAAAAACATCACCAAGACTGAGACATTCCACAACTGTCAACTATTCATTCCCCTCAATCTGAAGGAAACATTGTCCTTAACGTCTTAAAAGAAAAAGGTAGAGTTCAGAAGACATTACCTGGCCACTGCCAGAAAATATTTACAAATGGCGAGTTAAATCTAATTTGCACTTCTTACTAAGGTTACTGTTATCATCATCAGTTGACCAATCCAACGCCAAAGTTATAGGATCTGGCTCCGATTTGCAAGCTTACAAGGGATCAAGTAACTCGTTAGTAATAGGAGCACAAATAAAGAGTTTTTTTGCTGAGTATGGAATGAAATAATTCTTGATTGCATAAGTAAGAAATGCTATTAAGGCATCATAAAAGTTATTAACATTTAACAAATCAATGAGTTTTTAATGGATATTCAAATGAGCCTAAGAAGCAAATGTAATCAACGCCTCTAAAGTTGTAAGATCTCCTACTAAGAAATGAAAGTGTTACCATGATTTAACATTTCAAATATTCTTTCTTACATAGTTGAGACAACTAACTCCTTTATAATTGGTAGGCCGGGTAAACATCCCAAAGATTTTAAAGCTTTTGGAATGATGCATAACACTTGGCTTCTTCAAACGAAAACAGCTTCTGAGACAACCTTTGACAACCCTCGGTATACAGTTGGCTTCCTCCATATACAAGATGTAATTTTCTCTTTGCTATAATACCACCAAGATCGACTGCTACCTGAACGAACTTCTTATACTTTTCATAGCAAAATCCGAAAAGCATAGAAATGTTCTTAAGTTGTTTGTTTGAAATTACTGTCATTGGAATAATTCTCAAAAAATAATTTATGAGTGCTTGAAAAGGAACACCTATTTAAAGATCTTGGTGACAAACACAATGATATTCAGCTGTAAACAGGGTGGTGTTTGTCGAATGACACGTAAAGTTTGTGGCTCAATTATTCAAAAGCAAACAGAAAAAGCAAATAGTATAAAGAAAAAGAAAACAATGATTATACAAATAATAATACAAAATAACAATAATAATAATAATGCAAAAAATAAAATAACTGTAAAATAAAAAATATTTACTGGTAGTTGAGATTGTGGCTCATCATGATTTGGGACTATGATAAAGGATGAATGGGAAGTTGAGAAGGAAGGATAAAATGAGAAGATCTCAAATAATCAATCTCAGCTACCTAAATTGCCCAATAGTAATAGAAAATTACCTCATACAAAATATTCAAGTTGTCACATGTCTACATAGGACCATGGAACAGTGACAACTACCAAGGCACACTGTTATCGTACAACCCCTACTTGAACTATCTCTAAAATATCTCCTTTTGAGCCACCAAAGTTAGGACTAAGAAATGGGTACTATGGACAAAGCCACACACACTATCTCTAATGAAATCAAGTGCTCTTGAGCCCAACTGGTTCATTAAAAATGAGCCAATTACAATTAACGGCACAATGTCAATGTAGGCCACCCTTAAATGGAGTTGTCCAACCCAACAAGTATAAGGGCCTCAATAAAAGGAGCCAAATTACTTCTAAAACCCTACCTGATAGGGGGGATCACTAATAATGGCTCACCACCCATCCAAAAGGATATAAAGATGCCTTCAAGGCACTCTGCCATAAAAGCTCAACTTGATCTCACTAAGGAGATAAGTTCACTTACTCACAAAAATACTCAAAATCTCCTATTCAGGGGTTTCTCTCGAAACCCATCACCTCCTCCAACCTTATACTAACTTAACCGTCGAAGTGTCGTCACCAGCACCGCCTCCAACGACTGTCTCTTGTGATTTCATGTCCGTCTCAGCCATCACTATCCTTAGAAAATTGTTTCCGAACATTTCAATCTCCATCTTCACTAGAAAACCACCCTCTATAAGGAAGCTCTACAATGTTTTGGGCTAAACCAAAATCAAACCAAAATAATAGCATGCTTGAACATTAAGGAGTTAGAATTATTTTCTTATCTTAGCTTTAAAAAACTTACGAAGATTTAATGTACAATGAGTAGTAAATTATTTTTATATATTTTTTAATCTAATAACCAACAATCAAGAAGTGATTCTCACTTTTCGTCTTTAAACTTTGTGATATAGGTGCAACTCATATAATCGTGACATATCAAATGTAAGTAAACATGGATATGACACTTTAAGTAATTGTGTCAAAAAAAATTAAATACGAATACAATCCATTTAATAAATAAGTGACATGGCATGCACGATATATTTGCATCGCTACATAATTATGGCATGATTAAGATGCGATTATATGTTTAAGACACAACTAACAATGGAAAATACTATCGTAATTCAATTTTTAAACTACATAGACAATAAAATAATATACAAAACAAAAACTTAAACTAATCCAATATTTAAACTAATCCAAGATATAAAAATTTAATTATACAAACCAACAATCATAAAATTAAATCATTACAACACAATAATTAATAACTCATTTAAAATTAAAAAAATGCAGTGAACTGACAAACTAATAATAATTGTGTCGTAAATGTATAATCATGTTTAATCTAACACAGATACAAAATACTTTTTATTATAATTTATCATGTCAACTTATTTATTAATCACGTCAATATTTATCAATATAAATATATATAATAAAAAATTGTATCGTACTTGTATCATATAATCGTATCGTGACTATATTACTATCTCTACTTTGTGAGAAAGGCTTCTTTGTCCCGACAAATGTTCGTAAATATTTTGGTCATGTAATGGAGAGTTTTTAGTTTGATTTAAATCTTTAACGCATAACGGGAGTGAGTTCATTTGGACCTAAAGACTCAATGATGAACAGACCAAGTTTTACAAATATGGCCTTACTTCATAGACTTTTGATGGTTATAGATTGGGTTATATTGGATTTTGCTGCAATGTCAGGCCCATTTTATTTCGAGTGATCACATCTCTAAAACAACATTATAACGTCAGCAAATGCCTTCGCAGCTTCATTGCTGATAAACGAAAGTATCATGGGAGGAAAGGAGAATTAAACAGAAACCAAAGTACCGACTCCCCACTTAGGATTTCAAATGAGAAAAAGAAAAAGAAAAAAACTTATCATTTCATCAACTAGACAATCTTTAATGCACAATATCATATATTACTCAGAAGTTCCATCTTAAAAATAATTGGACAATTTTTGAAACCTTACTGCTTGTTTATTCAATACTACATATATATGTGTCCCCAGCATATGCTTTATTAATCTTTAAAATATTGGGCGACAAGAAATGGCTACTTTCTTCAAAAAGAAGATAAATTTGATGTATTTACCCTTTAATCATGTTATTTTGTACTTTTTCATTTAATTAAAATAGGAAATCTATCAATTGCTGTGTATAAAACTAAAATAACGTAAAGCAGTGAATAATCTTAAACCATCTTTACCTAATTCTTAGCAGATATTAGAAAAGCTATGAGAACATACTATCCCTGAACGACAAAATTGAGAATATTCTTTGTAGTTAACTTCTCAAATGTTATTTTCTAGGAAAATATGTTCATATATTCTTTTGCCGAATACATATTTTTTTCTTTGAAAAAATTAATCTCGATAATAATATTATATATCATGTAACTAATTTAATTAGTTAGTGTCGTTGATGAGGACGTTATTGTCCATATTCATTACAATTTTATTAATTACCAACCACATTCTTATATTTATTAAGAAAAAAATTACTAATATGAGGGGACTCATTTTCTTTTTTTATAAATATATAAGTGTGCAACAAATCTCGTTCATAGACGCTTGATTTTCAAGCTAAGCCTAGATTTACAATTTTATTGATTTAAACTCTTAATAGACGCTTGATTGTAAGGTTAGTAGATTATTAACATGATTCAAATAAAGAGAAAGAGGATCTTGGTGGTTAATTTAAAAACCTAAAAGAACGATCTAGAGAGAGGGGGAGAGAGAGGTTATTGATGGTTTACCAAGAAACATATATGTAATTGTGTTCATAATAATTTTTCTCACACTAATAAAGTAATAATAATTAGGGGGAAAAAAAGAACAAATAAGAAGCAAGTACAGGTTAAGGGTGTGTTTGAGATTGAGGTTGGGCAGCTGTAGCTTAAAAGCTACAGCACTAAAGTGTTTGGTAAACACTAACTGCTGTAGTTTTTAACCTATGTTGATATAATTTTTCACTTGTATAATATAAAATTTATTATATCTTTAACAATTTTGATAAAATTATTATTTAAAATTTATATTTACTATATATTATTAATTTTTATTTTATAATTACAGCTTTTTTTTTCACAGCACCTGTAACAGCCGAATACATATTTTTTTCTTTGAAAAAATTAATCTCGATAATAATATTATATATCATGTAACTAATTTAATTAGTTAGTGTCGTTGATGAGGACGTTATTGTCCATATTCATTACAATTTTATTAATTACCAACCACATTCTTATATTTATTAAGAAAAAAATTACTAATATGAGGGGACTCATTTTCTTTTTTTATAAATATATAAGTGTGCAACAAATCTCGTTCATAGACGCTTGATTTTCAAGCTAAGCCTAGATTTACAATTTTATTGATTTAAACTCTTAATAGACGCTTGATTGTAAGGTTAGTAGATTATTAACATGATTCAAATAAAGAGAAAGAGGATCTTGGTGGTTAATTTAAAAACCTAAAAGAACGATCTAGAGAGAGGGGGAGAGAGAGGTTATTGATGGTTTACCAAGAAACATATATGTAATTGTGTTCATAATAATTTTTCTCACACTAATAAAGTAATAATAATTAGGGGGAAAAAAAGAACAAATAAGAAGCAAGTACAGGTTAAGGGTGTGTTTGAGATTGAGGTTGGGCAGCTGTAGCTTAAAAGCTACAGCACTAAAGTGTTTGGTAAACACTAACTGCTGTAGTTTTTAACCTATGTTGATATAATTTTTCACTTGTATAATATAAAATTTATTATATCTTTAACAATTTTGATAAAATTATTATTTAAAATTTATATTTACTATATATTATTAATTTTTATTTTATAATTACAGCTTTTTTTTTCACAGCACCTGTAACTTAAAAGTTACAGCACCTCAATCCAAAACGCACCCTAAATATCATGGGTGAAGCTCGATGCGTGAATAAAGAAAGCAACATTACATTACAAAGAAAAAGAAAGGGCCTACATGCTAGATCATGTGAAGATAGAAAGAGCATTAGTAAAGTAAAGCCAATAAAAAAGGTTTGTAGAAAAAGGATACATACAATTCTTCCATTTACCCCATCAAACGAGGGAAAAAGAGATGGAGAAAACAGAAATTGGTGTTATGATTTTTATAATTGAAAATATTAAAAAACTTAAAGATAATAATAAAAAAGTTAATGGAATCGTCACTGTCGATTGTTTTGTCCACTTTACTCGTGGAAAGAATGGGCTAATTAATCTTTTCAAATTCTATACCCTCCAAAATTCTCTGAGTGCATGCTCAGTCGCTAAGATTTCAATTCTATACAGATTTAATTTAGGTTCACAAAGTGATGTTTGTCCAGTCTCTAAACAAGGTTTTGGAATTGGAGTTATTAACATTCTTCGAGTTTAATTTCACAACGGCTCTATACATATCTTAATATTAATAAATCATAACTTAATATTTGTAAAAAGAAAAACTTCTGATTTTAAAGCTTTAATTGAAAAAGAAATATGTGCTGATTTACCAATTGCTTTTTGGAACAGAAAACATCATTTGGTAGATTTGCCTTATGAAAATTCCTTTGATGAAAAATAAATACCTACTAAAGCTCGCCTTATTCAAATGAATATAAAATTAGAACAACACTGTAAAGGAGAAATCAAAGACTTGGAGTCAAAAGGACTCATCGTCTATATATATATATATATATATATATATTGGTTATTAATCACAAATTTATTTTTATTGCATTTTATTAAGTAAATCGTTACAGGTTTTAAATTTTATTTTACAAAAGTACAAATTTGACATGTATAAGAAAAGCCTCTGATTTTTTTAACATACAATTATATATAGGGTGTTTTTGGAATATGGGATTATGGGGTATTAAAATACTGGTCACATTAGTTTAACGCCAATACCTGACTATGAGTCGGATTTAGCTAATGCGGCAGTTGTCGCATTAGTGTTTTGCTTTTGCTTCTATTTTTTTTTGCTTTTTCTAATAATAATAAATCAATATAATTTTTTGATTTAATATAATATTATATAATATTAATTTTTATTTTCTTTTATTTTTTACGTCATAATTATTAATATAAATTAATAATTTATTAATAATATTTTAAATTTTATTATATTAAAAAATAACTAAATAATTTATTATTTAATTATATAATAATTAATATATAAATTGATTAATATTTAATAAGCTAATATAACTAAGAAAAAGTACTTAAATAATATATAAAAATAAGAATATTACATAATATTACATTGTTTAATTATATTATAGTAATTAATATATAAAAATTGATTATTATTTAACAATTTAATATAACTAATAATAAATATATATATGAATAAATTTAAATAATATTAATTTAAAATTAATACCAATAAAAATAATAATGTAAAATATCATTACGTTATGATATTATTTAGAGATTATTTGATTAAATTATTTATTTCGATCTTTATTTCACATGTTATATATTTAGAAAATACCAAAAAATAAATGTTATGCTGCTAAGAATATAGGGCTATAAATTTCAATATTTATGAAAAACTATGATTTTTTTAACATTTATACTAAAAAATAATGTTAAATTTCTAAAATTTAATACTTATATATTTAGTATTTTTTCTAGGTACTAATAAATATTATTTTTAAATATATAATTTAAATTAATCACAAAAAAATTAATATAGTACATTGTAGCACCAAATATTATATAATATTATTATAATACAGTACTAATACAATATAATATAATATAATACAACTACATTAAAATAATATAATACAATAAAATATAATATGGTGTGCCTAACGCACTCACAAGATAATAACATTTCGCAACCATAGAAAAGTCAAAGCATTTTTGTGCTTTGAAATATTGAAACTTACAACATCTAAGATTATTTTTAGTCTGCTATTTATTATCGAACAACTTTTGAATGCCCATAATAGAAAGTTGTGCAAGTTGGTGGAGGTCTAAATGCGGACTAACAAAGTCTACTAAAGGTCTATCTAATATAATGAAAGTCGAAAATTAAGCAAGTGAGAATATAAGATATTATAAATAAAAAGATGTTTGAAATAGATTAAGATTCTCTCTTAATGATCTTTTATATGAGCAAATAAATTTACATAATTAATAGTTAATAAATAAGAATATAATAATTAAGTAAACTTTCACATATATAATTACAGTACATATTTATTAAAATCTTTTAAAACTCAAATATAATCCGATCATGAGACAATCTTCATCTATTTAAAATATAATTACAAAGTCGTCCTTTGATCACCTAAAACAAGTGGGAGAAAAAAAAATCCAATTCCTCTTGAGCATAGAAAATCTATTTTTCAGAAGAATGGGAAAGATAAAGGAAATTTAATTAAAGATTAATATGTGGTCATCGAGCCATGCAACTTGATGCGAATTTCCTGCAGCAGGAATGCAGGATTGCAACTACACTCGTACAAAAAGAGACGGATGGCTTGTGACAACAAAACTACACCAAACAAAATTAAATTACATGCTTCAAGAATGGACTGGCCTGCTAGTCATGCCATTGCCATGGCAATTAATTTCTAACCGGTTTCTCTCATAAATCAAGTTTTTGCTCAATGCTTTTACGCACTTTTAGATGGTGGTTGCATTTAGTTTCAGCTCCAACTTGATCTCTCGAATGCTATGCACCACGGAAAATTCATACTCGAATTGAAAATTAGCAAAATAATGTTTTTTTTTTTTTAGGGTTTTAGGTCAAATTCTCAGTTTACAGAATATGGACGTTGATATGGAAGAAAAACGGGTAAAAGCTCGTTTAGTCCTTATATTTTGAGGTTAGTGTCCGTTTAGTCCCTATATTTTTAAAAATACCTCAAATCATCCCTATCATTAAATTATTGACATTCTTGCCATTACCTTTTGTTAATTTTGACTTATTTTTACAATATTATCATATTACAATAATGTTCCTTTTTTAAACATTATTAAAAAGAAAAATTAAATTACCAGTTTAACACCAAAAAATAAAATAAAAACAATAGATATATTAATTTTTGTGGAACACTCTGCTGAGAAGTTAAAATATTATTTTTTTAAAAAATTGATAACTTAATTTTTTACAAAATTAATTTTTTTTGGACACACATGAGCTTCCACAAAAATTAATATATATCTTTTTTGTTTTTTTATTTTATTTTTGGGTTTAATTTGATAATCCAATTTTTTTTATTAATATCTAAAAAATAAACATTACTGTAAGAGTGTAAAATTATAAAAGCATGCTAAAAAAAATAAAAAATAATGACATAAATGTCAATATTTAATAATAAGGAGGTTTTGAGATATTTTTTAAAATATAGGGATTAAATGGGCACTAAGCTCATAATATAGGGACTAAATAAACTTTTACCCAAGAAAAACTTTACATACTTTTGCATGAAATTTGATAACTGAGATTGACTTGTATTCTTAGTCAATGACAAATAAACTTGAAATTGATTCAACCTGGTCATCCTGAGTTTGGATGGTAACATTCAACCGTATAGTTATATAGGTAGTTCCCATAATAATTTCAAGCAGAACAAAGAGTCAATATGAAGTTGATGATCTATCATGTTATTATTTTCCCACCATAAAATTTGTAATGATTGGCTTGTACACAGTCACTCCTTTCAACCTCACTATAATCAATCTAGCAAAAGGCTTGATTTTTTTTTTAAAAAAAAATCTAAAAAGAAGTGAGAAGCATGATGCATGACAGTCATTATGGTTTTGATTATTCATACTTTAGGTGTTTGTCAATAACAATTAATTGTCACCATCGTCTGGTACAACAAAACTTTGTCAATTATATTCTTTTGGTACAATTTTATCCTTACTAAAAATTAGCAAATATGAATAAGAGTTCTCAGCCTACATCCCAAGAGTTGGCGACAATACTAATAAAATGATAATGAGGTGAAGTTTTGGACTATTATGGGTTGGTTTAAATGAATCACTACGAGTAATTTTTTTGATCTTTTAGTATGTATATTATAATAAGAAGTCTATATATATTTACAATAAGAAATTTATTAGAATTATCTTACATTAAACATATTATGTTTAATCTAAATTTCTATTCTCACTAATACTTAACTATATAACTGAAATAACAAATTAGAATGGGAGCACGAGGAATAGGACTTGAACATATGCTCCAATGGTAACCTTTCTTGATTTGAAAAAGAAAAACAATGATTCCAAAGCCTTTTAAATTTGTCTTAACGTACAAGTAGACTTTTACAATATTCAAAAATGGGGAGCACAGACTCCAGTTAATTAGCGTCTAGTCAATTTATGTGTATAGAATTGAGACTTGACTATACTTTTGCGGCAAACTTTGAGGGTTTAAATGTCTTTCTAAGATTCTGACAAGGGGGTGTATGATCATGTCGAAAATATTTTATACTTAAACTATAATTAAGCTAAATCATTGAGTTTCATTAAAAGGGAAAAAGTAAAAATTAATGTGCATGGGGAGGAATGATTAGGGCAATAGGGGCATGGGGACATAGGCAAGAGTGCAAGTTGTTATTATTCTTCAATGAGGCCCGGTTAGGCCCCTAAACTTTTCTCACCAACTTCAAAAATATCTACAGAAAGAAAATTAAATAATGATAAAAAAAAAGATAAATAAATAAATGTGAAGAAGGATAAAGAAAATTAAATAATGATAAAAATAGATAAATAAATAAATGTGAAAAAGGCTAAAAAGGAGAAATGAAACGAATTGAAGGCAGCCAGCAGCATGGCAATGAATAGTTAGGAAGGGGTTCGGACTTCGGAGAGTCGTCATTTAATTTATTTCCAAAACGACGTCGCCCAGGACCCACCCTCTGCCATTGCCACGTGTCAACTTCGCGTGGTTTTTTGGCTTCAATCTCATGTTTTAATTTTGTTCTTGTTTTTCTCTCACCGCCTCAAACTGCGCGTGGACAGATTCTCGCAAAACAGGGAAAAGCAATGGAGCTGTGCGTGAAAATGTAAAATTACAGCGCGTGTCGAAGACATCATCATTTAAGGACGGAGTTGACTCTATTTTCACCCTAAAAATTAGTCCAATACTATATTATTTTGATCCGAAATTTAAAAAATTAAATTAAATTTTTTATATATTTTTTTAAATATCAACTAAGTCTTTACTTAAAATACTTAAATTAATTATTTTTATTTTTTTGCACACTTATAAAAATACTTAACTCACCTAAAAATAAAAAAATAAAATAAAACAGTAAAAAATTTTATGAATTAATTTATGTTTTAGTAATTTTTTAAAAATAATTCATTTAGAATCTTATGATCCGAGTTGTTAAAACGAGTTATTGAGTCGAATCCATATCGTTTCAAATTTAGATAGATCCAAATACGATTTATTTAATAATCGTATCAAAATATTAAGATATTAATCCAACACAAAAAATAAATGAATTATACTGAATATTTATATATTTAATAAAATTTACATTAAACACACACTCGCGCACACACAAACATATATGTATATACATATATTAATCAATATTATATTATATTATATATTTATTTATTTACCAAAATATTACGTATTTACACTATTGAAGTTTTTATTTTATATATAAAAAATACTATATATTGATATTGTGAAATGAAAATATCTACCAATATTTTACACATTTGTACTATTAGAGTTTTACATATTTATACTATTTAAGTTCTAAATCTACATAAAATTTTATAAATGAAACGTTGTGTATATGTTTATCCTTACCAAAAAAAAAAGAAAAAAAGGAGAAGGAGAGAGAAAATCATGTATAATATTTAAGTTTTAATGTAAAAAACCGATAAATTAATTTAGAATAAAAAAAATAATCGTATCATTGATAAGATAAATATGTTAAGAACATTTAATCCTAATGCGACGTGGAAAAAAATTCATGTCGCCATAGTCCAATTCCTTTAATAATCATATCACATTTGACGACCTATGTCTATTTATTTGTGTTATGTTCGTATCAATTAATTAAATCGCGTGAAATTTAGCCAGCTTTACTTGAAGGTAAAGAATAATATAAGTGCTACATGTTTTCTTTTAAAAGAATTTTCTAACTGTAACTTTGTGGATGTATGTTTGGACTATTGTCATTTTTAATGGTTATGATTCATTAAACATTAACATAATACCCATTAACACTAAGATTTTATGGCCAAATTTCTATTGGATTTTGTTGAACTCAATGGATGATAATTATTGACGTTTATTTTATATATAGTAAGTTTAAAATATCCATTTTTTTTTCTTAAGCAATGTTTTAGATTGATGTTCAATAATTATATTTGCCGGTAATAAATTATATTATAGATATTTTTATATTAAATAATTGTTTTAGAATAAGAGTGTTCAAAGTAACTTTAAAATTTTTTTTAATGTAATTGCTCAACAGTTCCGAACCAATTTATCTTTTACCTTTTCTTTGCAAATATTTATTTTTTAACTTAAAGATTATATCATTATTTTCATTAAAAAAATGAAAGGTTATTAATATTTAATTTAACAAATTTTTAATTGACCATCTGTATTCGAATCTCAACCTAAAAGTTTGATTTTAATTTTACTTATCCTCACTTTTTTTTAAATAAGTATGCATTAGCAAATGAATAGAATAATATGTATATTAATTTCAAAAAAATAAATTAAAAAGTTATATCATATGCCATATTAAAAATTAAAAATTAATTATTCACAAATGGAATAAGATAAAAATAAAAAAAAGAACTCTAACACTGTAACAAGTAACACGTCAGTTCATGTCTGAGTGAAGAACAATTGACGCGCCTTACATTAAATTGAAACGGGACACTTTTTTACTGTCTTTCACTCACTCACTCACTTTCTCTCTCTCTCTCCTTTTACAATTAATGCACATGCACCCAACTTCCTCCTCACTTTACACAACATCCCTCTGTTTCTCACAGCTCTCTCTCTCTTCTGATCCCAACATTGCTAAGCTCAAAGGTACCCTCATGACTATGTTCAAGTTTCAACTTTAAAGTTTGAAGCTTTGTTTTTTTTAACATGTATGTATGGACGCTAGAGTCTTTATTTTAACTAAATTTTGCTGCAACAACATCAAGTGGGTTACGTTTAGTGGGCACACAGTGAGTTTAAAGCCTCTAGCCTCATTCTGTTTTTGGCCCGCCGGGGGGGGGGGGGGGGGGGGGGGGGGGGGGGGGGGGGGGGGGGGGGGGGGGGGGGGGGGGGGGGGGGGGGGGGGGGGGGGGGGGGGGGGGGGGGGGGGGGGGGGGGTGGGGGTTGGGGTGGGTGTGGTTTGTTGTGTTTTGAATTTTGATAATTACGTAATGTTTACTTGATCTTGTCTTTGTTCTCTTTTATTTGACAATATATCATCATACCTTTCCTTCGTCTTTTTCTGCTTTCCGTTTTTTGCTTTTACCTGGATCTCCTTATCAAACTTTGAACACATTCTCTTTTTTCCTTCTCTCTATGTCTCTGTCTTGTTAAAACACTTTTTTTTTTTAATTTAACTCTGCTTTATTCCTGAGAAAATCAATACCATATATATATATAAATTTTTTTTTTCCTTTACATGGGTTTGTATCATAATTGACATTCTGAATTTTTCCGGGCTTACTTTTCTTTCTCTCTTCTTTTTTTCCCCTTCAAAATCAACCCAACTATGAGAGTTTGATACATGATTCTGTGATTCATTGCTTTTTTCCAGTATTTTCTGAGCAACCAAACAGAAAAATTGCAGCTTTAGTCTTTCTATTGGTTTCTGTGAGGTTGTGCTTCGGTTGTTGTGATAGATAGTTTTGATCTCCTCTTTTGGGTTCTCTTGGTGACTGAGGAAAGTTGGTAAAACTTATATGTTCCTTTTGATATTGTGATTCTACTTCTTATTCTTTTTTTTTTCATTGAAAATTTTCTCTTTTGTTGGGCAATTTGGTTCTGTAAGCATTTTTTACTTTGTTCTGTGGTTTGTTTTGTGTATAATTGGAGGACATCATTCATCTTTTAATTATATTTAAATAGGACAGGCTTCTTTCTTTGGTTTTTATGTTTCTCGTATACTTGTTTTCCTGTCTTTATTCATTTTTTCTAATGTTGTTTGTTGATTAAATTACTTGAAATCACACCTTTTAATTGGGTCAATGTGAATCCTGTTCAATGACAAACAATTAGGACAGCCTTTCAAGTATATTCTATTCCAATGTCACATGGAAGAATCTTTTTTATTTGTTCTACTTGCTGAGTTTTCTCTACATGCAGCCATTTCTGGGGTTCTATGACATTATCATAAACAATTCCATTTACTGGCATCTCCTTGGTTTTTTCAGCTGGTTTTGTTATCGATTACTGCTACCTCCAATGGATTATGTTTGACCAAGATCAATTAGATCGCTTGTTTTCTATATTGAGGCTGTAAAGTGGCTTGTGGTCTCGTGTTTTGGAATCTTTAGAGTGGATTATCATTTGCTTGGTTGACTGTTCCTGTAACTACTGAATCTCAAGTGAGATCTGTTCTGCCGAAAGGAAGAAACTTGTGCCTTAGTTACTTTAGATGTCTTCATTTTTGGGCTGAGGAAATGGGGGGTTGTGTCTCAACTAGTAGCCGGAGTACTTGTAGTAGCAGAAGCAATGGAGAGACTGTCGCACCCATATATGGATGTTGTGGGCAAAAGAGAACTAAGAGGACGTTCTCGGATCATGTTATTACCATGCATAATTTACCATCGGTGCCCCACAGGATTTTCATGAATGGAAAAAGCCGAACCTCTTGCATATTCACTCAGCAGGGTCGCAAGGGAATAAATCAGGATGCCATGATTGTGTGGGAAGTAAGTTTTATTTCTTTACAATGAATTTAGCTTTTGCTGTCTCGGAGATTATTTGTTTATCTGAGCTTTGAATTGCTGTAGGATTTCATGTCAGAAGATGTAACTTTCTGTGGTGTCTTCGATGGACACGGTCCACATGGCCATCTTGTTGCACGCAGAGTGAGGGATGCTTTGCCAATTAAACTACTTTCGTTCCTGCTTGCTTCTCAGTCGAGGCAAAATGGACCAGGTAAAACATGTTTTAATGGGAATACAAAGAAACTAGAAGCTGGAGATTCTGAGAAGGATGGGCCAGCTGAGGATAAATCAAATTCATTATGGAGAGAAGCATATCTGAAGGCGTACAAGTCCATGGACAAAGAGCTCAAATCTCATCCCAACTTAGACTGCTTCTGCAGCGGTAGCACAGCTGTGACTATAGTGAAGCAGGTATGGCAGGGAGCACTGCACAGTCTTCATCTCCAATTTGGTTAGCTTTGTTCTAAGTTTTATCTTCATTTTGTGATTTCAAGGGATCCAATCTTTTCATGGGATATATTGGGGATTCTCGGGCAGTTATGGGATCTAAGGACAGCAATGATTCCATGGTGGCAATTCAGTTGACTGTTGATCTAAAGCCTGATTTGCCAAGTATGCCTTTCACTTCCAGATATTTGTCCTTGTTCTGTTTTGCCTGAATCAAATTTATGTAAATCTGAACATTCGTAGGGGAAGCTGAGAGGATTAAAAGATGTAAAGGGAGAGTCTTTGCATTGCAAGATGAGCCTGAAGTACCCAGAGTCTGGTTGCCTTTTGATGATGCTCCTGGGCTAGCAATGGCTCGAGCTTTTGGAGATTTTTGTTTGAAGGAATATGGGGTGATATCGATACCTGAATTTTCTCATCGCCTCCTTACAGATAGAGATCAGTTCATTGTTCTTGCTTCAGATGGTGTAAGTTTTTCACCTATCTAATTTACTTAATGGAAAATTTGTGCTGCTTCTCTGATACACATGGCTGAGATACAAACTTATTTTTGGATGGGAATATATACAAAACGAAGAAAAAGAAAAAAATCTACACGACATATAAACAATGAAATGGAATTAGGTGCTTGAACCTCTATGTGTGCATATGAAGTAAGAATAAAGCTGTAGGTGAAAGACAAAAGTGATGGTACAGAGTTGAACTTTTAAAATACAGTAACAAAAATAAAAGGCACATTTTAGCATTATATAAACGTTTTGATAAACTGAAGGCTGAACAAAAACTTCCTTCATGTTTTGTCGAACAATTGATATGATTGATCATATTAAATTGATGTCTTTAGGTTCAATCTGAGAAATATATGAAATGCCCTTTTTTGTGTTTTCAACTTGGTCATAGTTATGGCCTTATGTATATTGATGGACTTATAAAGGCAGTGCTGTTCAATTTCCTATGAGGATGCAAACAGGCCAACCTATTTACACTCTTTCTGTCCCTTAGTATTGGTCAGAAGGTTGGAAGAGGATCTGTCATGCATGCACCGAATGCTGTGCTGAGGCTTCTTGGAAAAGATAATTCAGTTGGGTTAATTTATAATCAATTTTCTGAGGCTAGAGATTTTTATGAAGAGGAAAATTGGATTCATAGGATAAAGTCTTTTCCCTTTGGGCTGTCTGGTAAGAGTTCCAATAACAGATAAAATTAGTGGATTGAACAACAGTTGATGCCACCACAGAATCTCATTGTATTGAAATGACGTTGTGTGCAGGAGTCTGTCATTAGGTGTTCCATTTTAGAATATATTTTGTTGTATTGTAAAGTAATAGCTATAAGATGGTTCAGTCTTTTCCACACATTTAAATTATGTTGCTGCAGGTTTGGGATGTATTGAGCAATGAAGAAGTGGTGGAGATTGTATCCTCAGCTCCAACCCGCTCATCAGCTGCTAGAATCCTGGTGGATGCAGCTGCTCGTGAATGGAAACTCAAATATCCTACTTCAAAGATGGATGATTGTGCAGTGGTTTGCTTATTTTTAGATGGGAAAATGGACTTGGAGTCTGACTATGAAGAGCAAGGCTTTTCTTCTGCAACTATTCAAAGCAATCACTCTGGTAATGCAATTGAATCAGATGATGGCCAGAAGTCTGAGCCATCTTTGCAAAGAAACTTCACAGTTCGATCATCAGATGAAAGTGACACCTACGGAAGACTAGTAGTCGAGGATGATGGGAATGGCGAAACATTTCCAAGTGAAGATCAGAATTGGTCAGGTTTGGAAGGTGTCACGCGAGTAAACTCACTTGTCCAACTTCCTAGATTTTCCGAGGAAAGGCCAAACCCATAAACTTTATTTTCATTGTAATGTCAATTATCATGGTATTAAAGCCTCATTAACCCAAGGAAAAGTGAAAAAGAAAAATGGATTAGTTTGCATAATATCAAAATGGGTTTGTGCGATTGCCTCTGGCATTTTGTATTGTTTTATTGCACAGTAAATCTAATGGGATGGCTGTTTGTCAAGGAAAGTGAAGTGTAACAGTGTAGTTGTGTTGATATTGTTCGTATGAAAATTTTCTGTGTTTGCACTTATTAGATAATTACACAGCAAAATGTGAAGTAATAAAGAGCATGTTTGACAAAATATAAGAATCTCGATCTTAAGCTATGATCAAAGTCAATTTTGCCCTGATTATGCATCCAACCACAAAGGAAACAAGTCAACGCTATATGCATGCACGAATAGAGATTTGATTGTGTCGGTGAATCGGAAGATGAGATTCTGTTCTTTATGTTGTGGCATGCTCATATGGGCACATGCAATTTTGGTCAAAGTAATCAATTTGAACCCAAATTTATTTGCTTAAACTCAACCTGCTGGCTCAATGGACAATGGGTCACCCCTCAATTAGATAGAATTGGTAGATTAGCACAAACAGGAGAAGAAAATGACATATCATTCATTAGCTGGGACCATGACATCAGTAGCTAGTCAATCTGTGTTTTTCTACTAATCATTAACGAATAATTTTCGTTCGAGAAATCTTTTAAATTATCGCACACTATAAGATAAAATATATTATATTAAAATATGTGTTCCTTTTGTTTCTTAATTTATCATTTATTTTGTTGAACTAAAGTATCCCTTACTAGATAATGATTCAATACATAAACATCACATCTTTCTAAGTTATTAAAAACACTTAATTTCATAAATCCGGATTTTTAATCTTGAGAAAGCGTGTGGCTTGCATCTTCTTTGTTTGAGTCATGTTTGATATTGTAATTTAAGATTTTGATAAACACTTTTTGTTATGGTTTAGATCCTAAACAAATTTTATCTCACACTATATGATTAAAAAAAAAATCTCTCCTATTTTATTAAAATTATTAGTTAAGAATAATATTTATCAGACCGTATCAAAATGTCACTGTTAAACTATGGAGCCTAAATAACAAAAAGTGCCAGTTTCTTCAAATAAACTGACGTTAGAACTGTCACAATGATTTTTGCCCCTGGATTCTCTACTCCATTGAAAGATTTGGATAGTGTTAGGTGCCTCGCGCCTCGCGCCACGTTTAGGCTTACTTTATTAGCCGTTACTCTTGCTGTGAAGAGCAAAATAAAAATTGCCAGTAATTAACATCCCTTGTTACTTAGATATCGTCTATCATAAAATATGTATCATAAATCGCCGAAAGAAGTTGATCAAAACCAAACACAGTAGTAATGACAAAAAATTCTCTTTCTTCTGCTCTGAACTCTCAAAAGTCTACAACTTGCTATGCAAGTGTATGCATTAGTTTCTTAACTCGCCGCCAAAAGTTCACCAACTCACCAAAAACCTGTACTATAAGAAGAGCCATTCTCTTGACATATTCTTCATCAACAAGCCGAGTTAGCTCATCTTCTCTTACAATGGCTTACAAGAACGGTTCTTCTCTCCTTGCTAAAGTTTTCATCCTCAGCATTCTGCTTGCGATAGCCAGGCAAGCATTCGCTGGACGTGGCAACCTGAAAGTAGCCAGGGGTGAAGACATGAAACAGCCTGAGTGGCTGCTTAAGTCCGATCACAGTCTGCTCATTCCTGGAATTGGGAGGGTGCTATGGCCACCAGGTTTCGGAACAGCTCACAGTCCATACACTGGCAGCACTGGAGGAACAGGCACAAGTGGCGGTCATATTCCAGGTGGCGATGATACGTTTGACCCGAACCCTGGCACTGAGGTTCCAGGTCCTGGCAGTGTAGGCAGTGTTCCAGGAAATTAATGCTCTCACCGTTGAGCTTCTTCAAGCTGTTTTGTCAATAAATTGTTGTGCTCATATTCTGTCACTTCTACTAAGGCTTTATATTTCAGTAATATTTCTAGTGCTCTGTTGTAATGAAGTCCGAGATCTATTAGGCTTCAAAATAATAAGTATGCTAGATGTAAGAGGTACCAGCTAGCTAGCTATTTAATGAACTGAGGTCTTCTTCCTCAGTAATATTATGTGAAAGTATTTTGCAATTCTATGATTCAAATGGGTCTATGTCATATTCAAGTCTGCATGCATGCTCAATTTATACACCCAGCGTCAAAATGAGAGCAAGAGAGTTGAAAGATATTCAATTTCTATAGTACATTAAAGAAAAGTACATATCTAGAAGCAGCACACCTACACAACAAATGCCTAACCAACATCTGCATAATGGAGCATAAATCTTGTGGCTCCACCTTGCACTAGTATAACCAAAACCATGAGACTAGGAGCAGACATTATTCCTTATCCTTTAAATAATTAAAGTGAAAACATTCTATTGATCCTATCAGTCCGCATTCAATAGAACAAAAGCCTAAAACAATGTTGTCAACGAGAGCTGGAAAAGTTTGAGTCACTCCATAAACACTTTTCTTGATGAGTATTCTTTCAAAACTTAATTCTTAAGCCAATATAAATCAGGAGTTCATCAATCAGAATAAGCAAAAGTTATAATTTCATAAAGCAAGTATTTTTCAGTCAAAGTGGCTTATTTATTGAAAATAGGAAACAGTTAAATTGTAGAGAGTATTACACAAAACAGGTGGTCTTCACTTAAAAGGAAACAAAGACAGATGCTAAATTGCATATCAAATGAAATGTAGAGGAATGTCCTTCAAAGATGCTAATACCTGAACATATAAGCGTATAATGCTTAAGCAACTTACAATTATTATGCATTTGTTTAATAACTACCACACAAGGCTGCATTTGGTCTCACAAAAAACCATTGGATTAGATAATAAATACGCAACACACCTTTTTCACATGTTTCATCTTTCACGCACCACTAAGAGTGAGCATCAAGTAAGGTGATTCAATTTATCCCAACAACCATGTGTAGCGTGTAATCAAGTTCATTTATGTTTTCGTAACTACCCTCATCCTATACTTTTGTTAAATAAAAGGCTACGATATGTTTTCTAAACTATCTCCAGACCTAACAATAAAATCTGCGTGGTCACATTTCCAGAAACAAAACTAATGTAACTACTTTTGCTCCACTTACTTGCACACTGACTTTTGTAGGGGCAATCTGAGTTGACTGCATTAAATTTCACCTGTAGTATTTTGTCTGTCAGTTTGCTTTTCCTCTTAAGAGTAAGCAGAAATTGCAATATTGATAGCACCATAAGATCTCAAAAGTTTTAATCTCAAAAATACAAGTTAATGTTAGCGGGACTGCATTGCGATGGCTTGCCAAACACACCCTTCGGTATAGCACAAGCAATAAGACAGATATATCTGGATTCTGGTAAAGAAACAAAAGATTAAACCACAAAATTTTATCCCATGGGTTCCATAACATCAAGAAAGATCTCTAAAATCCAAAATAGCACAATCTCAGCAAGATCATGGCAACACCTAAGGCCTTAGAACTTGAACTCCTAATATACATCCATTGAAATTTTGTCAATTGTATCCTGCACAAAAGTGTAAAAGATTCTGGTAAATAACAGCGATACATGACAAAGACTCAAGGGAGATGCCAACATATATATATATATATATGCACAAACAAAATAAAAATTAATAAAGTATGAATTAACAGACATCAGTAATCATAATTGTCATATAACATCATCCACTCAATGGAACAACATAGCTAAGTCTCAAAACATTTAGTAAAATCTCTAACTCACAATAAGTCAGGACAGACATGAAAAGAAGTCATAAGTAGTGAGTATCATTTTTTTTTTATAGCCCTGCTCCCAAAAACTATCAATTGAAAATCATCCAGTTTAAATTCTCCAAAGAAAATCAGGAGCAAGAGCACCTAAAAGGAATGATAAGTTCCTGATAAATTAAAGTTCCATTGATTCATCATTCCACAATAAGCATTCATAAATCAGCTCCTTGAAGATTTGCTCAATCAACTGTCGCACCTCCACTACAATCCTAACAGATTGGATAGCTTACAAGTGAATAAGTCACAATGGGTCATTTCTTCTTCACACAGATAACACGACACATCATGATTTGATTAAAGAGTACATACTACATAAATCCTCCTCCTTAGCATTTATCAGTTAACAATTTTAATTTAAAAAATATGTATGTCACAAGTAAATAAATTACAACATCGAGAAAATATTTTTGGTGGTTTTATCATTTATGAACCTAAACCTTTCAAAGCAACCAACCGGAGATCTTTTGCATCCATACAACCCTAAGTTAACGAATTAGTAGCAAACCAAGATACTACATGTATCATCCTTTCAATCAGTAACAACGAAATAGGTCACTTCCTTCCACTCATCTTTCCATGCAATCAAAAACCAAACAATCTGCAGACTTGCAGAATTGTAACTTTTGGGAATCGTTACTAACATTTTTTCTCCATTTGAAAAGCGTATAAATCCCAAGCCATGACCATTATAAGTAAAACCGCTAATACAGATTGAACATAGGAATCTTCAAAATAATTGATATCCACTGCAACCTTAACATCCAATATAAATCTAAAGTTGGGTTTTTCTTTTTTAGGAAAAAGAAAAAAAGGAAGAAATGGATTTGGAGAATCACCTGACTTAACGAACTGTTGAGTAAAAGGTGGAATCAGAAACCGGCAATTTTGAGAATGATGTAACATAAAAATACCAGAAACATAAAGAGGAAAAAATAATCTACAAAAACAAAACATTTCGTGGACCCATGATTTCGTTTAATGCTGTTTTTGCTCTTGTTGTCTTTCGGTTCGTCAATCAGTTCGAGTTTTGCCATTCGATCGATACTAGGGCTCCAGCCGACCAATGTTTGGGATCTGGAGTTCTGTTCTTTTCGTTTACGTTTTTCGTTTTTCGTTTTTCGCTTTTGTCCCGCGTGTTTTGTAGAAACTATATGAGGCTGTGTTGGGCCCCCTCATACGTAGTGCATGCTAACCAAAGGCCACAATATTAGGCCTTGTTTTTAAAATTTTTATATTTTATTTAAAGGGTTATTTTTAAAAGCCTCCTCTGATATTTGATATAATTTCATTTAGATGACGAGATTGATTGTATTCTCACTTATTTTTCCTGTTATTAGTATACATACATATATAATGTTAGTATTTGAGGGCAAAAATATAAAAAACAAGCTGAAATTAAAAAAAAATAAATAACAATAAAAAAATAGTTTAAAATCTATTGGATAATTGTATTATCCGATTACACACAATATCTATTGTGTAAAAGAGTACATTTCTCTTTTCCCACCACAGAAAAGTGATGGAGATAAACACCATTTTCACTCCACTCCACTCCAATGCATTCACTCACAATTGTCGATCTTCACCATTTCTTTCTCTCACAATTTTCACTCCACTCCCCTACTCTCATTTGCTGGAACAAAAAGAAATAAACAATAAGAGCATATATAACCCATGAAGAAGAAAAATATGGGTGGTTGGAGAAGGCCACCGATCGATGACGATCGACGGCGGCCGGGATATGCCACTGGTATTGAAGTTTGTAAGAGGTTAGTTAATTTATCAAAGTTTAAAATTTTAAAATACCCTTGATTTTCTTATTTTTGAAGATTTTATAAGTGGTTGTTGTTGGTTGTGTTTGATTTGTCTTGTTCATGGGTTGGTGGTGGAAAAATTGATTAAAAGGAGAATGAGTTCAGCTATATGTGGCCATGAGTTGAAAAAAATTGATTATTGGTTATTTTTTATTTGTGATTTACACCATACATAGTGTAATAAGACATATAAATCCAATAATTTGTTATTCTTATGCAAATGTGTTTGTAAAATAGAAGTATTCTTAGCTGTAATTTTTATTTTTCTCATCAAAGTTTGCTAAAGTTGATATGTTTATAAATTTGTAGTGTTTGTGTGCATCTGTTGCACAAACACAGTTCTTGCATTTTTGGGCGACAAGACTTGTCTCTTGTGCGACGAGTGCGACAAGCTCTTGTCGCACAAACACAGTTTCCATGTTTTTGGGTAACATTGTTGTTGCACATGCGACGAATTTATGTCACTCGAATTCAGTTTCTGTTTTTTTAGGCGACAAAATTTGTGGCACAGGTGACAACCCATGTCACCCAAAAACATTGTTTTTTTTTGTTTTGGGCGGTAACATGCTCTTGTCACACATACAGACATTCTGTGTTTTTGAACGACAAATGATGTCTCTCGTGCGACAATTTTTGTCGTATGGACGCAATTTCTATTTTTTAGGTGACATGCATATCACATGAAAAATATTAAAATGTATTACTATTATCATTATTTATCTTTATTATTGTAATTGTTGTTGTTGTAGTTTAGTAATATCATTATTATTATTATTCATAATTATTACTTTGCTTTTACTTATTAATGTGTGCTTATTGACATATGATAGGGACAAAATGCCAGTTGAACCGCCTGCTGTTCCACTGGAACCTGCAGCAGAAATGGACAATGCCATGTATAAAGTATAACTTAACTATCATACCACATTGTTAGTGTAGTTGTTATTTTTGTTCTTTTTGTGTATATGGGCGACTGTTGGATGTATAGGTTGATGAAATTCAGTTAAATTGTGATTGTCACCAACTGTAAGCTGTGGAAATGTACATGTGACTGTTATTCTATTTAGTGTTATTTATCAATTCAATTAACTCATACTAATTTTTTTTCCTCTCGCCACAAATTAAAATGTTTGTTATTTTTTATTTGCGTTGCCGATTTGGTGACATACAACTTGATGGTTTCAAATTTAATTATTTCTTTAAATAAGTAAAATATTGGTGGTTTGTTTGGTAGAGGCTGATATAGTCTATTGCTGAGAGAACTAAATTATGTTTTAGTGGTTTTTGATTTCACCTCCAGCCCTACAAACATTCTGTAATTTGGGAGAAAACACTTGTTGCCCGGGAGACGACATTCGTCGCTCGAAATTATAGAAACAAGCATTCTGTAATTTAGGGAGACAATCATTTGTCATTCGGGAGACATGTTCTGTCTCCCCAAATTAGTTTGGATATTTTAGTCATTTTGTAAGTCAACTAACAGTCAGCCCATATGTATACTAACGGCAGGGGAGGTAAGTGAGGATACAATCAATCTCGCCATCTTAGTGAAATTATATCAAACCTCAGGGAAGGTTTCTAAAAATAGCTCTTTATTTAAATTACTATTGTTCTTAATAGGACAAAAATCTTGCAACAGAAAATATCATAATTCTCAAATTTTTTGAGGGATCGAACTGAAATAGCTTTTCAAATTGTTTGGGTTGAATTTTTAAATCCAAATGGACTCATAAAAATCAAATTGAAAAATTAAACGTCCACCCTTATGGTAGTCATAAAATTTGTTGACGTAAAATTTTTCTAAATCCCATTAACATGAAAGTCAAAAATAAGAAATGAGTATTATGCAAAATTATATTAATTTTGAAGATGATCAACATGCTGAATAAGAGAATAAAAAGAAGAAGAATATTTTCAAACTCTTGTACATTAATTATGTGAGAACAACTTCGAGATCTTAAAATGGGATATGATACGTTCATACTCTAGAATTGCATTGATCAAGCTACAATTAATGGAGAATATGTTGATGGAAGTCATGTGGTAGGATCCTATGCAAATATCATAGAGTGACTATCTCAATTTACTTAGTTTGTTTAATTGGTATCAGTAAGCTGATAGTGGGTCAATTGTATTATGTTTACAAGTGAATAAAGGAGTGGTTTCCTATTTGAATAATCCGTAATTTATTTAATTGGTATCAGTAAGCTGATAGTGGGTCAATTGCAATGTTTCAATTTCACTACAATTTTAATTGAGGATTCCCCCTGGAAGTGGGATTGCCTAGTTACTTTTCTTGTCTTCTTTTTTTCAGTCTTATCTGCAATAAAAAATTTGCATGAAAGTTTAGGACAACACGTGGAGGCTATACAACAACAACAACAGATCATGAAGGAAATGCAGGAATGGATGGCAGTAATGAATCAAAAACTCAGTCAATTTTCGTCTTAAATAGAAGGACTGGAGGTAGAAACTGTAGAAACTTTATAAAAAGGTGGACAAAGAAATCATCATGACCATGATTACATTCGAACCCAATACTATTGGCTTGATTTTCTGAGCTTTGATAGAGATAATCCTAGTGGTTGGATCTACAGATGTGGGTAGTTTTTCAACTATAATCAAGTGGGGAGAATGATATGGCATCATATTACATCAATAACTAGATGGTCAGGCCTTAGAATGCTTTTAAGGCTATGAGATTGCCAAAGAAAGAGTCACGTGGCATAAATTTTCGGAAGATGTGATCAAAAGATTCGGATCAAGATGGCATGATAACTCAATTGGGAGATTGACTGAGTTACAGCAAGTGGGTTCAGTAACAACCTAATAGGAGAGTTTGAAGCCTTGATGAGTAGAACCATGGGATTGAATGAAGAGTTCTTTGTCGAATGCTTTATGAGTCGATTAAAGGATAAAACTTGAAGTAATGTTGTGATATTTCGTCCTACCACTTTAATCCAAGCATTTGGGTTAGCCAAGCTTCAAGAGGAAACTAAGCCTTGATTAGAGATAGAGGTGGGCAAAAGTGGGTTCGGGTCGGGTTTGGGTCAACTAGATCGCGTTTCGGGTTGTTTCGGTTAGTAAAGAATCAATCCGAACTTAACCCGAATTATTGACCCGACCCGAATTATATTCGGGTCGAATCCATAATTCGGGTTAAGTTCGGGTTGGATTTAAAACAGGTTGGATTGAGTTCGGGTCAAATCGGGTCAAATCGAGTTGGGTCCATTCGGGTCAAATTCGGTTAATGCAATTTTGAGCTCTTTTCTTGCTATTTTTGTAGTTTTTATGATAGTTTTAAGACATTTTTCTTAATTGTAGTCATTTTTACTAATTTTCAACTGAAAAAAAGAAAAGAAAATGCTATTAAATCAAATGAATAAATTTAAATGCTAGAATAGGATTATTTGCCTATTGGCTTGGAGGGTAGGATTTTAGGACTATTATTTGCTCAACCAACAAAGTCCAAACTTAATAAAATTTAAAATTAATACAAACTTACAAAGTCCAAACTCCAAAGCACAATTTCCAAATAATGTATTTGAAAGTTTGAAACATAAACTCACAAAGTCACAAAATTTAAACGTAATTAAATTGTTTAGAAATACAAATCACAAAGTTCAAAGTTCAAACATTAAAACTAAATAGGTTTTCTTGGTTCCTCCACTTTGGTTGATACATAGCTCCATGCAAGCACTTTGACAAGTTCTAAATTCAAATTTTTGAACTTCAAGTTCAAGTGCCGATTACCTAGAGAAAGATTAAAAAAATGTACAATAAATATTTTCTTTAAGCCACGTTGCAAATGAACAAACTCAATTCATATAAAAAATTGAGCAAATAAACCAAATTCATAAGGTTACACATCAAACACAAACACAAATAAATAAATCTAATTCATATATTTAATTGAGCTAAAGGGGTGTTACAATATTTCTAATTTCTATTATATCATTATAAATTTATAATTACAAATAAATATATATGTTTACCAAATTTTTCAATACACACACACACTTGATTATATATATATATATATATATATATTTATTTATTTTATGGCATTCATTACCAAATCAAGTTAATAATAATACTAGACAATAATAACATTCTATCAACTTCAACTTGTCTAACTAAAACAATTACAAATTAGACTTAAAATTTAAAACTATAACAACTATAATTATAGTTTAAATTACAACCAAATACTAATAGTACTATAATATCAAATTATGAATAATAATATATATTAAAAGTTACCTTTCAAACATCCATAACACCAATGTCGGCACTCACCGTTTCCACTGTCGAGCTTGGGATCTTATAAGCTCTATAAAATCCAAAAAAAAAAAATTAGTAACTCAAGTACATAACTGCATGTAGATGTTCTATATAAAGTTATAATGCATTTTAAATAAATTATGTATAGAATGTATGATAAAAAATTAAAAACATTACCTTATTGTAATTCCATATGAAACATTTGCTCCTTAATATCTTCTTGGAGGTTGTAGACGGGATTGACAAAAAGTTTAGACTGCAGCCAATTTTCAGTGCATATCAATGCCTCAACCATAGCCGGGGTTAAAGGCAATAATACGACGCCTGGTGCTAAAGGCAGACTCAGATGCCACTGTGGAAACAGGAACATCGATGACATCTCTTGTAATTTTCTCCAGAATTGGATACCTGGATCCATTCACTCTCCACCAAAGCAAAACATTAAGTTTAAGGTTGCTGAGATCTTCAACTAGGTCCTTCAATTACATTTCCACCTCAGATACTACTCTTTTACTCTCATTCTAAACAGAAACCTTCCTGGCATATCCAAGGAAAGGGTGAGCAACTCGAAAAGGGTCATCACATTCACCACCAGCAACATCCACCAAATTAGCCTCAGTTGTAAAACGTTGAGTAGAACTTGTACCTCCATAACTGCCACTAAGACCACTCTCACCATACATCGATGGTGTGGAACTAGCGGAGAATGCACTATATGCATCATAAAACTCATTCAAAAAGTCCTTCACTACTTGGTCATTTGTTCAACCATCAAGCTATCATTGCCAAAAATGATCTCAAAAATATATTTAGCAAAATCCATTTTTGCTCGTGGATCAAGAATAAAGGCAACAATCAACATTTTATTTATCTTTCCTGTGGATTCTCAATACTTATCAAATTTTTTCCTCATACTATAAGTCATAGAGGACACCCAATGATCTGTACTTTCTTGCAGAGCAGTCAATGAACTCTCAATTAAGCCAATAATATCATAACAAAATTAGAAGTCACACTCAAAGAGGCAGAAAACAACAATGTGGCATCATAAAATACCTTCAAAAACTTCACAATTCGTTCAGCACTCTCCCAATCCTCCGGTCCAGGTGGGCTCACCCTTCTGACATTATTTTCTTTCTCAGTAAAGTATGTCTCATAAGATTTATTCACTTTTGCCATTCTATCAAATGCTGCTTGAAATTTCAGTGCAGTTATCAACACCAAATAAGTGGAATTCCACCTGGTAGGACAATTCAAAACAACAATTTTTTTTGGACAATTCACCTGCTCAACACATTGTTTAAATGTCCACAACCTCGTGCTGGAGGATCTCACGTACTTCACAACATTCCGAATATCGGTAACACTAGCATGCAACTCTCCCAATCCTAAAACAACAATCAAATTCAAAATATGTGCACAACAACGCACATGCATATATTGTCCCACCAACATAAGTGCATCATCATTCCTCCAAGTAAGCAACTGCATAGTGACATAACCAACAACAATATCATTTGCAGTGACATTATCAACATTTATTACAAACAACCTCTCCATCCTCCAATCCTGTAGGCAAGCCACAATCTTTTTGCCAATCGACTTCCCTCTATGATCATTGATTGCGCTAAAACTAATAATCCTCCTATTCAAACACCAATTACTATCAATAAAATGAGCTGTAATCACCATGCAACTCATGTTTTGAACAGAAGTTCATAAATCAATTATAAGAGACACCTGCTGCTTGTTGTTGCAAATCAAACTCTTCAACATTACCTTTTCCTCCAAATTTAACTTCATAACATCTCTACCAATAGTTCTTCGAGATGGCATAACGAACTGCAAGATAGCTACACTGCATAAATGCCTAAATCCTTTGTTGTCTACAAAACTAAGCGGCAACTCACCCATAATAATCATTTTAGTTACTGCCCTTCGACACGCGTCTTGACTCCATCATTTACCAAAAACTAAATTACTTGCATTTTCTTCGCCGCCCTCAGTTGTCAAATTATGTTGACTTCCACTTTGTTGTGCCCGAAATGTCTTGTATGATTCTCATGTCTTTATATGCCTTGTCATATTTGTAATCCCATCAAGCCTTGAATGACATTGATATTGCTTACCACAATAGTTGCACCTACATTTGTTTGGATTATCTTCGAGTAAAGTGAAATGATGCCATACTTCCGACCTTTTCTTCATTGGCGGTCTTTTCCGCTTCGCCTTTTCCTTTCCTCTATGGATTCATTCCATTTGTACACTTTGTTCTTCATCGTCACTCATCGAATTCGATCTTGAGTGTCCAAGCATCTGAATATTCAAAATAATAATTAATAATCATTAATTCAAAAATCAAAACACATAAATACTATTAACATAATCTAATTAGTAATTTCGATTCAAATTGTTCATACTCCATAAACAAAAAGCAAGAAATTCATGATTAATTAATTAATTTATAATATCCAATTATCCATTCCCCATAATAATATGATATTATTTGCCTATCTATGTCTTAATTCTTATTATAAATCCTTTAATTTCAAGCTCAAATTACTTGTACTTAATACAATAAAATATTAATTGAATTAGTTAATTTTTTAAGGTTGAATTGAAGGCTTGAAGTGCACGTAATCATATAACACATTATAATTATAAAATATATGTAACACTAACATAATACTTAATTTTAATATTTAATCTACCTAATGTCCTAATTTTTTATTCATAAAAAATTAATTATTAACTGTTATTAACAATTATTAACAATGATCAATTAACACTATGTCAATTATTAATAATTGACAAAATTTTTGTTATTTATTAACAATTAATAAAAATTTATTCATAACAAAATCATAAATACACTAATTTTCTTGATTTTATTACTAACATTTAAAAATACATAATTACAACAATCAAATAATAACCACTAACCAATTACATAACAAATATTAAATAACTAATAATTAAGCATATATAACTATTAAACTATATATATATACCATGAAAGATTGAATTTGAAATTATGAAACTTCAAATCTTCAAAAACGGGTTCGGGTCACAAAGCCATCAAGGGAGAAAGCTCGGGTCGGGTTGAGTCGAGTTGGAGGCTTTGGCCACAGCAACAGATGGCAGTAGCTCACGGCAGTAGATCACGGCACAGATCGCGGCAGTAGATGGCAACAACTCACGGCATAGATCGTGGCAGCAGATGGTAGCATATCACAGCACAGATCGCGACAGCAGATGGCCTGTTGGGTGTCGGTTTCGGCAACAAATTGAAGAGGGTTCAGAGTCAGACTTCAGGCCTTTGGTTTCAGAAGCACTCATAGCAGATTGGTTCTGTTCTGTGTGTTGTTTGTGTGTTTCACAGTGTGTGAATTGTTGTGAGTACTTGTGAGCTGTGAGCTGTGAGGGTTGCCCTTTGCCGTTTGGTGTGTAGTTTGCTGTGCGTGTGTATTGTGTAATCTATAATGTGTAAATAAGTGTAAACTATAAAGTAACTAAAGCGTAAAGTGTAATGTGTGGTGTGAGTGAGTTTTTTTTTTTTAGAAGACCCGATTGGGTATTCGGGTCGGGTCAGGTTAAACCCGACCCGATCACAACCCGATCGGGTTTGCACTTCCTCATCCGATCGGGTTGCAATGCTAACCCGATCTGACCCGAACTTGACCTTTTTCGGGTCAGGTCGGGTCAGATCGGGTATTTTGCCCACCCCTAGTTAGAGAAGTAAGAGGTACATCTAGACCAAGCATAAATAACGGGCTTCCTAAATCAGCACCTAATCAACCGACCCCTGAGCCGGTAAACAAGGAATCCTTCCCACCTCTTCAAAGGACTACGACAAAAGAGATGTGGGAAAAGAAAAGGCAAGGGACTCTGTTACTTCTGTGATGAAAAATATCATGTGGGCCACCATTGTAAGAAACCTCACTTGTTCTTGATTGAAGGTGAAGACAGTGATGTCTTTAGCACCTCAGCGGTCGAAAATCAAAAGGAATAAGCAAGTGAAGCAAATGAAGCCCCGCTAATATCATTCAAGCCGAGATTGTAAAATAATACATAGATTCTCTATTTCATATGCACTTATTTGTACGGTATAATACAACAGTATCTCTATCCTATGTGTGGGAAGGGGGTAAAAATCGACGTATTTTTACTATCCATGCAATAAACCTGTTGTCACATTTCAGCGTTCACAGGAGAAATGAGGATGAAATGGTTGATCTGCCCTTTTGATTGATATTAGAAAATCCTTCTGTACTTAAAATGATCTGATATTCATTTATTCCTGGGAAAGAGAAAAAGAAAGAACTGGATTAGAAGTTACATAGGCATGTTATGTATGTTCAACTAAGTTGACAGATTGGCTCAAGTGAATGAGAGTAGAGTAGTAGCATCCTACCTCATGACTGGTTGATGAAGAATCCGAGTTTGCCTCCGTTGTTGCCTCCAATATTCGGGCTTCTGATTTCTCATTTGAATAACTATAAAAGAAAAAGGATTTCCTTCTGTTAGCAAAATCCTAATAACAAATTCCGAGACCCCTAAATTTAACTAGCATTTCAATGAAGAGATCTGGAAAAATGAATTTTTTAAGATTCTTGTACAAACAAAAGCAGAATTCCCAGCATAATGAACACTAAGTATGAACAAGACTGCTTAATGACAGCAAGCACAAATTTTCAGATTGATGATGTTCATATATACTCTGGCAGTGGAAACATAAATCAAACAAATATTCAATCCTTCAGAAACTTATTATAGAACGAATGAGCATTAAAAGACCAAAAGAGATTCTTTAGCAATTTAAACATTTTATGTTCATATATGCTGGCAGTGGAAACATAAATCAAACAACCATTCAATCCTTCAGAAACTTATTAGAGAACAGATGAGCATTAAAAGACAAAAAGAGATCCTTCAGCAATTTAAACATTTTATGTTCCAATCAACCTGTGAAGGAAAGAAAAATAAAAGATTGCATAATAACTCAAAATATATTTTCACAAACCGTAACGAGACTATCTTCATAAACCGTAATGAGACAGTCTACAACTAATCAAATTAAGTATATGCAAACTAGCATATTGCAGAAGTTCTCTATGTAATTTTCTTGACATAGGAGGACAGAAAATTACGTTGAGAGTATGGTAACCCAGATGAGCTCCACACAGTCTACCCAAAGAAGCCTTTGCTCCACAGGGATTACACTGTAGGTGACCAGGTGAGCAAATGGCCAAAGCTTCCATCCTGCCTGTCAGGGAAAGCAAATCAAACCATCAATCACAGCTTCAATGGATATTTGACTAATAACTCAAACAATCAAGCCTATGCTAAATATAGAGAAGAAATATCAATGAGCAATAAAGTCTGAGAAAAATAGCCAACATTCCATATTGTTGTAAATGTGAGGTAGAAACTTAGGCCGATAAGACGGCCTCCTTGACAGGATGAAATCGCCATCAGTCAGAAAGTGTTAAAATGGAGTTATTATATCATTTGTTTTTCCCTTACTATCCAGTTCTCTAATTTAAGTATTACGATAGAACAGATCAAGAAGGTTTCCATGCTTCACAATAAGTTTTCTCATTACCACTAAGAGTGTTAGCTGTAGCTGGAAAAAGAAGATAACATCATTTGGAGTATACTGACTTGTTAAAGAGAATAACTAGGAGTTTAATCAAAACTTCAAATCATCTGCTCGTTCTTCATTGTTTTCGCAATGATTTGGAGGGATATTTTTTATTTCTTACACCTTTCTTTTCTTATTTTAATATAAAACTCCCATCACATCCGATTTAAGGTTCTGAAGTAGCAAACTTGATCCTGCAGCCTCCCTGGAGAGGCGGCAGCCAGATACCACATGGCCAATCAAAAAAATGAAAACTTTGATTTAAACTACAATTCATTTCAAAAGTTTAGGTTAATTCTGTATTTTCCTGATTGCCAAGGAGAAAAAATAAGTGAAGATTATAAAGGGAAAGTCACAATAGCATCTGCATTGAAGTAAAGAAATATGCTCTGACTATCGTCTTCTACTGAATAATAAGCGAGCTGATCCTATGTCGCCTTTTCAGACATCAACACATAAGAACATGTGAACAGGCTAGGCATGCAAATCTTATTAGATGGGAAAAAAGAAGCTTCTTACGGTCAGCATCGGCCAAAATGTTGACTTCAATTCACTAAAAATATTGGCAGCGGATTCAAAACGCAAGAATCCCAAAACCACAAAGTAGATGCTGTTCCAAACTGCTGCCCAAACAGTTTGATCAAAGGCCACTTTGGCAGGGACCACCCACCAATCTTGGAAAGGAAAAAGAGCCTACAAAATAAACATTTCAGCCATCCACAAAAGAATAAAGAAATATGATGAAATGGAAAAAATATGAACTGAGATTATCACCTCACAAAACTTGTAATAGTAATGAGATAGCGATCCATGAAGAGTAAACCCAACAAGGCCTGATCTGAACATGCGTTGCAGGTCAAAGTCAAAAAGCGGTTTTCCTTCATAACACTGAAAATTTAGTCAGATGAATCAAAGCAGTTAACAAAAGCATATTTGTTGCCAACAAAAATAAAAAGGATGGAAAAGAGAAAGAAACAAAGAAAGACTCACTTGTGCAATCCAATCTCCAATAAAGTAGACAATCCCACTTATTGCCATCTTTGCTAAAACAGGGTTTGCTTTAAGAGCTTGTTCATATGCAATCCAGTTGTGTTCAGGCACATACCTTAAAATTTCATACAGGGTCCATCCCTGAGAAATTTCAAATCCAAAAGGTAAGCACTGAAAATCCTATGCATGCAACAAAATACAATACCTAAAGCTACGAAAATCCATCATGTTAATGGGGGAAAAAATTGTTATATAATTTCCCCAAAATTTCTCTACTTTGGGACAAGTAGAATCATTCTTTCAGTGTAATAGCTTTCCAAATAGCTTAATCAATCAGCTTGAATTATGCAACAATCAAATTCAAATAATGGTAAATGGAAAATGCAAAATTGGACGGTAAAATCTCAAAGTGACCAATACCCATCTCACAAAACACAATAAGAAAGAACAAAATAAAACAAAAACAAACAGAATCCAATAAATAAGATCACTCACATGCCAGTAATCGTGATCAATAGTGAGCAACCTTGTGACTGCAAAGGTACCAGCGCCAAGAACAATTGTAGCATTAATTGCTCTACTAATCAACTTATCATTATCACCAACAACTTCTTTATCGTCCGAAGAAACAGCTTCAAAATCTTCGGACCCGTTAACCAATAAACCGTTTTTATCATCTTTTAACTGCTTATTGTCCGCTGGGAACACCTCTTTATCTTCTGTGACAGACCCAATAACCCATTTCCTCCTCTTTGATGTTAAAAGGCTTAAATTCTTTGATGTGCTGCCTTTATGTGATGCCGTGATGGGTTTAATGGAGAAGATAACGGGACTGAAACTGAATTTTGGGAAATTTGAGATGGATTTTGTAGTTAGCAGTGAGAGTTTACAGAGAGTTGACATGTCAGATCAAAGATTTAGAGGGAGCGTGTTTGAGTTGTGTAATATTGCAATGGACGATGTTTATCTTGCCTTTAAAGGGAGCCCCCACTAAATCCACACACAACAACGGTTTTTACAGTGGGATCCGTTACTGTTGCTGTGCTGTGTGTGTGGCATGACGTAACGTAGCACTTAGGAATGGTAAAAATTAGATCTGGGTCTGGGTTTAGATTTGGTTTTTTTGATTTCGGAATCGGACACTAAAATATTATACTAGATTTGGATTTAAATTTGGTTTTTATGATATCGGGTTTGGTATGGGTTAAACCCAGAATAATCTGGGTTTTTTGATTATAGATTTTCAACTTGGATCATATACAAATAAAAAAAAAATCAAATTCACTTCATAAATTTACACATTTAGATTCTACTCAAATCAAATACAAAGCAATAAACCATTTTAAATTTACAGATTTTAAATTTCAAAGCAATAAACCATAGATCTATGATATAACATTAACAAAATACAAATTCATATCTCCAATTCATGTCACAACCGCGATTCAGGGATTTAGTTCACAAACTTCAACAATCGCCGTTTGGTAAAGCAACGAACAACAGCTGTTGATGATATGATGATGATGAACACGTCACAGCTGCGAGCGTTATTCGCAAAAGGCGGATGAATGGCAGCCAAAATCAAGATCGTGATGGACAAATGGTTGCCAAACAGAGGCTGATGATGATGATGAGCGGGAACACAGTGTTGCGAAGTGATGACAAGTAATGATGAGTGAACAAAAAATTGAAAAATATTCAATTTTATCTTTGAAGAAGTTCATCAAAGAAAATATCTAATATATTAACCCTCCGAAGGGAGCATCACCGTATCATGAAGTCGAGGTATATATATAATTTTATTATTGAACTAACAATGGAGCCCGTAGGAAAATTATCTTGAATTTTTCCTCTCCCACTCAATATTTTAAAATTGGTTTTTCCTTTTAAAACATACATATTGTTAATTGCATGCTTCCTATAATATTATCTACATGATATCTAATATTATTAAGCATACGCAAATTTCAAACAATATAACGAGATTCATAATTAATGAATGACATGTATCATTATGCATAGAGTGACACTGCCTATTCTATATGACATGTTATCATGGCATGTTATCATCCAAAACATAACATATAGAAAAATAATTAAATAATCTTAATTTATGGCTTTCCTAATAATGAAAAATACATTAACCCTAAGCCTAATCTTCATTGGGCTTCTTGTCAATGTCCATCTTCCATAAGCTTGTCTTTGTTAATGGACTAGGGGAAATTGAGCTTTTAAATTTATAATTGGTCCAATTTTAATTTTGAAAGGAAATAAATAAATAATTTAAAAAATTTATTAAAATAAAACTTTTGGACCAAAAATAAATTTAATATATTCAATTTTATCTATGCATTTTAATCCATTAAACCCAATTGAAATTGGGCCTAAAACTATGATTCATTAAGCCCAAAACTATGTTTGAACTTAAATGCAAAATATTAAAATTTTCTGCCCACAAGAAAAAATATGAAACTATAGGGACCTCCATGATAAAAACTATGAAACCCTAAAATCACAATTTTCTTTTCCTTTTCCCTAGCCGCAAATCAGTGCAAAAACAGCCCTCGTTTAAAACTCTCACACCGGACTGCCACCATCTCCGACACCAAGTTACCGCTGCCCCTTACCGAAAAGCCACCGCTTCGCCAGCAGCCATCTTGCTCACGCGACCAGCCTCCGCTAGCGTTGCTGGTGGCGCTGTTGGTCGCGCACTGCAGCTGCTGGTTTTTGTTGGTTGCCTCGGGCAGCCAGCTTACTGCGCGTGCAATGCAGCGCGCGCTGCTGCTGCGCATGGCTACTGGCAGCGTGATTCGTGAGGCATCCTGCGCTGGTTGTGGTGGGTTCGTGGTTTTCAAAATTTGCAGCCATCGTTGCTTTGATCAACATCCGTGATTATTCTTCAGTATTTACAAATTTCCTATGCCAATTTTGGCCTACAAAATTTCTATAACAGTAAACTAAATCAAGAGGGAAACATGGTGATAAAAAACCACCCCTCTTGTTACAGATCCAAACAAAAAATACAGTAGAAAATCTAACCATGAATTAAGACAAACCATAAACATGCTTTATTCATATATTAAACAAATAATATATATCTGAATAAATTGTGCTACTCTAATACATAAATTTCAAGATTAATTTCATACGAAATTCTTATATATTAATATGAGATGGGCTCTAATACCAATTGTTGGGGAAAAATTAGGTTTTTAAATTTTTATAAAACATTTTTAAGATCACTCTCATATAATATATAAGAATTTGTAATTTAGAAACTGTACCTTGAAAATCTGATTTAGATTTTTCCGTTGAAGTGATTTAGGCTCCCAGATCACGATCCGTCACCACCACGCCTGTTAGATCATGAACTGTCGCCTTTATCACTACCAAAGCAACTAGCACGAGATAATTTTTCTGTCAACAATAGAGAGAAAAATCTTTTTCTCTGATTTGTATAAAGCAGCTGCACCCTTTTTTCTTTAGAGAAAATAAGCCTTTTATATCACCCTTTAGTGAAAACCCTAGGCTCCAAATAATCAAAATAAAAACTCACGTTACTTGCTTTTTCTATAGGGGACCCACCTTGTAAAATAACATAAGGCCCCTTACACACAAACTAATTAAATAGAGCCTCCCACTAAATGATATATTTAGGTTTTTGACCCAAATAGCTAGTTATCTTGCTTATTAATCCAGTAGTTGTGCAGTCAATTAAATGAGCTAACCTGGGGATCATTTGGAAACATACAATAGTGACTATAACAATTAGGCCTGTAATTAAAGTAGCCTAATTATTTAATTCTAAATGTACTCCACTAAAAGATTGGAATTGACCTCCTTAATTGTATGCTCGAATAATAATTCATCCCAAGCCACATTGATTTCTTTACTGCACAATCCTTTGTACCATATCATTAATTAAATCGATATCTCAACTGTCCAATCGATTTAATTACATTTTATCCCTTGATACTTACTGGTTTTCTCTAATGATCATTTTCAACATACTAAATATGTTGACATACTCTGGCCAGAGAATTATATGATCAAGTGCCGAAAACCCATCAAGAGATGTGTTGTACAAATTCTATATTGTTAATCTATAACTCCAATACTCATAAATGCTCCCACCAAGATACCGGGTAATCTAAACTACAAGTATGTGTCATGCCCATTAGTAATTCAAATGGAATAACAATTACAATCGTGAAATCATAATTAACTCAAGATTAAGATTACAGTAACATCAATGCCTATGAGATTTAATAAGCCTGACAGTTATTACAAAGTTAATTAAATCTCATATGTGATCATGTTCAATGTAGTCGTACTACATCAATAAATTCATACATGATTAAGAAAAATCATTCAATAAATTTATTACAGTCTATACCTAAATAAAGTGCCCAACTTTATTTATCAACTGCAAACTAAATTTATTTAATCATAAGATAACTTGTATTTATGTCTTCTGTGAATCCACATGGTGATCACATAAATACATATAATATGATTAAATGGACTTTAATACAAATATTAATGCAATTAAGATATTTGAATAAAATACCTCATTTATTTTATTAATCAGAAAAATTGTTTATTACAATTAAATAAACACATATGCTTTTAAAGAGTATATTATATTGAGATCTATCATGCTGAGAAATCTCTGGAAAGCCATGAATTAAGATTATTTAATTGCTTTTCTATATGTTATGTTTTGGATGATAACATGCCATAATAACATGTCATATAGAATAGGTAGTGCCACTCTAGCATAATGATACATGTCATTCATTAGTAATGAATTTCATTACATTGTTTGAAATTTGCGTATGCTTAATAATATTGGATATTATCTAGATAATATTATAGGAAGCATGCAATTAACAATATGTATATTTTAAAAGGAAAAAATAATTTTAAAATATTGAGTGGGAGAGGAAAAATTCAAGATAATTTTCTCACGGGCTCTATTGTTAGTTCAGTTATAAAATTATATATATACCTCGACTTCATGATATGGTGATGCCCTTCGGAGGGTATATATATTAGATATTTTATTTGATGTTCTTCAAAGATAAAATTAAAATATTTTTCAATCAATTGTTCATCCCAACGGTGACTATTGATATGAAAAATACGTAGATTGAAACAATGGTCATACACTCAACTAAAATTTGTTATTAACCTTCCCAACGAAGCTCTGTTAACAAATTTAGGTCAAAAAAGGATAACGATAATTATTTATCATGTCTATACATGAAAGTAAATAATCCAATGGATAATTGGGTCTAGTAAGTGTAGACATGACTTCCCCAACAGATAGCTTGTCAAAGCGGTGCTAGATTATCGTTACAATAAATTAAAATGCATTTATGGTTTTATGCATTTTTGTCATTTATTGTGAATATAATTTCAAATTATTTATGCATGGATGTTTTATTTTTCAGAAAATGTCTTCCCTGAGCCCACTTACTATTATTCTGAGTCAAAACAAACTCACTGGAGAGAACTATATAGATTGGAAAAGAAATCTATTCATTGTCCTGACTGCTGAAAATTATAAATATGTCTTAACCCAGCCATGCCCTCCAGTTCCCGCGGATGATGCTTATCGAAATCAGAGTAGGCTTTATGAGAAATGGCAAAAGGCCAATGAAATGGCAAAATGTTACATTTTAGCCTCGATTTCTAATATTCTGCAGACCAAACATCAGAACTTAGAGACTGTTATTGAAATAATGGATAGTCTCCAACAGATGTTCGGACAGACTACTCGCTCCGCGAGACAAGCTACGCTGAAAGGAATTATGAACAACAAAATGGGGAAGGGCATAAGAGTTCATGATCATGTCCTCAAAATGATGGACTATTTGAATGAGGCTGAGATTTAGGGAGCACAAGTCGATGATAACTCAAAGATTGACATGGTGCTAGAATCTTTGCCAGAAACATTCAAGGAGTTTAAGGTCAATTATAACATGAACAAAAGAAACATGACCTTAACTGAATTGATGAACGACCTCCATTCTGCTGAAGAGATCTATCATGCTGAGAAATCTCTGGGAAACATAAATATTACTGAAAAAAGTTCATCTTCTGGGCCTAAGCCGAAAGGCAAAGGTAAGAAGAAAGCTGGGAAAAAAAGACCGTCTACCAAGCAAGATGCAAGCCGAAAGGCAAATGCTCAAGTGTGGACAAAAATGTCACTGGAAAAAGGATTGCCCTAAGATTGTGAAATTAGGTATGAGAAATCTTTTTGTAATTGAGGCCTGTTTAGTTCAGAATCCTATTGATACTTGGGTGTTGGATTTAGGAGCAACTAATTATATTTGTAATTCACTTTATTGGTTTCAGGAAACCAGGAAAATATGTGAAGGAAGCGTCAAGCTGCAGTTAGGGACAGGACAGTTCGGGATACTTGCAGAATTACGATTTGCAGTTTCCTAATCTGATTTATACATGCCCTAGGCTTCCGTTTACCCTAATTTTCAACTATAAAAGAAGCACACATTATAAGGAAAAGAGAGAGCCATCACCCAAGGAGAAAAACACAAAGAAACAAAAGAAAAACAAGATTCAAGAGATGGATTGAAGGCTACACAAGAGGAAAATTGCAGAGATCAATTGGTAGCACAATCCTTCTTATCTTTATCTTGTTTTCGTGTTTTCTATTCATTCATGGGGATGTGTTTCATGGCTAAAACTTTGTTCTTTATTTTTATTTTGCAAACCATGAAGTAAATTTATTTGTGGTTGAGTGATAAACATCTTGATGGTTTATTGACTGAATATATGTGTTGCTGCATGTTTGTTGTAGCAGTTTGTTTTGATAGTGTTTATTTTATTCGTTATTTCGGTTGATCGCCCATTTAATGATACTAGTTAATGAAGAGCTACAAAATGACATATCTTAGTGGGACATATCAGAACAATACTTGATCTTAAATTGAATTTCCTGGATAGAGTTTTACTTGAGTCTCAAAAGGGCCATGCTTGATTTAAGATTAATGATGAGCTAGACATAAGGATTCACCTTGTAGGGTAAATAGAACCTAAGCGTGTAATGCTATATCTTATGTTGGCATAACAATTGATTATTGTTAGGTTGCATATAGATATACGATATCTAACATGCGACAGCTGAGGATACATAAGGATTCTGCCCAGTACTGCAGCAAATGTTGTAGCAACCGAACCAAACATTAGAAAAATAGTCAAGACCATTAAAAGAGTTTATTCACTCAACTACTCTATATTCCCATTGATTTTATCCATGAGTTTGACGTGATAATTTACTTTATTGCATTTTATTTATTACGTTTTTATTTTAATTAGTATATTAGTTTCATTAATTGTTTTATTTTATTTTATTTTAGAACAAAATCTACACTGTTAAGATTGTTATAGCAAATCTGATAACATCAATCCCTGTGGAGACGATCTTGAATACTCATCACTTTATTACTTGTTGTGTACACTTGCACATCGACACCAATAGCATTAGTATTTATACACCAACACCCTCACTGTTCAAGTATTATGCAAATCAAATTGTCAGACGATGTGTCCTAGAAATTGAATTTCAAAATATTCTTTCATTCTGCCATGAACAAGCTTGTGGAGGTCATTTCAGTGTTAAGAAAATAACTACTAAAGTTTTACATTGTGGTTTTTATTGGCCAACTATATTTTGAGATGCTTACACCTTTTACTCTTCATGTGGTAGGTGTCAATGAATGGGGAGCATTACACGAAGGAATATGATGCCATTAAACTCAATTGTAGTGATTAAGATTTTTTATGTATGGGGTATCGACTTCATGGGACCCTTTTCCCCTTCTTTTAGTCATCAATACATATTGGTTGTAGTTAACTACGTATCGAAATAAGTAGAACCAATTCCACGTAGCACTAATGATCACAAGGTGGTGATAGGATTTTTGAAAAACAACATTGTTTCATACTTTGGATTCTCTCAAGCAATAATCAGTGATGGTAGTATCCACTTTTGTAACAAATCATTCAAAGCTCTTTTGACCAAGTATTCCATCACTCACAAAGTGGCGACCTCATATCATCCGCAAACTAGTAGCCAAGTTGAGATCTCCAATCGAGAAATAAAGTACATATTAGAAAAGACGGTAAGGCCAGACATAAAAGATTGGTCATTAAGACTCGATGATGCATTATGGGCATATAGAACAGTTTTCAAGACCTCGATTGGGATGTCACCCTACAGGCTAGTGTATGGAAAAGCTTGTCACCTACTTGTAGAACTTGAGCATCGTGCGTATTGGGACATCAAGAAATTCAACTTTGACATGCAGCAAGATAGCTCAGAAAGGAGATTACAGCTGGCAGAACTTGAAGAAATTCGCAATGATGCATACGAAAATGTCAAGATTTACAACCAGCGAATGAAAGTCTTTCATGACAAGCAAATTATCAGAAAATCTTTCACCCTAGGTCAGAAAGTGCTTTTATTCAATTTTCTCTTGCACCTATTCCCAGATAAGTTACGCTCTCGATGGTCTGGCTCCTTTATTGTTCACACTGTTTTTCCACATGGAGCAATTGAAACTAAGGATCCAAAGAATGATATCACTTTTGAAGTTAATGGTCAAAGATTAAAGTCATGTCTAGAGTACCAACCACATAGAGAGGACACTAAAATAAATTTGGGTGACCACTAAATTTGAATTGAGATTTTTCTTTCTTTTTGGTGATTTGATTTTTTTCTTTCTTTTTACTGTTCTTTTGTTAATTGAAATAATTTTTTTGCATTAGTATGTTTGTTTAACCATTAAGTTTTCTCTTATCAGTTTTAATCATGCATGCCTCACTAGACAGATCCTCTTGAACATTCTTAGATGACTCTAACGTGTAAAATCTCATCTTAGAGGCCAAATATGATTTTGTAAAACACATCATATTTAGGACCTACAACCACCAGAGTGAGTATCCCATGTTGAGGATTTAGAAGGACAACTCAGAGAAATTGAGGGAGGTATCTACGACATCTAATTGGAGCTTGAGATAAATTCAATAAAAGGATGATTGTGAAGTTATTTTTATTTGTGTGTTTTAGTTTGTTACCCTGGTTAAGTGGCAGATAATGTTACTCCGTGACGATCCAAGTCGGTTACTTCAGTTTCCTATAATAACTAAAATTCTAAAGCGAAGGTATGGACAAAAATACGATTTTAGCAAAGCTTCACAATCAATTCCCTTCACCTCCTCAGAATGCCCTCCTTACAATCTATAAAGCTCGGTCTGAATGCATGCAATTGCTTATGAGGAATAACATCCATGCTGACAGCCATTGGTTAATCGAGGCCAAAGTACGATTGGCAGGTGAGTTGTCTCCCAAATTTATTGCATACATGCCTGGTTGTGGTAAAGGAAATTATGAAGAAAATAAAGAGCTGAAAGACTTTCTGTTGCTTGTCATAAGTGTGCCAGAATGAGATGCGATAAAAATCCATGTTCTTTAGGAATGGTGTCTGATAATAGGGAAGACAAGATTCAATTCATTAGAGATGGCTTGAATAAAGAGTCATTGGATGATATCCTTTTATCTCTTGAAACATATCCCATCGGATACGTACAAGGAGCAATTCTTCAGTTATGGCCATTATTCCAGAAAGAGCGTGCACGATACAGTCTCGAGAATCTGACTATAAACGACCCTATTTGCAGTTTATAAGAAAACTAGATGGGAAGCCTATCCTAGGCCCATAAAGGGCGTTCAACTCGTTTCTAGACGTAAAACCAGAGGAAAATGTGATCCACAGTCACAACTACATGTAAATATCCTTTTATTTCGTTATTGTTTTATTTCACTGTTGTTTTATCATTTGCATTATTGTCTTTAATAATTTTATTTTATCATTGTTTGCTTTTTCTTTTTACTATTTCCTTTTTTACTCTCGAGCCATGTGATTTACACGTTAATTAACACTGACATGCTACCTCATACACAGCTGTGACCCACTGTCACTAAGGTCCTTAAATATGATTTTTTTTAAGCACTCACAAATTATTTTTGAGAAGTATCCCAATGGAAACTACTCCCAATAAGCAATTCAAGAACATTTGTGTGCTCTCTTGGTTTAACTATGGTAAATATAAAGAGTTCGTTGAGACAACCATAGATCCCGGTTGGACTATAGCAACAAGAAAATTACACTTGGTATATGGAGGAGGTGACCGAGAGTTATCAAAACTGGTCTCAGAAGCTGTTTATGTCAGAGGGAGCCAAGTGTTAGGCATCATTGATGGGCATAATTTATATACATATTTTACCCTTAATTATATAATTGCTAGTTATTTTATTTGTTATTTTTAATTAATTGAATTATTTTGTTGAATAGGAAATTAATTGGAGATTAAGGATAAAAAAGGCATGAAGAAGTTCAAATTGAAAAGGAATAAAGATTAAATTGGAAGACAAAAATACAACCAGATGGAACCGAGTAGAAGAAATCAAAGCAATTAATCCAATTGAGGAATATTGAATAATTAAAAGATTTAATTTTGCCAATTGCCAATTGGAGTGCAGGTGTAAAGGGCTTTCAACTTCTAAAGTGGAAAGTAATCAATGGCTTATGGTGGCCAGCATATTATTTCTTCATCCGTCGTGTTAGCCTAAAAGACTACACATAATGTAATTTTAATGATAACAAACATGTGTCTTAAATAATTTAATAAATATTGTATTTCACAATTTCACTAGTTTTTGAAGGATAATATTTATGCAAGTGAATCAAGAGAAATCAAGTTGAAGACACTCAACGGACAACGACGAAATCAAGAATAAAATTTAGAGCTCAACGGACAAATTATTGTGATAAATTCTTGTAAAGCCGGTATGATTTAATTGATGCATGATTTAGCATTTGAAAAGCTCAACATATTAATTTAAATAATTACTTTTCATAAACTAAACGATTTTATTTTTATAAGGTAAAGTATTTTGTGGATTTCAGTAATTTGGACTTAAATGTAAAGTTTTGAAATCTTTGATTTTAATAAGTGTTATTATTGAATTTTGGAGTTGGATCTTTTTACAAACATTTGAAATGTTTTAGGACATACTATAATTTATGAATATTTTGGACTAAAGTGAAAGGTTTTGAGAACTTTGAAAAATATGGGTATTATGTTGAAAATGACTTTTTTAGAAACAATAATATATTTGGGGCCATATCAAAATTTCATAAAGTTTTGAGGGGACAATCATCATTAGAAAATTTTGAAATTGGACTTATTTGTAAAGTTTTATGACAATTTGGGCCATAATATAATTATAGAAAGTTTTGGGCCAAAGTATAATTTTAGTGAATAATATTACTGTAGCAATATTTAAAAATAACAGTAATATCACTGTTACAAGCGGCTAGCTGGATAAATCAAGCGGCTAACCGCTTGGTTGCTGGAATTTATCTATAACGACTAGTTTTCGGGCTCTAACTATAAAAACTCAACTCCAACTTCATTTTAAGAACTAATGCAAGCAAAAGTAAGATCTCATAACATACATTGAGCTTCCAAAACAAAAATCATCATAGATTGAATCATTGTTGAGCTATTTTTTGCATATCCACTCTTAAAGATAATTTTTGTTGTAATTTTTATTTCTTATCAAATTGTGAGTGCACAAGTGTGAGAAACACTTAGGATGAAGAGATTGGGGAGATAATTTGTTGATTGTAAAGGTTCATTGACACCTTAGAAGTCAATTGTAAGAACTTGAAGCCTTGGGAGGCTTGGATAGTGAAATCCTCGAGTTTGGTTGGCTTAGGGGCATGGACGTAGGCAGGGATTGCCAAACCACGTAAAAATATGTGTATTTGTTTTTTTCTTCCCTTACTCTTTTATTTTTATGCTTGTTTAAATTTATTGTTTTTTATGCCGTTAAGGCGTTATATTGATTTGTTGTGCGAATTGTATTGTATAATTTTTTAAAACCCAATTCCCTTACTCTTGGGTTGCGTAACTTGCATTTCATTTGGTATCAGAGCTTGGTTCTCTTATTAGGACTTAACCGTCTAGAGTAAAAGATCCATGTCAACCCAAAATGATTCAACCTTTAGGGAAGGACAATCCACAACTAGACCACCGTTCTTTGACGGAAATGACTATCCATATTGAAAAATTAGGATGAAAATTTATTTACAAGCACTAGATTATGAAATTTGGGAAGTTGTATGTGATGGTCCATTTATGCCCTTGACTAAAAATGAAGTCGGGGAAGATATTCCAAAACCTTCACGGGAATGGAATGAATTGAAAAAGAGAAAAACTTCTCTAAATTCCAAAGCTATGAATGTCTTATTTTATGCACTAGATAAGAAAGCGTTTCATAGAGTGTCTAGTTGTGAAAGTGCTAATGAAATTTGGCACAAACTTAAAGTTGTTTATAAAGGCACGAATCAAGTGAAAGAGTCCAAAATTAGTAGGTACACTCGACAATATGAATTGTTCCAAATGGAACAAAATGAGAGCGTGTATTCTATGTATACTAGATTTACAGACATAGTGAACACTCTAGGAGCCCTAAGAAAGACCTTTTCAAATAGCGAGAAAGTTAAGAAAATCATTAGGTCGCTACCTAAGGAATGAAGACAAAAAAAGACTGCCATTGAGGAAGCCAAAGATTTAAATATTTTACCTATTGATGATTTAATTGGTTCTCTTATTTCCTATGAGGAAGATTTGGCAGCCGAAAGAGGAAATGAGGAAAAGAATAAAAGTATTGCTCTCAAAGCCAAAAAAATATGAGAGTGATGGAGAAAGTGAGCCGAATGATAAGGAATTGGCAATATTAGCAAGGAGGTTCATAAAATTCTTCAAGAAAACTAGTGACCGAAGAAAATTTAGAAACCTCAAGAACCAAAAGGAGAAGAAAGAGGTAATCATATGCTATAAATGTAAAAGCCTGGCCATATAAGATCGGAATGCCCACTTCTTAATTAACTCAAGAAGAAAGCTATGGTTGCTTCTTAAAATTCTTCAAGTGATGAAGAGGAGTCGCAAAAAGTATCAAACCTAGCACTTATGGCAATAGAAGATGATGATGATCTCAATGAGGTAAGTGATCCAACCTATAATGAATTATATGATGCTTTTAAAGAAATGCATGATGAGTTGATGAAAATTAGTAAAAAGAATGAATGCCTTAAAAAGAAATTTTTAGAACTTACAGATGAAAATGATGCCATGCAAAAGTGCAGCGATTCATTGAATGAGAAGATTAAATGATTAGAATTAGAGAATAAAACCTTGCATAATAGAGTTGCATTATCAAATGAGAAACCAAGTACTTCACATGAGCATTTAGAGCCGCATGTAGATGATTTGACGAAGGAAAATGAAATGCTCAAGAAAAAGAACATTGAACTTAGTGATGTTGTGCTAAAATTCACAAATGGGCAAAAGATGTTGGATAATATGATTAACTCTAAAAAAATGTGTATTTGATAAAAGAGGACTTGGGTATAAGCCTAATTTGAAGCAAAAGTATTATAAGAATTATTTTGTTAAAGCTACCTCCACAAGTGATCATAAAATTGTTTATCATTATTGTAATCAAAACGGTCACATGAAATATAGATGTCCCGTGAAAAGAAATGCATATTATGGTGTCAAATGCATTTGAGTTCCAAAAGGAACCGTTGCTAACGCTCAAGGACCCAAAAAGGTTTGGGTACCTAAGACATAAGATTTTCCTTGCAGGGCTTGAAGAAGAAGAAAAATAAATGTACTTGGATAGCGGTTGTTCTAGGCATATTACCAGAAACTATGCATGGTTCTCAAGTTTCACCAAAATTGAAAATGGTGGAGATGTATCTTTTGGAGACAACTCAAAAGGAAAATTTCTCAGAATTGGTAATGTTGGTAAAGTTTCCTTAACTCTAATTGAAAATGTGTGTTTGGTTGAGAATTTGAAACATAATTTGATTAGCATTAGTCAATTGTGTGACAAGAGTTATAAAGTTGTTTTCAATAAATCAAAATGTGTTATTGAGAATGCATATGATGGAAAAATTTTGTTTATTGGAAATAGATGTGGTAATGTTTACACAATTGATATAAAGTATGCAAGTGAATCAAGAGAAATCAAGTTGAAGACACTCAACAGACAACGGCGAAATTAAGAATAAAGTTTAGAACTCAACGGATAAATTATTGCGATAAATTCTTGTAAAGCCGGTATTATTTAATTGATGCATGATTTAGCATTTGAGAAGCTCAAGAGATTAATTTAAATAATTACTTTTTATAAACTAAAAGGTTTTATTTTTATAAGGTAAAGTATTTTGTGGATTTGAGTAATTTGGACTTAAATGTAAAGTTTTGAAATCTTTGATTTTAATAAGTATTATTATTGAATTTCGGAGTTGGACCTTTTTACAAACATTTGAAATATTTTGGGCCATATTATAATTTATGAATATTTTGGACTGAAGTGAAAGGTTTTGAGAACTTTGAAAAATATGGGTATTATGTTGAGAAGGATTTTTTTGAGAAATAATAATATATTTGGGGCCATATCATAATTTCAAAAAATTTTGAGTTGATACTCACTATTAGGAAATTCTAAAATTGGATATATTTGTAAAGTTTTATGACGTTTTGGGCCATAGTATAATTATAAAAATTTTTAGGCTAAAGTGTAATTTTAGTGCATACTGTTACTGTAGAAAATTAAAAAATAACAGTAATATCACTGTTACAAGCGACTAACCGCTTAGTTTTCATTTTAAGAACTAATATAAGCAAAAGTAAGATCTTATAACGTACATTGAGCTTCCAAAACGCAAATCATCATAGATTGAATCATTGTTGAGCTATTATTTGCATATCCACTCTTAAAGATAATTTTTGTTGTAATTTTCATTTCTTATCAAATTGTGAGTGTACAAGTGTGAGAACCACTTGGGGTGAAGAGATTAAGGAGATAATCTCTTGATTGTAAAGGTTCATTGACACCTTGAAAGTCAATTGTAAGAACTTGAAGCCTTGGGAGACTTGGATAATGAAATCCTTGAGCTTGGTTGGCTTGGAGCGCGGGCGTATGTGGGGATTGCCGAACCTCGTAAAAATCCATGTGTTTGTTTTTCTCTTCCCTTACTCTTTTATTTTTACGCTTGTTTGAATTTATTATTTTCTATTCCATTAAGGTGTTAGATTGATTTGTTGTCGAATTGTATTACATAATTTTAAAAAACCCAATTCACCCCCCTCTTAGGTTGCGTAACTTGCATTTCACCTTGATCTTGAACAAAAAAATAGGTTGTTGGGTATTCTAAAAGAGCATAAGGAGGCAATAGGATGGACCATTGCTGATATTAAAGGTATTAATCCAATAGATTACATGCATCGTATTCATCTCGAAGGAAATTCTAAGCTTATTAGAGAAATGCAACGTACGCTAAATCCTAACATGAAAGAAGTGGTAAGAGCTAAAGTAATAAAATTATTAGATGCAGGAATTATTTATCATATTTCAAATAGCTCTTGGGTTAGCCCTGTGCAAGTTATTCCTAAGAAATCTGGTGTTACAGTAATTATTAATGCTAATAATGAATTAATTCCGACTAGAGTAACTACAAGTTGGTGTGTTTGCATTGACTATAGAAAATTGAATTTAGTCACAAGAAAAGATCATTTTCCTTTTCCATTTATTAATCAAATGCTTGATAGACTTGCAGGTCATGACTTTTATTATTTTCAAGACGGATATTCAGGTTATAATCAGATTCCTATAGCTCTAGAGGACCAAGAGAAAACTATTTTTATTTGCCCTTTTAGAAATTTTGCATATAGGAGAATGCCATTTGGTTTATGCAATGCGCCTGCGACCTTTCAAAGGTGCATGCTTAGTATTTTTGCTGATATGGTTAAGAGATTTCCTGAAGTGCTCGTGGATGATTTTTCTGTTTATGGAGATTCTTTTGATGAATGTTTGCATCATCTAATGTTAGTTTTGAAGAGATGTAAAGAAAAGAACTTGATTTTAAATTGAGAAAAATGTCATTTCATGGTAAAATAAGGTATTATTCTTGGTCATATAATTTCCAGCAGATGTATAGAAGTTGACAAAACCAAGGTGGATTTAATTTCTAATTCACCACCTCCCAAATCCGTAAAAGTAAGATCTTTCCTTGGACATGCTGGTTTTTATAGAAGATTAATTAAAGATTTTAGTAAAATTTCTAGACCCTTATACAATTTACTTGTTAAGAATGCACATTTTATCTTTGATGAATCTTGTCTTGATGCTTCTGAAAAACTTAAGAAATTGTTGACTTATTCACCTATCATTCAGCCACCTAATTAGGATTTGCCTTTTAAAATTGTGTGTAATTCATCTAATTATACTGTAGGAGCAGTTTTAGGACAAAGATTAGATTGTGTGCCTTATGTGATTTATTATGCTAGTGTGACACTTAATGATGCACAATTGAACTATTCAACTAGAGAAAAAGAAATGCTAGTTGTCGTGTTTGTACTTGATAAATTCAGATCTTATCTTATAGGTTGTAAAGTGATTATTTTTACTGATCATGCTGCTTTGAAACATTTACTCATTAAGAAAGATGCTAAAGCAAGATTGAATCGTTGGGTGTTGCTTGTACATGAATTTGACATTGAATTTAGAGATAAAAAAATGTTATGAAAATGTTGTGGCGGATCATTTATCTTGCCTTGATCTTAAATTTATTCTAGAATATTTTCATTTGAATGAGTCTTTCCTAGATGAGCAACTTATGAGTATAAATGTTGTACCATGGTTTACTGATATAGTTAATTACCTTGCTACAAGTCAAATCCCAGAACACTGGACCATGCAAGATAAAACAAAGTTCTTATCTAAAGTGAAGAATTTCTTTTGGGATGACCCCTATTTATTTAAATATTGTGCTGATCAGATTATTAGGCGATGTGTTCTAGAGAATGAAATTTAAAGTGTCATTTCTTTTTGCCATGAATAAGCTTGTGGAGGCCATTTTAGTCCTAAAAAGACAACAACGAAAATTTTACAACGTGATTTTTATTGGCCCACTCTTTCATGATGCTTTTTTTTTTCTTTGTGTGATAGGTGTTGTGCAAATTTTATTGAACTCACAAGTGACGAGTGTAGAATAGATCAACGGTGATGAATGTCGATCCCACGAGGAGGTGAATTTTAATTATATGTAGACTTAATTTTGTATAAGGTGAAAAACAAGTATGCAACCCAAGAGGGGGGGGTGAATTGGGATTCTAAAAATTATTTAATTTATAAAGAAAAACTTAATGCAAATATAATCCAAATTCAAAGAAAAAATAATTAAGTTGATCACAATGTAAAAAGATAAGGGAAGATGGATTCAAACACTGAGATTTTTACGTGGTTCGGCCAACCTTGCCTACGTCTACGCCTCCAAGCTTTCCGGGCTTGAGGATTCCACTAAGCAAGCCACCAAGGCTTCAAATGCTTACACTTGACTTCCAAGGTATCAATAAACCTTTACAACAAGAGATTATCCCCAATCTCTTAACCCAAGTGTATCCCAACACTTATAATCACTCAAAATAAAAGATTACAAATTGTTTTTGCCTCTCACAATATATAATATTACACAATGATGCTTACTATGTGAATAGATGAAGCAAGAGTGTGTTCTAAGCTCTATCAAGGTTGTATTCTCGAATATTAGCTCAATGGTCGTGTTGTGATAAATCTTCTTTGAATTTGAATGAGCTTATTTATATCTGGAGATGAAAATCTAGCCGTTACAAACTGTCGGACAGAAAACGGTTCGCCGTTAGGCATAAACGGTTAACCGTTTCGGTTGGTCAAAGTTACCGTTGGACCAGATTTCAAATAAACGGTTTGCCATTTACGATTTAACCTTTCGCCGTTAACTTCCGGATACCTGCAAGATGAACATTGGTTATCCGTTTACACTAAACGATTAAGGACTTGCGTGAAGTGGCTTCTTTGGATATTATCGGTTAACCGTTTGTAATAATCCGTACGCCGTTTGATTCCAGTAACCTGCAAAACAAACTAGCCTTATCAGGTTTTGTTAATTAGTGCCAGAGGAGGATAACCTTCAATTCTGGACGTTATCGGTTAATCGTTTCCAATAAACGGTTCACCGTTACGTTCCAGTTGCCTTTCCATCCTTGGTGTTTTCCGTTTTTCAGAAACGGTTAGAGCTTAGGCAATATGTTGCTTTCTGGTGTTAATCGGTTAACCGTTTTAAATAAACGGTTCACCGTTAAGTTCCAGTAACCTTCCCATCTTTTGTGTTTTTCGTTTTTAATAAACGGTTAGGGTTTAGGAAATATGTTGCTCTCTGGCATTAATCGGTTAACCGTTTAAATAAATGGTTTATCGTTTATTTCCAGAATCACACTTTAAAACAGATTTGACAGAAAATCATTTTTGAATTTGAAGGTCTATCTTTTATGAAAGAATGAATGGAATGATTATCGAGGCTTTCGTTTATTAAGGAATAGCTCCAATATTTTTATAAAAAAAAACATTTAAAATTTGTTATCATCAAAATCAATATTATTAACATATTTATGTTAACAATCTCCCCCTTTTTGATGATGACAAATTCTAATCAATGTTTAGCTCCCCCTTAATATGTGCTCCCCCTAAATGTATGGCCAAATTGAGAAATGTTCAATAACAGGATTTTTGCTCAAGAAAACCTTTTTAAATCTATTCTTAATCTCCCCATTTTAAATCCTTCTTAAATACCATAAATCCATTTTAAATACCATTATTATCTCCCCCTTCATCATCAAAAAGAAAAGAGAGAATAGGGAAAAAAATTGCAAATCCGTGAAAGAAGTTACCCGAGTTTGGCGAGCGAAAAATTTGGCAGAGTTTCCCCTTAAAAATGATTAAAACCACTAATACAAAATGTGATTAAAACACTTCCAAAATAGATGAACACCAACTTCATCTTTCAACAAGCCAACAACTCCATGAACAAAACAAAACAACACTCCAATATCCAAAAACATACCAACATTACAATATCCACAAATAAACCAAGACGTATGCATCAAAATCCAAAAATCATCGAATCATCAAGAACATCACAATATGAAATAAATGCAAACCCAAAAATATGAAATGTATGTGCGAAAACAGAACTTAGAAACTACGGAGGCGGAGAAGATGTGCTCCCTGGATCATAGTCAAAATAGCGAAGAAGAATGCGCTGTCCGGCGATAAGCTCGAGCTGCTGGTGGTCACGGGAATTGGTGTCCAACCGATCAAGAATCAGCTGCTGGCGCTCTGAGATCCGGTGAACATCAGTAACCAACTACTGGACAACGTCTGAAGCAGGAGGCTGAATTGGAGCTGAAGGTGGCATAACGGCAGATGGCTGCTCAGGAACAACAGATGGCTTAGGAGCAGGAGGCGGCTCGAAAGAGGAGGGAATGTCAGCATCCATCGAACGCTCCTCAGAGTCTGAGTCAGCTGGAGGCCGAGAGACAAAACGACGACGCGGAGAAGGAGGATGAGCTCCTAATCTAAAGTCAGGAAGCTGATCTGGAGGATAGATATCATTGAGCATCCGATCATCCTCTAGAGCAATCAAGGTATCCTGGTTTTTGGAGTTGCTTGTCTTTATCCACACTCCATTCTTCCTAGGGAAACCGATACTAGTCATGGCCTCGGGATCAATCCTTTGAGTCTCCATATGTCCAGTATCAAGAAGTGGAACCTCAAAGTGTCGCATTATCTTAGTGATGATACTGCCATAAGGAAGCAAGCGGTGATTGACCGCGGGAGTACTCAACATATGTCGCACAATAATATACCCGAGGTTAATGGGACGGTCTGTAAGAAGGCTATCTAATAGGGCAATGTCCAACCTCGTAACCTCATCCGAGTGACCCTTCCTAGGTGTCACTATGTACTGTAAAATAGAGTGAAGAATGCGAACTTGGAGAGGTAAAAGTTGAGACCGAAACGGAAGCAAACAAATCTCATCCGATAAGTCTCGACGACGACATATATTACGGATCCCATGAGTATGAGAAAAACTGTCAAATGAAAGGGCTTTCCTAGAGGTGTAAATATCAAGCCCCTCACAAGGGATACCAAGAAGGTCAGCTAAGTCCGCATCATCAAACTCTATTGGCACACGGCCAACTTGAGTAACTATCCTATTTGGGCGAGTGTCGGAGATTTACATGTTCGAATAAAAGACTCGCACAAAGTTTGGATAGACTCGATCATCAAAATCAATGCCAGACTCCCAAGGCTGAAGCATATCCCGAATACTTCTACCACAAACAACTAAATTACGGAAATCATCAATGTCAACAAAGAAGGGGTCAAGTACCTTTCGACCATCAAAGCGTTCTTCGAACCGCTTGGCCAAGGAAGGAGTGGGGAAGTGAATCCTTGCAAATTCAGAGACTTCCCGAGGTGGTATGGGATTCCTTGGAGGCACGGATTTACGCCTGGGATTTCTCCGAGAAGGTTCAGCCATGGAAAAAGCAGGAGAGAGGAAAAAGAATTGATGATTATCTTAAGGATGTATAGGAAATGTTAATTGGGTGCACAAATTGATTGAAGAAGGGGAGGAATCGGATTAAAAAGGAGAAAACCCGACCCGCGGCAGTTAGGGTTTCGATTTGGGATTTTTGAATTTTGGGCTAGATTTGATGTTTTGAATCGGTGAAGTTGGTCTAAAGGTGATAATAAATGATTTTGAAGGTTTGATTTGGCAAGAAAAGCAAGAAAAATGAGGATTGGAGGGTAGAGAGACCTTCGGCTGCGCAACAATGGCTGAAACGGTGAAGGGGTAACTGGAGAAGACGAAGAAAAGCTTTGAACAGTTTTGTACTCGCGAAAACGGTTAACCGTTTAACTAAACGGTTAAAGGGTAACTTACAGAGACTAAGGAATAGGTAACGGTGAAGGCTTAAACGCTTAACGGCTAAGGAGTAACTGTTAGAGGACTCTCTGTTAAAAAACGGTTCACCGATTGTAGCAAACGGTGAAAGAGTAAACGGACAGACACATAATCTCGTTTCTGGAATTAAACGGTGATCCGTTTATAGTAAACGGCTAACCGTTTATTTTATCTGTAATTTCGCACATTTGATTTAATTTTTGGCCAGCAAATAATATATTCCAAGATCATTTAATTGATCTGAAAATATTTTATGAGCCATTTTAATGCATGATTCATGAACATGTTTTCAACCAATTAATTCATATAATCAAGAATTATCAAGGCAAATTCATCATTTGACTATCAAGCTCAAGCATTTCATAAATAATAGTTAATCAATTTAGTACACTCAATAGCATGAATAGAGACGTTAATGCAAAAATTTCATCATGCCAAGTTCATGCCGAATTTTTGAAAATTGTTCTTCGCAAAGCGGTTTTGTGAAAATATCGGCAAGTTGTTTTTCCGTGGAAATAAACTCTAATGCAATATCTCCCTTTTGAACATGATCTCTCAAGAAATGATGTCTTATTTCTATATGCTTGGTTCGAGAGTGTTGAATGGGATTCTTTGAAAGGTTTATAGCACTAGTATTATCACACTTAATAGGAATTTGTTCAAGATTAATGCCATAATCTCTAAGTGTTTGTTTCATCCAAAGTGCTTGTGCACAACAACTTCCGGCAGCTATATATTCAGCTTCGGTAGTTGAAAGTGCAACAGAATTTTGTTTCTTGCTAAACCATGAAACAAGAGAGTGTCCTAGAATATAGCAAGTTCCACTAGTGCTCTTCCTATCCACTTTATAACCAGCAAAATCCGCATCCGAAAAACATGTTAAATCTATATGAGTTCCCCTAGGATACCAAAGGCCAATATCTATGGTTCCGCTCAAATAACGGAAAATTCTTTTAACAGCGAGCAAATGAGATTCCTTGGGACATGACTGAAATCTTGCACACAAACATACACTAAACATGATATCGGGTCTACTTGCAGTCAAATAAAGTAGGGATCCGATCATACCTCGATACATTTTGATATCCACTTCTTTACCTTTTTCATCTTTGTCCAGCTTGGTTGTTGTGCTCATTGGTGTATTCTTGGTCTTTGAATCATCAATGCCGAATCGTTTGAGTAGATCCTTTACGTACTTGGCTTGATTTATGAAAATTCCTTCCTCGTTTTGTTTGATTTGAAGTCCAAGGAAGTATTTCAACTCTCCCATCATACTCATCTCAAATTCTTTGCTCATACACAATGAAAATTCTTTACACAACAACTCATTAGTAGAACAAAAAATAATATCATCAACATAAATTTAAATAATAAGTATGTCTTGGTTCTTATTCTTAACAAATAGAGTAGTATCCGCTTTACCCATAGAAAAATCATTTTCTAACAAGAAATTTTTAAGTCTATCATACCATGCTCTAGGTGCTTGTTTTAATCCGTACAAGGCTTTAAGCAACTTATAAACATGATTTGGAAATTTTTCATTTTCAAAACCAGGAGGTTGTTTCACATAAACTTCCTCCATAATATATCCATTTAAGAAAGCACTCTTGACATCCATTTGATATAAAATAAAATCCTTATGACATGCATATGCTAACAACATCCTAATGGATTCTAACCTTGCTACAGGTGCAAAAGTTTCATCAAAATCAATTCCTTCTTCTTGGTTGTAACCTTGAGCCACTAATCTAGCTTTATTTCTTACAACCACCCCGGATTCATCCATCTTATTTCTAAATACCCATTTAGTGCCTATGACAGATGGATGTTCTGGTTTAGGAACTAATTCCCACACATTGTTTTTTTCAAATTGATTTAACTCCTCTTGCATTGCCATAATCCAAGATTCATCATTTTCCGCATCCGCAAAGGATTTGGGTTCAATTTGAGAGATAAATGCATTGTGCTCACAAGTATTCTTAAGAGATGATCTAGTTGTAACACCTCGTGAGGGATCTCCTAAAATTACATCTTTAGGATGAGAAGAGACATACCTCCACTCCTTGGGGAGTGTTTGAGAAATACCTTCTTGTTGCTCCAGCTCCGTATTGGTTTGTTCTTCTTGTCTATCCTCTTGATTTTCTTGTGGTTCATTTTCTTGAATCTCTTTTGATGATTTCTCTTGTAAGCCTCCATCTGCATCATCCTTAGCAACTCATTTCTTCGCAAAGAAGAGGTTAGACTCATCAAACGTAACATGCATAGATTCTTCCACAACTAAAGTTCTTTTATTATAAACTCTGTAAGCTTTACTTGAATTTGAATACGCAAGAAAGATGCCAACATCAGATTTTGGATCAAATTTACCAAGATTATCTTTTGTGTTTAAAATAAAACATTTGCATCCAAAAACTTTGAAATAGCCAATGTTGGGTTTTCTATCTTTCCAAAGCTCATAGGAAGTTTTATTGAGATGAGGTCTAATCAACACCCGATTTAAAACATAGCAAGCGGTGTTGACTGCTTCGGCCCAAAAATATTTAGGTAATGCATTTTCATTTAACATGGTCCTAGCCATTTCTTGAATAGACCTATTCTTTCTCTCAACAACTCCATTTTGTTGTGGAGTTCTAGGTGATGAAAATTGATGCTCAATGCCAAGATTATTGCAAAAGTTCTCAAATGCATGATTTTCAAATTCTCCTCCATGATCACTCCTAATGCATATAATGTCACGCCCTTTTTCATTTTGTAATTTCTTATAAAGCACTTTAAAAGCATCAAGAGCATCATCCTTATTGGCTAAGAATAATACCCATGTATATCTAGAATAATCATCCACTATCACAAATGCATAATATTTGCCATTTAGACTTGCATATCTAGATGGCCCAAAAAGATCTATGTGAAGAAGTTCAAGTGGTTTTGAAGTAGAAATATGGTTTTTATTCTTGAAAGAAGTTTTAATTTGTTTTCCAAATTGACAAGCTTCACAAATCTTATCCTTTTGAAAACCAATTTTCGGAAGACCTTTAACTAAATCATCTTTCGAAATTTTTGAAATCAAATCCATACTTGCATGTCCTAACCTTCTATGCCATAACCAACAATCATCATGTAATGCCGAAAAACATTTATCAAGAGTAGATGCACATTCTATGTCAATGATATAAACATTACCACATCTATTTCCAACAAAAAAGGTTTTGCCATCACATGAGTTCTCAATAACACAACTAAGTTTATCAAAGATAACTTTATAACCTTTGTCACATAATTGACTAATGCTAATTAAGTTGTGTTTCAAGTTTTCAACCAAACATACATTCTCAATTAGAGTTGAAGAGACTTTACCAACATTTCCAATTCCAAGAATTTTTCCTTTTGAATTGTCTCCAAAAGATACGTCTCCACCATTTTCAATTTTGGTGAAGCTTGAGAACCATGCATAGTTTCCGGTCATGTGCCTTGAACAACCGCTGTCCAAGTACCATTTATTTTTCTTCTTCTTCAAGCCCTACAAGAAAAAATCTCAAGTTTTAGGTACCCAAAGCTTTTTGGGTCCTTGAGGGTTAGCAACGGTTCCTTTTGGAACCCAAATGCATTTGACACCATAATATGCATTCCTTTTCACGGGACATCTAAATTTCATGTGACCATTTTGATTACAATAATGACATACAATCTTATGATCATTTGTGGAGGTAGCTTTAACAAAATAATTCTTATAATACTTTTGCTTCAAGTTAGGCTTATATCCAAGTCCTCCTTTATCAAAAACACATTTTTGTGAGTTAAGCATATTATCCAACATCTTTTGCCCATTTGTAAATTTCAAAACAATTTCATTCAATTCATTACTCTTTTTCTTGAGCATTTCGATCTCATTTTTCAACTCATTTATGTGTGATTCTAAATGCTCATGTAAGATGCTAGGTTTCTCATTTGATAATGCAATTTCATCATGCAATGTTTTGTTCCCTACTTTTAGGCATATAATTCTTGCATTTAGAGATTCATTTTCATTTTTAAGCTTTGCCATTTCCTTTTTAAGACATACATTCTTTTTACCAATCTTCATCAACTCATTATGCAAATCTTTAAAAGCATCATACAATTCATCATAGGTGGGATCACTTACCTCATTGAGATCATCATCCCCTCCTATTGCCATGAGTGCTAGGTTTGATACTTCTTGCGATCCTTCTTCATCACTTGATTCTTCCTCACTATCATCCCAAGTTGCAACCATTGCTTTCTTCTTGAGTTTGTTGATAAGTGGGCACTCCGATCTTATATGTCCAGGCTTCTTGCATTCATAGCATGTGATTGCCTCCTTCTTCTCCCTATGGTTCTTGAAGTTTTTGAAATTTCTTCGCTCTCCGGTTTTCTTGAAGAATTTTCTGAACCTCCTTGCTAGCATGGCTAGCTCTTCATCATCCGGTTCACTCTCTCCATCACTCTCATATTTTGAAGCTTTGAGAGCAATGCTTTTCTTCTTCTCCTCATGTCCTTTTTCTGCAGCTAAATCCTCTTCATATGAAATAAGAGAACCAATTAAATCATCAAGAGGTAAAGTATTTAAATCTTTGGCCTCTTCAATGGCGGTTCTTTTAGGTCTCCATTCTTTTGGAAGTGACCTAATAATTTTCTTAACTTTCTCACTATTTGAGAAGGTTTTCCCTAAGGCACCTAGGGTGTTCACTATGTCCGTGAATCTAGTATACATAGAATACACATTTTCATTTTGTTCCATTTGGAACAACTCATATTGACGAGTGTATCTACTGATTTTAGACTCTTTTACTTGATTTGTCCCTTCATAGACAACTTCAAGTTTGTTCCATATCTCTTGTGCACTTTCACAACTAGATACTCTATGGAATTCTTTCTTATCAAGGGCACAAAACAAAGCATTCATAGCCTTGGAGTTTAGAGACATTTTTCTCTTTTCTAACTCACTCCATTGACTTGATGGTTTAGGAATATCATCTCCTACTTCATCTTTAAACATAGGCATGAATGGACCGTCACAAACAACTTCCCAAATTTCATAATCTAAGGCTTGCAAGTAGATTCTCATTCTAGTTTTCCAATAAGCATAGTCATTTCCATCAAAGAATGGTGGTCTAGTTGTAGATTGCCCTTCTCTAAAGGTTGAGTCATTTAGGGTTGCCATGGATCTTTTACTCTAGACGATTAAGTCTTAACAAGAGAACAAGGCTCTGATACCAATTGAAATACAAGTATGCAACCCAAGAGGGGGGGTGAATTGGGATTCTAAAAAATTATTCAATTTATTAAAGAAAATCTTAATGCAATTATAAATCAAATTCAAAGCAATAACAATTAAGATGATCACAATATAAAAAGATAAGGAAAGAGAGATTCAAACACCGAGATTTTTACGTGGTTCGGCCAACCTCGCCTACGTCCACGCCTCCAAGCTTTCCGGGCTTGAGGATTCCACTAAGCAAGCCTCCAAGGCTTCAAATGCTTACACTTGACTTCCAAGGTGTCAATGGACCTTTACAACAAGAGATTATTCCCAATCTCTTAACCCAAGTGTATCCCAACACTTACAATCACTCAAAGTAAAAGATTACAAACTGTTTTTGCCTCTCACAATATATAAGATTACACAATGATGCTTAATATGTGAATAGATGAAGCAAGAGTGTGTTCTAAGCTCTATGAAGGTTGTATTCTCGAATATTAGCTCAATGGTCGTGTTGTGATCAATCTTCTTTGAATTTGAATGAGCTTATTTATATCTGGAGATGAAAATCTAGCCGTTACAAACTGTCAGACAGAAAATGGTTCGTCGTTAGACATAAACGGTTAACCGTTTCGGTTGGTCAAAGTTACCGTTGGACCATATTTCAAATAAACGGTTTGCCGTTTACGATTTAACCTTTCGCCGTTAACTTCCAAAGACCTGCAAGATGAACATTGGTTATCCGTTTACACTAAACGGTTAAGGACTTGCATGAAGTGGCTTCTCTGGATATTATCGGTTAACCGTTTGTAATAATCGGTACGCCGTTTGATTCCAGTAACCTGCAAAACAAACTAGCCTTATCAGGTTCTGTTAATTAGTGCCAGAGGAGGATAACCTTCAATTCTGGACGTTATCGGTTAACCGTTTCCAATAAATGGTTCACCGTTACGTTCCAGTTGCCTTTCCATCATTGGTGTTTTCCGTTTTTCATAAACGGTTAGAGCTTAGGCAATATGTTGCTTTCTGGTGTTAATCGGTTAACCGTTTTAAATAAACGGTTCACCGTTAAGTTCCAGTAACCTTCCCATCTTTTGTGTTTTCCGTTTTTAATAAACGGTTAGGGTTTAGGAAATATGTTGCTCTCTGGCATTAATCGGTTAACCGTTTAAATAAACGGTTTACCGTTTATTTCTAGAATCACACTTTAAAACAGATTTGACAGAAAATCATTTTTGAATTTGAAAGTCCATCTTTTATGAAAGAATGAATGGAATGATTATCGAGGCTTTCGTTAATTAAGGAATAGCTCCAATATTTTTATAAAAAAAACATTTAAAATTTGTTATCATCAAAATCAATATTATTAACATATTTATGTTAACATAAGGGTGGATGGATTTGTGGTGAAAATGATTTAGACTATCTTAGAATTTAAATTGGAATGACGGAATTAATTAAAGTGGAAACTATTATAATTGAAGCGCTTGGGTATCTGGATCCGCATCAACATGCACCATGGGCTAATATATTCCTTATTACTGCCAATTAAATCATGAAGGGGGAATCCACACCTCATGAATCACACTCTAATCAATATGGTGTTAAGGGCTTATCGTGCCAAATAATAATAATCTTGTACTAGGGAGCCGGTGAAACCATGACAGTGTCTAGTCAAGATTATTATTATTTGTCGACGAAAAGTCAAAACATCCACAAAAATTAGAGGGGAAGAGAAAATAAATTTAAGAAATAAAGCCCATGACACATGTTGGAACTTCCCCTTCAACCCAAGCTTGAAAGAAAATTAGTTACTCATAATTGAACTAGGGGCAAAATGGAAATTTATTAAAAGACGTAGAAAATATAAGATGGAGAAGGAATTACAGAAAATGGTGCCCAAAAATGGATTCAGAGATATCAAATTAGGGGGGAGAGGTCCCCTTTTTATAAATACATTGAGTAAATCATGCCGATCGGATTAAAAATAGTTTGGACGCTCAGGATTATACCACGTCATCAGTCAACAGTACGCAGTTTGACCACGCGTTTTGAACAGTAACACGGTTTGACCACGCGGTTTGAACAGTCAACCGGTTTGAACAGTGACGCGGTTTGGTTGAAAATAATCTCGTGTATATGCATGTACCGTACGCACAATTTTTAGTCCACTAACATGCTACCATGTCACCGATCAATAGTGCATAAGAATTCTCTCCAATGGAATTGTGACACCTCATCAGTCAATGCCACATCATCGGTCAATGCCACGTCATCGATCTGTCTGTGTGAACAGCGTCGTGAACAGTAACATAGACAATACCGTACATGTGAATATTGATATTTTTTCTTTTATGCTCCTCCTAAGGTTTTCGACTGTCCTGAGTTCAAAAGTGATGTCCGTCTGATTTCTCGTTCATTGTGAAATGACCATGATACCCCTAAAATACATAAAATACTTAATTAAAATAAACCACACATAATTAAATCACAAGAAACTTAAATATATAAAAGTAAGGGTGTTAGTAAAACTTGAAGTGTAAAATAACAATTTTCTCCTTTATAAATATACATTTTCTAACACTCAACACACCCCCCAACCAGCTTATTGCTAGTCCCTAGCAAATTAGGCGAAAACAAAATTCAATTCCAAAATGATTTTTTTGTAACAATCATATTTATTCAATCAGACTAATGATAGTAATCAAATAAAAGCATAAGCATTATCTCTAGTCTAAAGAAACATCACACCCACATGAATCAGCCTAGTAGACTTTGTCACAGCTACTTTCAAAAATGACATGTTAAATCTCAAAATCTCACTGGAAATAGTGACACTCTCACAAAAAAATTAAACTCAATAAAAATAGTCACTGTAATGAATGGTAATTGAGAGAAAATAATAAAGAAGTGATATCACATGCTCTTACTAAGATGAAAGAAATATGCCCTCAGCTTAGAAATAATACGATCTCAAGTCAAATAAAAATGCTAGTCAACCCTATTTATTTATTTTTTTATGCACCACTACATCTTTTTAGCCCATAAAATTAGCTTCTACTTCAGACTATAGTTCCCTAAAATCAAAAAGTACTTTTATTAGGATATAACGTAGGTTAGAGGCATGGCTAACAAAGGAGGGGAAATAAGGAAAAGAAAATGTATGTTTGAGAAAAATGCATAGATTTTATTTTTAAAGTTGCAAGGTAGATTTCACATATTATTGTTATTTATTTATTTTTATAACAACAATTTTTTTTTTGCTTTTGTTTGGCACAAATTCAATGAATAAAATAATTATTTACATTTTTCTCAAACATAAATAAGTGATGGAATTTGTAAGATATCGGTAATACTCCAAATCAGAGTAGGTCAAGATGATAAGTTTGACAAAGAAAATATTTTTTTTTAAAGGCTCAAAATGGTTAACTATGAATATTTCACAAAAGGGATGGCTAGAAAGGCTCAAATGGATCAAAGATGACATTTATATCGTCTTTTAGGGCTCTAAATAATCTTCCATATCTACTAGTTAGATGGGCCTCCAGATGTAGCAATACGCATTTTTTTTCATTTTTTTTTAATTTTACAACTTTTTTTAGGGTTAACTCAAAAGAAATCTAGAGATCGTATATAAAATAATAAACTGCTAAGATGTATGAAGAATGGGCAAAATGGTTACTCTCCAAGAAAAATGATAGGCTCAAAAACTCACTTGGTACTTATTATGACATGTTCATTCCTTCAAGCAACTCATATTTGCCTCCGACATCAAAATGCAGAGTAGCAAACATGGCGTAACATCACTTAAGACCAAAGATAATACAAATACTAAAATTTGAAATTCATCATGTCTTCCAATGTTAAAACAAATCACACAATTTTTTTTAAACAACATTCTACCCCACAACCTATTCTAAACATAAAAGGAAAATATGCATGCAGAAATGTGAAAATGATTCAGAAAAACTAATTAGAAAAGTTACACTTAAAATGATAGAAAAAGAAAATGGTTTTTTTTTTTACTAAGAAGATGCATTTCTAGAGGCATTACACTCCATATTCAACCATCTTCGACTCAAAAATTTAAAAATGTATATTTATAAAGGAGAAATTAAAAAGAAGAAGTAAAAAAAATGAATATCAAAGCTTAATAAAGAAAAAGAAAATATCTGAAATTTTTTTTAACGAAGAAGATGCGTTTCTAGAGTAACTACACTCCATATTCAGCCATCTTCAACACAAAAAGTTAGCAACAGTTTGTTTCTACAACAAACAATCAGTAAAAACTTAACTAAGATTCTACAATTGTCGACTATTCCCTCCCCCCAAACAGAACGAAACATTGTCCTCAATATTTTAAAGGAAAAAAGTAGAGTTGAGAAGACATCACCTGTGTGGTGCAATATAGAAGAAAATATTTACAGGCGGAGAGTTAAATCTAATTTGTACTTCTTACTGCGGCTACTGTTACCGTCATTATTTGGACGCTCCAACATGAAGGTCCATGGGTCTGAATCCGGTTTATAAGCTTGTAACAGATTAAGTAGCTCATTAACAATGTGAACACAAATAAAAGTTTTTTCGCTGTGGAAGGAATGCAATAATTTTTTATTGCATGGTTAAGAAATGCGATGAAGCCATCATAAAAGTTATTGACATTTAACAAACTGATGGATTTCTGGTGAATGTACAGATGGGCCCAAGATGCTAATGTGATAAGTGCTTCTAGTGTTGCAAGATCTCTTGGAAGGAAAATAAAAATATCAGCATGATTAAGCATTTCAGTGATTATTTCTTGCATACCTGAGATGACTAACTCTTCTCCAGTCGGTGAGTCGGATAAACTACCCAAAGGTTTTAGGGCTCTTAGGATGATGCCTAACACTTTGCTTCATCTGACAAAAGTAGCTTCTGAGACCAATTTTGATAACACTCGGTTACCTCCTCCATACACCAAGTGTAATTTTCTCTCTGCTATGCTTCGACCAAGATCTATGGCTGCCTCAACGAACTCTTTATGTTTGTCATAGTTAAATTCAGAAAGTACACAAATGTTCTTGAATTGTCTATTAGGATTAGCTGCCGTTGGGATACTTTTCAAAAACAATTTGTAAGTGCATAACAAAAAATCATATTTAAGAATCTTGGTGACGGTGGGTCACAGCTGTGTATGAGGTAGCATGTCAGTGTCAAATAACGCGTAAAGCACATGGCTCGTGAGTTAAAAAGGAAACAATAAAAAGAAAAAGAAACAATGATAAAATAAAATTATTAAAGACAATAATGTAAATGATGAAACAATAGTGAAATAAAATAACAATGAATTAAAAGGATATTTACAGGTAGTTGCGATTGTGACTCATATCTTCCTCTGGTTTTACGTCTAGAAACGGCTTGAACGCCCTCTATAGGTCGAAGATAGGCTTCCCATCCAGTTTTCTTATAAAATGGCAAACAAGGTTGTTTATAGTCAGATTCCTAAGACTATATCGTGCATGCTCTTTCTCGAATAATGGCCATAACTAGAGAATTATTCCTTGCACATATCCCTTGTGATGCGTTTCAAGAGATAAAAGGATATCATCCAATGACTCCTTATTCAAGCCATCCCTAATGAATTAAATCTTATCTTCCCTGTTACCAGACACCATTCCTAAAGAACATGGTTTTTTTTATCGCAACTCATTTTGGCACACTTATAACAAGCAACAGAAATTCTTCGAGCTTTTCATTTTTTTGCATAATTTCCTTTACCTCAACCAGACATGAATACAATAAATTTTGGAGGTAACTCACCTGCCAATCGTACTTTAGCCTCGATTAACCAACGGATGTCAGCAGGTATGCTATTCCTCATGAGCAATCGCATGCGTCCGGACCAAGCTTTATAGATTGTAAGGAGGGCATTCTGAGGAAGTGAAGGGAATCGATTGTGAAGCTTTGTTAGAATCTCGTTTTTGTCCATACCTTCGCCTCAGAATATCAGTCATTAAGGAAAACTAAAGTAACCAACTTGATTGTCACGGAGTACCGTTATCCGCCACTTCACCGGGGTAACAAACTAAAGCACACAAACAAAGAAAAACAAACTAAAACACATAAAGAAAATTACAATCGCCCGCTTATTGAATTTACCTTAAGCTCTAACTGGATGTTGTAGACACTTCTCTCAATGTCTCTGAGTTGTTTTTCTAAATCCTCAACATAGGATACTAACTCTGGTGGTTGCAGAGCCCAAATACGATGTGTTTTACAAAATCGAATCTGCCTTTTGAGATGAGATTTTACACGTTGAAGTGGTTTAAGAATGTCCAGGAGGAACTGTTTAACTATGGCACTCACGATTAACAATGATAAGAGAAAACTTAATGGTTAAACAAACACACTTATGCAAAAATAATTTCAATTAGTAAAAGAATAATAAAAAGAAAGAAAAAAAAATCAAATCACCGAAAAGAAAGAAAAAAAACTCAATTCAAATTTGATAAGTCACTCAAATTTATTTCAGTGTCCTCTCCATGTGGTTGGTACTCTAAATATGACTTTAATATTTGACCATTAACTTTAAACGTGACACCGTTCTTTAGGTCCTTAATTTCAATTGCCCCATGTGTAAAAACAGTATAAACAATAAAAGGGCCAGACCATCGAGAGCGTAACTTACCTGGGAATAAGTGCAAGCGAGAATTGAATAAAAACAAATTCTGACCTGGAGTGAAAGATTTTCTTATAATTTGCTTGTCATGGAAGACTTTCATTCGCTGCATATAAATTTTGGCATTTTCGTATGCATCATTGCTAATTTCTTCAAGTTCTACCAGTTGTAATCTTCTTTCTGAGCTAGCTTGCTGCATGTCAAAGTTGAATTTCTTGATGGCCGAATATGCACGATACTCGAGTTCCGCAAGTAGGTGGCAAGCTTTTTCATACACTAACCTGTAGGGTGACATCCCAATTGGGGTCTTGAAAGCTGTTCTATATGCCCATAATGGATCGTCATGTTTTTAATGACCAATCTTTTCTGTCTGGCCTCACCGTCTTTTCTAATATGTGCTTTATTTCTCGATTGGAGATCTCAACTTGGCCACTAGTTTGAATACTTTGTCAACAGAGCTTTGAATGCTTTGTTACAAAAGTGGGCACCACCATCATTGATTATTGCTCGAGGGAATCCAAAGCGTTAAATAATATTGCTTTTCAAAAATTCTATCACCACCTTGTGATCATTGGTTCTACATGGAATTGCTTCTACCCATTTCGATACGAAGTCAACAGCAACCAATATGTATTGATGGCCAAAAGAAGGGGGAAAATGTCCCATGAAGTCGATACCCAATATGTCAAAAATCTCAACCATTAAAATTGGATTTAGTGGCATCATGTTCCTTCATGTAATGCTTCCCATTCGTTGACATCTATCACATGAAGAACAGAAAATGTAAGCATCTCGAAATATAGTTGGCCAATAGAAACCACATTGTAAAACTTTAGTTGCTGTTTTCTTAGCACTGAAATGGCCTCTACAAGCTTGTTCATGGCAGAATGAAAGGATATTCTGAATTTTACTTTCTAGGACACATCGTCTAACAATTTGATATGCACAATACTTGAACAAATACGGATCATCCCAAAAAAAATTCTTTATTTCTACAAAAAAATTGGCTTTGTCTTGCTTGGTCCAATGTTCTGGAAGTTAACCTGTAACAAGATAATTCATGATATCAGTATACCATGGTAATACTTCCACACTCATTAATTGTTCATCTGGAAATGACTCATTCAATGTTAATGGTTCTGTAATTGTGTCAAAATGGAGACGAGAGAGATGGTCAGCCATAACATTCTCTGTGCCTTTCTTATATTTAAATTCCAAGTCGAATTCCTGCAAAAGTAACACCCAACAAATTAGTCTAGCTTTTGCATCTTTCTTTGTGAGAAGATATTTAAGAGCAGCATGATCTTTGAATACAATTATTTTACCACCAATGAGATAAGATCGAAATTTCTCTAATGCAAACACTACTGCTAGCATTTCTTTTTTAGTAGTTGAATAGTTCAATTGTGCATCATTCAATGTCATACTAGTATAGTAAACAACATGAGGAATTCGATCAACTCTTTATTCTAATACTGCTCCTACTGCATAATCAGATGCATCACACATGAGCTCGAATGGTAAGCTTCAGTTTGGGGGCTGAATGATGGGTGATGATGTCAACAACTACTTTAATTTTTTAAATGCCACAAGACATGAATCATTAAAGATAAAATATACATCTTTAGCAAGTAGATTGCATAAGGGTCTAGAAACTTTGCTAAAATCTTTAATGAAACGTCTATAAAAACCAGCATGCCCAAGGAAAGATCTACTTCTTTGACTGTTTTAGGTGGAGGAAGATTAAAAATGAGATCCACCTTTACTTTGTCAACCTTAATACCTTTGCTTGAAATGATGTGGCCGAGAACAATACCTTGTTTTACCATAAAATGACACTTCTCACAATTTAAGACTAAGTTTTTCTCGATACATTTCTGCAGAACTAGTGTTAGATGATGTAAACATTGATCAAATGAATCACCAAAAACAAAAAAGTCATCCATAAAGACTTCAAGAAATCGTTCAACCATATCAGAAAAAATACTCAACATGCATCGTTGAAATGTAGCAGGTGCATTACATAATCCAAATGACATCCTCCTATATGCAAAAGTGCCAAAAGGTGAAGTGAAAGTGGTTTTCTCTTGATCTTTTAGTGTTATGAGAATCTGATTATATCTTAAGTAACCATCTAGAAAGCAATAAAATTCATGGCCTGCTAATCTACAAGCATTTGATCGATAAATGGTAAAGGAAAATGGTCTTTACGTGTGACAGAATTCAACTTTCTATAATCAATGCATACATGTCATCCTGTAGTCACTCTAGTGGGTATCAATTCATTATCGGCATTTGTAACTACTGTGACTCTTGACTTTTTGGGAACAACTTGTACAGGACTGACCCATGATTAAGAGCAGCATGATCTTTGAATACAATTATTTTACCACCAATGAGATAAGATCGAAATTTCTCTAATGCAAACACTACTGCTAGCATTTCTTTTTTAGTAGTTGAATAGTTCAATTGTGCATCATTCAATGTCATACTAGTATAGTAAACAACATGAGGAATTCGATCAACTCTTTATTCTAATACTGCTCCTACTGCATAATCAGATGCATCACACATGAGCTCGAATGGTAAGCTTCAGTTTGGGGGCTGAATGATGGGTGATGATGTCAACAACTACTTTAATTTTTTAAATGCCACAAGACATGAATCATTAAAGATAAAATATACATCTTTAGCAAGTAGATTGCATAAGGGTCTAGAAACTTTGCTAAAATCTTTAATGAAACGTCTATAAAAACCAGCATGCCCAAGGAAAGATCTACTTCTTTGACTGTTTTAGGTGGAGGAAGATTAAAAATGAGATCCACCTTTACTTTGTCAACCTTAATACCTTTGCTTGAAATGATGTGGCCGAGAACAATACCTTGTTTTACCATAAAATGACACTTCTCACAATTTAAGACTAAGTTTTTCTCGATACATTTCTGCAGAACTAGTGTTAGATGATGTAAACATTGATCAAATGAATCACCAAAAACAAAAAAGTCATCCATAAAGACTTCAAGAAATCGTTCAACCATATCAGAAAAAATACTCAACATGCATCGTTGAAATGTAGCAGGTGCATTACATAATCCAAATGACATCCTCCTATATGCAAAAGTGCCAAAAGGTGAAGTGAAAGTGGTTTTCTCTTGATCTTTTAGTGTTATGAGAATCTGATTATATCTTAAGTAACCATCTAGAAAGCAATAAAATTCATGGCCTGCTAATCTACAAGCATTTGATCGATAAATGGTAAAGGAAAATGGTCTTTACGTGTGACAGAATTCAACTTTCTATAATCAATGCATACATGTCATCCTGTAGTCACTCTAGTGGGTATCAATTCATTATCGGCATTTGTAACTACTGTGACTCTTGACTTTTTGGGAACAACTTGTACAGGACTGACCCATGAACTATCAGAAATGAGGTAAATGATACCTACATCTAATAGTTTAAGGACTTTAGTTCTAACAACTTCTTTCATGTTAGGATTTAATCGACATTGCATTTCCCTAGTAGGTTTAGCATTTTCATCAAGGTGAATGTAATGCATGCAGTCTACTGGGTTTACACCTTTAATGTCTGCTATGGTCCATCCTAATGCTCCTTTGTGCTCTTTTAAAATATCCAACAACTTACCTTTTTGTTCATCATTTAGGGATGATGAGATGATTACCGGCAAAGTATTTTCTTCTCCCAAAAATGCATATTCCAATGTGTTGGGTAATGGTTTGAGCTCAAGTTTCGGTGATGATTTTGATGATAGGATGAGCTTCTTCTCTGATGGTGCTAGTTGTTCAACTCTTGACTTCCATTTATTAGTGTCCATGGATAGTGCTGAGTTAAGTAGGGCGTTGACCTCATCAACTGACCTGTCAATATCAAAATCAAAACCAAAGTGAGTTAAACATGTTTATAAAGGGTCATCACTAAGGTTTGAAAGAAAAGTATCATCAACTAATGCTTCAATTAAATCCACATCAAGAATTACATCATCTGCATTATGAGGTTATTTGGCATCAAGTAAAGGGAAGTTAACACTTACATGTTTGAAGATTTCAAGAATCTCACCTGTGGACTTTCTTTTCTTTCCTTTAGTTAACCTCTTAGGAAATGGAGCTTTGGGAACATATTCTCATGGGTTGGTTTCTTCTTTCTCCTTCAGTGATGAGTCCTCAGTATTTACAGGTACAATTTGATTTTCTTTTGTCACCGACATCTCCACTTTGTTGTCAACTTATTTTCATTTTCGTAAGGTCATGACTGCATTGACTTCTCCATGCTGCTGTGGTGAACTGGTACTTGCTTCATGTACTCTTTTAAGATTAGGTACTGGTTGACTTGGAAATTTACCTATCTCAACAGTCATTGCCAAGGTCTGAACTGAAGAAGCAAATTGTCCCACCATCTTCTCGAGGCTTGAAACTGATTGGGCTTGTGAGTTGAAGTCTGCTCTCATCTCATTTCGTAGTCCATCAATGGTGCGGTTCTGTTACTCAATCGTAGAGTGAGTAACATTCTTGAAATTATGGAATGCATCCTCCCATGATTTGGGTTAAGAGTAGTTCTGATTATGATTGTATGGTCTAAATAGTGGCTGTGAGGCTTGAGGAATTTGAGGAATTTGTTGTGGAGCTAGAGCTGCTGATCCATTCTGTTAGAATCCTTGAGACCATGAAAAATTTGGGTGGTCTCTCCATCCAGGGTTATATGTGTTAGAGTATGGGTTGTAATTTAATGGTTTTCTCATTACATCTATGGCATTGGCTTGATCTGGATATGAGTCATGGTCATGTGGTTATGTTGATTTAGCAGTCATTAATGATGCTATTTGTCAAGAAAGACCTTCAACCATCTCCTTGACTTCTTTGATTCCCAAAGTTGACTCGCCAACGTGAACCTCATTTACTCCCTTAATTCATTTTCTAAGCCATAGAATGTTTGGAGACAATTTAGCACACTAGGTTTTAGTTCAAAACTCCTAGCAACTACATTAGTGTGTATTATGCATAATGTGCTCAAATTAACTAAGGGACTAAAGTAGTCCTTAAATGGCCTCTCATGTGGTGCAAATGTTTTCTCAAGTTCAAGGTCTATAGGCTCAAGATTATGTAATAATGACCTTCGACCATGCATGCAATGAATACAAAAAAAATGAGAATAAAATTAATAAAATATAAACAAAAAGGAGAAATTACGGTACTAACCTTATCACGCTGTTACAACCTTACTATAAAAATATACAAAAAAATACGTGAAATAAATTAACTAAAAATAAATTAATAAGATAAATAAAAAATTACAAAGAAAAATAAATTAAAAATTAAATTACAGAATTTTAAAGAAGAGAAAAAGAAAAAAAATTCTTACCTCTAAATGTAGATTCATTTTTTTTCTTTTTTTTTATAAAAAAAATTACAAGAAGACAATTAAAAGAAATTATTTACAAAAATTAATTCTGCGAATTAAAATAACTTACCTCCCCAGCAACGGCGCCAAAAACTTGTTGTGCAAATTTTATTGAACTCGCAAGTGCACGAATCTATTGTAGAATATATCAATGGTGACGAGTGTCGATCCCACGAGGAGGTAGATTTTAATTATATATAGAATTAATTTTGTATGAGGGTGGATGGATTTGTGGTGAAAATGATTTAGAATATCTTAGAATTTAAATTAGAATGACAGAATTAAATTAAAGTGGAAACTATTATAATTGAAGCGCTTGGATATCTGGATCCGCATCAACATGCACCATGGGCTAAATATTTCTTATTAGTGTCAATTAAATCATGATAGAGAAATCCACACCTCATGAACCACACTCTAATCAATATAGTGCTAAGGGCTATCGTGCCAAATAATAATAACCTTGTACTAGGGAGTCGGTGAAACCAGAGCAGTATCTAGCCAAGATTATTATTATTTGTCGACGAAAAGTCAAAACATCCACAAAAATTAGAGGGGAAGAGAAAATAAATTTACCAAATAAAGCCCATGGCACATGTTGATACTTCACTTTCAACCCAAGCTTGAAAGAAAATTAGCTACTCATAATTGAACTAGGGGTAAAATGAGAATTTATTAAAATACATAAAAATACAAAATGGAGAAGGAATTACAGAAAATAGAGCCCAAAAATGGATTTAGAGATATCAAATTAGGGGAGATAGGTCCCCTTTTTATAGATACATTGAGTAAATCATGTCCATCAGATTAAAAACAGTTTGGATGCTCAGGATGGCGCCACGTCATCAGTCAAAAGTACGCGGTTTGACCACGCGTTTTGAACAGTGACACAGTTTGACCACACGGTTTGAACAGTCAACCGGTTTGAACAGTGATACGGTTTGGTTGAAATAATCTTGTGTATATGCGTGTACCCCACGCGCAATATTTAGTCTACTAACAAGCTGCCACGTCATCGATCAACAGTGCATAAGAATTATCTCCAATGGAATCGTGACACCTCATTAGTCAATACCACATCATCGGTCAATGCCACGTCATCGATCCATCTACGTGAACAGTGTCGTGAACAGTAACGTAGACAATACCGTACATATGAATAGTACCGTACATGCGAACATTGACATTTTTCCTTTTATGCTCCTCCTACGGTTTTCGACTGTCCTGGGTTCAAAAGTTATGTCTGTTTTGCCATCTGATTTCTCGTTCATTGTGAAATGACCATGATGTCCCTAAAATACATAAAATACTTAATTAAAATAAAGCACACATAATTAAATCACAAGAAGCTTAAATACATAAAAGTAAGGGTATTAGTAAAACTTGAAGTGTAAAATGACGATTTTCTCAATTATAAATATACATTTTCTAACACTCAACAATAGGTGTCAATGTATGGGTAATATTTCAAAGATGAACATGATGCCACTCAATCATATTCTTGTGGTTGAGATCTTCGATGTGTGGGGTATTAATTTCATGGGACCTTTTCCTCCATCTTTTGGTTATCAGTATATATTGGTTCTAATGGACTATGTGTCAAAGTGGGTTGAAGTTATTCCATGCAAAACCAATGATCATAGAGTTGTAGTGAATTCTTGAAAAGTAATATTCTATATTTTTTTGGTTTCCCTAGAGTAATCATTAGTGATGGCGGTACCAATTTTTGCAATAAACCTTTCAAAACTCTTTTGAATAAATATTCCATTACACACAAGGTTGCCATACCATCCTCAAACTAGTGGCCAAGTAGAGATTTCTAATAGAGAGATCAAGCAAATTTTGGAATAAAATAGTTAGGACAGATAGAAAGGATTGGTCTTTAAGACTTGATGATGCATTATGGGCATATATGACTGCTTTGAAAACACCAATTGGGATGTCACCTTATAGACTTGTGTATGGAAAAGCTTGTCATCTACCAGTAGAGTTGGAGCAACGTGCATATTGGGCTATCAAGAAATTTAATTTTGAAATACAGCAGGCTGGTTCCAAGAGAAGATTACAACTAGCATAACTTGAAGAGATCAAGAATGATGCTTATGAGAATGCCAAGATTTACAAGCAGTGTATGAAAATCTTTCATGAGAAGCACATTTTGAGAAAATCCTTTACACCGGGTGACAAAGTACTTTTATACAATTCCTGACTGCATCTCTTTCCATGTAAGTTATGTTCTCGATCGTCTGGTCCTTTTATAGTTCGTATTATCTTTCCTTATAGAGCAATTGATATTGAAAATTCTGAAGATGGTAATTTATTTAAAGGCAATGGTCAAAGATTAAAACCATTTTTAGAGTTAAGAACACCAAAAGTTGAGGAGATTCTATTAGATGATCATGATTATAAGAATTAATTAAGTTTGTCTTTACATTCTTATTTTATTTAAATTGTAGGTTTTTTTCATTGTTTTTTTTCTAGTATTTTTCCTTTCTAATGTTTTCTTTTTATGTCTTTTTTTAAGTTTCCCCAGCCCATTTAGGTGTGATCTCTCCAACTTTTTCTTTGATTATTTATGTTTTTATCTTTTTACATGCATATATTTTATTTATGAAACATTAAGGACAATATTCCAAGCAAGTTTGGGGGTGGGAATAGTGTGTGCTTTGTTTGTTATTAAAAAAAACAACAAAAAATTTTAAAAATTCAAAAAAAATCTTTTTGTTTTTATGTGAAAAGCCAATGATAAGAACTTGATTGACAATGAATATGGTTCTTAGAAGGGTTGAATATTGTCTTAGTTTATACTTGATTCTTGTGTTAGTTCCTCTTGATTGAGATTCTTTACACTATGAGCACTAATATCAGTTCTTTCATAATTTTGACTTGAAATTTGAGATTGACATAACTTGAGTAGAGAATTTTAGATAAAGTAAATGATTGTTTGTCTTGATTTTTATCTCCACAGTACAAAATAGTATACACAGGCGCCAAAGTCAGAAATAGCTACCTATAACCCTTAAGAGTGAAGCTATCCTTGAGTACTTTGGGCCTATGTACCACCAATATGTAGAGGATAATCTACCATAAGGAGAAGGCTACCTTAAGCGGTAGAGTGAAAGTTCCTGACTATGATTAAAAAAAAGAGAAAAAAAAAGAAAGAAAGAAAAAAAATCAAGTGCATATGCTGAAATGAAAAAAAAATCAAAAGAAAATGCACATAAAAGCCTGTGAAAAAAATAGAGATTAAGGTGGTAAGATTAGTTTGACCTACTCTTTTATTTGTTCGAGGTAAAGGCTGTTGATATTGAAGATTTTGGGAATTGATTTGATTGAATTGATTTCACTCACACACTACGAGAATCAAAAGAGAGATAGGATTGACTGTTGGATTAAAGTTAGAACTTTGCCAATATTTGAAATTTTCTTTGATCTATATAATTTATACAATCTTTGAGGCTATTTTAATGTTCTATTTAAATTTTTTTGTTCTTTTTATTTTTTTAAAATGATGTTTATTGGTATTATCATTGAAGTCCTTACAAGACTATAACTCATCCACTAGGGCCGCCTAGGGGTTTAAAGACTTGTTCAATAAGCTAAATGCAATCGCGATTACCTGCGAAAGTGGTTTAGTTGGAATTTACTTACTGTTTTGTTGCTTTTGTTTTTGTTTTTAGTTTTAGTTTTGCTAGAGGACTAGCAAAATCTAAGTTTGGGGGGAGGGGGGGGGGATTTGATGGACATGATTTATATACATATTTTATCCTTAATTATATAATTGTTAGTTTTTTTATTTGTTATTTTTAATTAATTGAATTATTTTGTTGAATAGGAAATTAATTGGAGATTATGGATAAAAAAAGGCATGAAGAAGTTCAAATTAGGAAGGAATAAAGATTAAATTGGAAGAAAAAAATATAGCCAGATGGAACCGAGTGAAAGAAATCAAAGCAATTAATCCAATTGAGGACTATTGAATAATTAAAAGATTTAATTTTGCCAATTGCCAATTGGAGTGCACATGCAAAGGGCTTTCAACTTCTAAAGTGGAAAGTAATCAATGGCTTATGGTTAGCTAAATCTCTAATGAAGTGATGGCGAATATCAATATGCTTAGTCGAAGAATGTTGAACATGATTTTTAGAAATATTGATAACACTTGTGTTATCACAAAACACAGTCAAGGTATCTTGAACCGTACCATAATTTGCAAACATTTGTTTCATCCAAAGTAATTGGGTGCAATAACTTCTAGCTACAATATATTCAGCTTTAGCCGTGGAAAGAGAAATTGAATTATGTTTCTTACTATGCCACGACATTAAGTTATTTCCAAGATAAAAACATCCTCCAATGATGCTTTTTCTATCATCAACATTGCCAACCCAATCTGCATCACTTTATCCCGCAAGACTTAAATTAGTGTCATTAGAGTCCCAAATACCATCATTAACTGTTCCACTGACAAAACAAATGATTCATTTGACAACAGCTAAGTGTGACTCCTTTGAATTTGCTTAGTACTTAGCACATACACGAACATTAAAACATTTGTCAAGTCTACTTGCAGTCAAATAAAGTAAGCTACCAATCATGCTTCTGTAAAGATTAAGATCAATACTAAAACCACTATCATCAATAGTCAACTTGGTATTAGTACTCATGGGAGTTCTCATGTGTTTTGCAGAATCTAAGCCAAACCTCTTAACTAAACTCTTAGCATACTTACTTTGATTAACAAAAATTGCATTCTCTATTTGTTTCACTTGCAAACCCAAAAAGTAAGTCAATTATCCCACTATACTCATCTCAAATTCCCTTTTCATTTGACTCACGAATTCTCGCACATGATTAGAAGAAGTAGAACCAAATGTTATGCAAATTTTATTGAACTCGCAAGTGCATAAATCTATTGTAGAATAGATTAATGGTGAAGAGTGTCGATCCCACGAGGAGGTGGATTTAAATTATATGTAGAATTAATTTTGTATGAGGGTGGTTGGATTTGTGGTGAAAGTGACTTAGATTATTCTAAAATTGAAATTGAAATGGCGAGAATAAATTGAAGAGAAATCTATTGAAATGACGTACTTGGGTATCTGGATCCGTATCAACATACACCATGGGCTAAATATTCCTTATTAATGCCAATTAAATCATGAAGGGGGTTTTCACACCTCATGAACCACGCTCTAATTAATATGGTGCTAAGGGATTATCGTGCCAAATAATAATAACCTTGTACTAGGGAGCCGGTGAAACCAATGCGGTATTTAGACAAGATTATTATTATTTGTCGATGAGAAGTCAAAACATCCACAAAAACTAGAGGGGAAAAGAAAATAAATTTACCAAATAAAGCCCATGACACATGTTGAGACTTCACCTTCAACCCAAGCTTGAAAGAAAATTAGCTATTCATAATTGAACTAGGGGCAAAATGAAAATTTATTAAAATATGTAGAAAATACAAGATGAAGAAAGAATTATAGAAAATGGAACCCAAAAATGGATTTAGAGATATCAAATTAGGGAGGAAGAGCCCTCTTTTTATAGATACATTCAGTAAATCATGACCATCGGATCAAAAACATTTCGGATGCTCAGGATTGCGCCACGTCATCAGTCAACAGTACGCGGTTTGACCACGCAGTTTGAACAGTAACACGGTTTGACTCAGCTTGAACAGTGACACGGTTTGGTTGAAAATAATTCTGTGTCATGCATGTACCGTATGCGAAATTTTTAGTCCACTGATATGCTGCCACGTCATCGATCAACAATATATAAGAATTTTAGTCCAATAGGATCGTGACACCTCATTAGTCAATGCCACATCATCGGTCAATGTCACATCATCATTTCGTCTATGTAAACAGTATCATGAACAGTAACGTAAACAATACCGTACATGCGAATAGTACCCGTACATGTGAACAATGATATTTTTCCTTTTATGCTCCTCCTAGGGTTTTCAACTGTCTTGAGTTCAAAAGTGATGTATGTTTTGCTGTCTAGTTTCTCGTTCATTGTGAAATGACCATGATACCCCTAAAATACATAAAATACTTAATTAAAATAAAACACATGTAATTAAATCATAAGAAGGTTAAATACATAAAAGTAAGGGTGTTACTAAGACTTGAAATGTAAAATAACGATTTTCTCTTTTATAAATATACATTTTCTAACACTCAACACCAAACACTATATCATCAACTAGATTTGAACAACTAAAATCTCTGGATTAAGTTGCTTAATAAATAGTGTTCTATATACTTCCCCTCGCTTATAGGCATTTTCAAGCAAAAATTTGGTTAACCTTTCATATCAAGCTTGAGAAGCCTACTTTAAACCATACAAAGCATTTTTCAATTTAAAAACCGTGGTTTGAGAAATGGGGGTCTTCAAAACCTTTAAGTTGTTCAACATAGGCTTTTTTATTTAAGATGCCATTAAAAAAGGCACTCTTAACATTCATTTGAAATAATTTAAAGCCTATTAAACAAGCAACTGCAAAAAGCAAACGAATAGATTCGAGTCTAGTAATAGGTACAAAGGTTTTATCAAAGTCAGTAACTTTAATTTGTGCGTAGCCTTGTGCAACCAACCTAACTTTATTTCTCACTATGCTACCAAATTCATCAATTTTGTTCTTAAAAATCCATTTGGTTCCTATAACATTAGTGTGACTTGGTCTAGGTATTAGCTTCCATACATCATTTCGCTCGAATTGTTTTAATTCTTCTTACATAACTTTAACCCAAAATTCATCAACTACAGCTTTCTTAATGTTCTTAGGTTCAGTTAAAAATACAAAGTAAGTAAATCTTACCTTTGCATACCTTTTCCTTGTGACCATTTGTTTATCAAGATTACCTAGAATAAGATCATATGGGTGATTGTTCTCAACTCTTGATGATAGTTTCTTTTTTATTGGTCCTATAGGTCCATGGTTGTCTAGAGTTTTGAAACTTTCTCCTTCACATTCTGTGGTATTTCCTTAGAGGCGTCTTATTCAACATGTTCTTTTTCTTTTAAAGAAGGTTCACTAGATTGACCTTTCTCAATAACTCAATCTTCAAAAGTAGTTGTAAAAACATTTGGTGTTTCTAGAAGACTGGTTATCTCTTCCTCAATTGAGTAATCTGCAAAATATTAATAATAATCAATAACTACATTTGCAGATTCAATAATATTTTGAGTTCTCATATTATAAACACAGAATGGTCTGCTATTGTTGAAATAACCAAGAAAAACACCTTCATCACTTTTTGAATAAAATTTACCAAAATGTTCACGATCATTCAATATAAAGCACATACTCCCAAAAATTTGAAAGGATTTTTCTTAGTACCTGGACGAAGATAGACCCGACTAGTGGTGTAGCAAGTAGTATTAAGTGCTTCAGCCCATAATCTCTTTGAAAGTTTCTTCGAGTTTAACATCACTTGTGCCATTTCCAACAAGGGCCTATTTTTCCTTGAGTGATAATATAGTCACAAACTCTTGTACAAACTTATCTTGTACAAATTGATTTGGCATCAATTCATTGGTTGAATGAAAATTTAAAATAATAAAAATAGATCGTGTGGGCCAAGAGATATTTAATTCAACAAATTTTATCATGCCACATCAGTTTGTACAAAATAAATTTGTACGAGAGTTTGTGATTATATTATTACTCTTTTTCCTTTCTACAAATCCATTTTGTTCTAGAGTAATTGGTGAGGAAAACTCATATGAAATTTCATATAAATTACAATATTATGGAGTTTTCAAAACTAGAGTTTTCAAATTCCCCCCCATGATCGCTCATAATTCTGACAATATTGCAATTTTGTTCATTTTTAACCTTTTTACATAGTTTTCTAAACACATCAAATGTATCTAATTTTTCTTTAATAAAGTCAACCTATGTATACCTAGAGAAATCATCTACACACACAAATGCGTACATTGTTCCAGTCAAACTTTCAACTTGAATTGGTCTCATAAGATTTATATGAAGTAGTTGTAGCACATTTGATGTTGCTTTATCTTGAATGGCTTTATGCGACACTCTTTGTTGTTTCGCAAATTGACATGAACCACATATTCGTAGTTGTTTCTTTTTAAGTATTGGAACTCTTTTTACAGCACCTATTTTCACAATTTTATTCAGTAATTTGTAGTTCAAGTGACCTAAGTTTTGATGCCATAATTTTGTGTCATCAAGAGTGGTCTTATGACAAATAATTGAGCAAGTTAATTTTTAACAATGATCAAATGATCGATGTCCTTCCAAAATGAAATTTCCATCAACATCGAGAATGCAACATTTATTCCTGTAAGAGTTGACAACCAAGTTTTGATTACAAGTTTGACTAATGCTGAGTAAATTTGCTTTGGGATCTTCTACATGCGAAACATTGTCAAGTTTTGGAAAACCTTCCACATTCAAAGTTCTTTTTCCAAGTACTCGATTTTTCACGCCATTAGCAAAAGTTACATTTTCTCGATCAACATTTTGATAAGTGATCAAAGCACTTCTATCACCTTTCATGTGTCTAGAACAACCACTATCAAAGTACCAAAAGTCAGTAGTGCAAGTTCTCAAGGAAATAAAGGAAACATAAGCCTTATAATAAGTCTTCCTTATCCAAGTGGTTCTAGGTTTATTTTCACTTGTCTCAACCTTGGGTCTATGCGCCATCTTAGGTTTTACACAAGAATAATTAAAAAACATAGCATTTTTCAGATATTTTATGAGCTTGAAGCAATTAGATATTATATGTCCTTTCACATGAAAAAAATGAGAAGTGGGAATAAACATGTTGTTCTTACCTTGATGAACTAGTGAGGAATGTGCAACAACTTTACCTTTTTGAAGATATGGAACTTTAATTATTGGTGGAGAAGCTATAAGTTGAGAAGCTTTAACAAACACACCTTAAGAATTTGAGTCTTTACAGTTTTGATATCCAAGACCATGATTAAGGGTGGGCAAATTACCTAACTCGACCCGAAAAATTTCAGGTTCGGATCAGATCGGGTTATAAAGAAAACCCGATCGGGTGAAAACAATTAAACCCGATCGGGTTGTTATAAGAGAAGAAAAAAAACCTAAACCTAAACCACACAGCCACATAAACACCACGCACACACAAATCACAATTTCCATTTTCACAATACATAGTTACTTACACAAACACTCACAACTCTCCTCAATCCTCAATCGCATTACACAATCCCCAATCTCACTACACAAAACACATACACAGTCACCCCCAACGGAGGCCGCCACATGCCTATCCATTGCTAATCTACTGTTATGCATCCGTCGATCTGCTGCTGCACGTCTGTGGCCACTGATCTGTTGTTGCGCATCCATGGCCACCGATCTACTGTTGCGCGTCCGTGGCAACCGATCTACTGTAAGGTCCGTCCGTGCCAACCATACGTTAAGCTTTGAATTGATGGTATATATGGTTAAATTAAACAATTAATATTTAATTGTTGCAATTGTGTGTTTTAAATGTTAGTAACAAAATCAAGAAAATTAGCCAACCCGAAACCGATCCTACCTGAATTCAACCCGAATTTACAACTGACCCAATCCAAATATAAATCAGATCGGGTCAGGTCGGGTTGTGTTCGGATTAATTTTTGTCAAACCCGAACAACCTGAAATCTGATCGGGTTAATCCGAACTCGACCCGAACCCGATTTTGCCCACCCCTAACCATGATGATCTGAGCTGGACTTGCCAACTGACAGAACATGATCTAACTTTTAAGTTCCAGAATTCATCATTTTGAGTGACTTTTTGTGTTATCTAATTATATGGTCACTGTAAGCAATTGATTATCTTTATCGGCATGTAAAGAATTGTACTGAATTACCTTACTCTCAAGTTTCGCCTTATCATCCAAATGATTGGATACTTGAGTCATCAAGGTCACATTCTCATTGTAGACTTCTTCCCATTTAGCGAACATCATCTTGTAGCTTTCATAAAAAGCTTTCTTGTCATTTACATCAATGTCACTGACGTCGCTATCTGAATTATTATTCTTGTTAACATGTTGCATAGTTGTGTCAAGACAGGAATCAATGTCTTCCTTGCAAAGAGCTAAGTGTGAGGCTTTAGATGTGGATGCATCTATGATGTTTGATTTTTGTTCACTATCATTAGTATATTTTGACACATCATTATGGACAACAAGTCCTCCAACAAGGTCTTTTTCATCAATGTTATCATTAGAATCATCACTACTCTAAGTGGATTGCATTGTTTTCTTTTTCATAAGAGTGCTAGCACATTGTGCTTATATGTGTCTTATGCCTCCACATTCTCTGCATCAAATACTCTCAAGTTTGTTAAAATCAAACAATTTAGAATTAGAGTTACAATAACCTTTTTGAACTGTTGGAGTCACTGATGTAGAAGTCTTCTTTGGTTTGTTAAAGTTTTTCTTTTTCAACATCTTCTTGAAATTCTTTACAATGAGTGCAAATGAATTATCCATGTACAAATTTGGATCATCATCCTCACTTGGTTTGGTGATGGGAGCCTCTGTTTCAATCAGAAAAGTAATACCTTTTTATTTCTTGGGATTCAAATTCAAGTAGTTAGTCTCATAGACCGTCAATTTTCCTATAAGAGAACCTCTAGTCATTGTAGACATATCAACATATTCTTCAATGGCCAAAAGTTTAGGATGATATCTAGGATGAATAAATCTTAAGATTTTTCTACAAATTTCTTCCTCATAAATAGTCTTTCCAAGAGAAAAAAAAATCATTAAACATATCAAGAATTCTAGAATTAAATTAAAAAATGGTTTTATACTCATGCATTTTCAAGTTCTCAAAATTAGATGTAAGTTTCTGAAATTTAGAACATTTTACTGTATTGTCGACTTCAAAAGTACTTTTGAGTATATCCTAAGCAGCTTTAGATGTCTTGCATGTAGAAATTAGTTGGTGTTGAAACACGTCAACTCCATTAACAATAGCATTAAGTCCTTTTGCATTATATGCAGATGCATCGAGTTCATGATTAGGCTATTCTCTGCTATTCTCTGACTGGCTTTAGAGATACTACACCATCTTTATCAGTTCTAGTGGGTGGAGTATATCCAGTAAGTACGCATTGCCAGACTCTTTCATCAATAGCTGTAAGATATATTTCCATCATTTGCTTCCAATAAGCATAGTTCGTTCCATCCAGTACAGGTGGATGAGCTAAGAAGCCTCCCTCTCTTTGCAAACTCACACATATAAAATAGATCTAGGCTCCAAGATTTCTCACCAAATAAACAGTTACTGTTATGCTCTGATACCAATTGAAAGGAATTTAGATCTATTACAAATAGATGTAGGCAATTAAAACCCTAAAATTAATAGCTTAATTAATTTTTGAAAATATTGTTCATCATTGTTGTTCACAGTTACTGTTCATAATTACTGTTTCATTACTATTCATCCACATAAAAAATATTAATTTTTTAAAAACACAATAAATTGTAGAAAATAAATGACACTGAGATTTTTACGTGATTCGGATTAATTAATCTTACATCCACAAGCTCATTCCCAGATGAAAAGCAATTCACTAGTTGAGATGTTATAACCTATAGATTTACCAAACTTAAGACTCTCACTTACAGTTTATTACCATACAATTTACTCAACCTTAGACTGAATATGCTTCTCTTCAATAGTTGCTACCCCTCTTAATCCACGATTCTCAAGGCAATTCGCAAATTAATCAATAACAATTCTTCATTTCTTCAATGTCTAGTAGTACTAGATCCACATAGACTCTCCACATAGACGAAAAAAAAGGTAATAAAATAAATCAACACAACATTATACACCAAATCTAGATTCTCTAAGGAGGGCCGAATTTTGCTTCTCTACTTTATGCTCTATGTTGTGCACCATCAATTGTGAAATATCGCTCTTTATATAGGCATTAGGGTTTCACAAAAATTGCAAGTTTTAAAAGACTTGGATTCTTTCCAAATAAGAGTCTCTTTCCTCTTATAATTCCTATGAATCTAAATAGGAATAAATATGATCTTCTTGGCTTGCTTGTCTCCCAAGAAATATCTAGAGTTTTTAATAAACTTTCTCTTTGAACCAACTTCTTTCTCTAAATAGATCTCATGTGCTAGTTATAGAATCTCATCATTAATTGACTTGCTAAATTAGATATCTAATTAAATTATGAAACAAATATTCCTAATAAATTGGAATCTCACTAAATTAGGAAATTAATAAATTAATCCCTATTACAAGAAATGCAATAAACAATATTCCAATTTAACTAGACTTGCGATAAGATACCAACTCTATAAATAATGGACTTTGTAGAGGGATTTTACTTCAGAGAGTAAAACACTAGGATCATTCTTTGATTAGTGAGACATTATCTTTGGTCTTTTCGTGAGAACTGGTCGTGTACTCGTAGTAGAGGGATTCTATAGAGAGGCTGCATACCATTGACTTGGAAGTCTTACTCGAAAGAGGATGCAAAATATGTGTGGTGCACATAAAGTGTTCACTTGGTGAGGTTATATTAAGGTGACAACAATCACTGAGATGGGGCATCATCTTGTGTAATGTTCCAATAGTTAGAAGATATCATTTTAAATATTAATTTGTCAATTCATTTTCAATATTTGTCAATTTGGATGCTTTATAAGTTTAATTTATATAATCTTTTCATGGATTCTTGCTTCTTATAATTAATTCATTTAGGATTTTATTCCTTTAAAGGGAAAAAAAATCTTAATTGAAGTGGGCCGAGTTTATTTCTTTTTTACTTTTTCTTCCTTTTTTTCATCACTATAGTCAATCCATTGATGTTCCATAAGAAATCTGCAGGAGTGAATGTTGGGTTTGGTTTAACTATCTAGCACAATATTTAAGATGTTTGATAAATGTTTATAGTTATAATTTGAAATTTAACGTAATTGGACTCTATGATTGTTTGATAAAAAAATTATATTATCATTAGTATGTATGTCAAAAATACTAATTAAAAATTTAAACACTATCGATTTTGTTTCATATTAAATCTTTCATTTCACAGTACACAACTGCTATAACATAAAAGCCACAACAATACAACATCATGGTTCATACTGCTAAATAAAGCATTCGTACTCTTGAATCTTGATTGATATAACGACAAGAAGTGCCGATATGGAGAAATTACTCCCGTAAATGATGGATAAATTGACCATAAAAAGCTAACAAAAATGTTCTGCTACAATTACTAAGAAATATACTTATAATTGGATCCCAATTAATATATGATTGTCATTTTGGAATTGGCTAACAAACTTGTCATATGACACTAAGATATAGATGTCATAATATTACTTAAGGGCCTTTATTATCTTGCATAATAAGCTAACAAATATCATAGATTTGACAAGCATTCTTAATTACCCACAATTTTTATTATTGTTACCTTATATTTCTACAACCTTCGTACTTTTATACCTAAAATCTAACACTTGTTATTCTCAATTCTCTACAATTTTATTACCGTTACCTTATATTTTTACAGCTGTTAAATTTTTATGCTTAAAATCTAACACTTGTTATTTATTGATGTTTGTTACCTAATTTTGTAAAGTGACTAAACCCTTGAGAACACTATCACTACTCAAAACTAATAACGATGTTTGAACTTTTTCAAATATCAATTGAGACAAGTGAGAATCATTCAACTAATAAGTGGTACTATGGGAGCCTGATTTTTCTGATAGTTTGCTTCATTATTTTTCAAATTATTGTTATTATTTCTATTTGGGATTTGTTAATTAATTTATTATTTGTCACTGGCCAGACTGTAGAGTTGCTAAACTTTCGAATCATTAGGGGAGACCTTCTCAACTTTTTCGACGAGGATGCCTGGAAATGTCCCAAAAGTCATCGACAACAAAATATTTGCTGTTTTTGGGTGTCCTTTTCATAAATGACAATCGACTTTCTTTGATATTATAATTATTTTATTTAGTTAATTCATCAATTAAATCGGATTGTTTAATTAATTTGTCTTCAAGGTACCATTAATTAATATCCTCCCTTCAATCAACATCGATTGTGCTTCTCTAAGTACCATAAATTTCTAATTTGTCCTTACTAGAACTACTTTAATAATGTGTGCCCAAAGCACAAAATGATTGTGATGTTCTAGTATGAAAAAATTTATGTATATATCTTAATCAATAGTAAAAGAATTCAATATACAAATGACAGTAATTATTATTTTTTTTTAAAAAGACAAGCTTTCGGATGTTACTTACAAGCTACACAAATTTTCCGTTATTGGATAACAAGTTTTCAATATTACTAATAATTTTGTAATTATATTTACAGACATGTGTATTGTTGTTTCCCTTTGGGTATGCAATATGTGTTACAAGTAATCCAAGATATTATGATCAATAATAGAAAATTTATCACGTAATACGCGATATGACATTGGCATATGTAGCATTCGATTTATGTTTTATCAAAACCTTCTCATGTGCTACCGAATCGTACGAGATTTTGAACTTTGAAATTAGGGAAACACTTTTTTTTTTAATGTACATGTAAATGACATGGGAAGCAAGCTTGTAGACCGGTGACACTCTAGATACAGTTAGCTATTTTCTAGTTCCTACCATTACATTTTGCTGAGTGATGGGCTGCAAACATTTCTATATCATATGAAACTTCAATCCTTCTTCAATCAGTCCCCTGAGCTTAATTAGAGAGTTCATAATATTCGACTGGCCTTTGTAAATTGTTTGATTTGTCTGTACACTTGCACTCATCAATCCTCTTAACAAAGTAAAAATGTTTTCACTTTCGTGTTTGAAGATTACAAGTGAAAACTGAAAAATAATTATCGGACGATATAGGCGCGTAAAGTACAAAAAAAGAAAAAGAATGATCTTAAATGTTATTATTTGGAAACTAAACCTAGCTAACTACCTGGTTCTGTTAAAATGAATTGACATTTTTAAATCATTTAATATAACTTTGGTGGGTTAGCCGCTGCCCAAAACTTGAACAACCATTATTTCATTAAATAATTTTTAAATTTTTATTTTTAATGCTGAAAAAAATAATAAATAGAAAAGAATCAAGAAATTTGAAAATGATTAACATAAAATAGTTGAACGAAGAAATGTTTTTAAATATAAATGAATGTTAAAAGGAAAAAAAATAAAATAAGTATATTCCAACTATTTTGATTAAATATCAATTTAATAGGTGGATATTTCAAGTATTTTTTATATGTTCCTAATTTTAGTTAAACTTTCTCATTTATTGGTTTATTTGTTTCAACTTATTTGTCCACCAGTTTTATGTTTAATATTCCTATTAAATCTGTTAAATACCAGTACTTAGGTTATATTCAGGTAAATTTTATTTTCTGTCAAATGTGTTCCTAATTTTATTTTCTGTTAAAGGTTTAGGTGTTTCAACAAAAAGTTCTGCTAATTTTATGTTGATTCTTCTCATTATTTAGGTGAGATTTTAATAATTCGGGTTAAATACCAAATTTACTATATAGATTTCGTTTTTGGATGGATAAGTCCCTAATTTTCATTAAACTTTCTTAAGTAAAGGTTCACATGTTTCAACTTTTTAATCCAATGGTTTTGTGTTAAATGTTCCTACTAAATTGGTTTAGTACCACTGTTTTAAGTTAGATTCCAAGCAAATTACATTTCTCATTCTGATAAGTTCTTAATTTTGGTTAAACTTTTTTTTTTTAAGTTCATATGTTTCATCTAATAATTCTACTAGTTTTATGTTAAATGTTCCCATTATCTAGGTAAGTTTCAAATAAATTGGGTTAGGTACAAAATTTACTTTCTAGAATTTCATTTTTGGTTTGATTAGTACTTTAAACTTTCTCAATTAGATGTTCACATGTTTTTGTTAACATGTAGATGTTCATCATATTGATTTTGATGATAACAAACTTTCAATATTTTTTTTATTAAAATGTTGGAGTTTTCATTAATAAACAATTTCTCAAAAGCCATATAATCTTTCTAAATGTGTTCATGAAATATGAATATTTGTTAACAATCGGAAAATCATTCCCTTCGAAATTTGGTTAAAATTATGATTCTGGAAGTAAACAGTGAACCGTTAACTTTGAAACGATTAACCAATAATTTCCAGAGAGGGATAAATCCTTAATCTTGAACTGGTTAACAAAAATGGATAAGGTAAATGAGTTTTGCAGGTTACTGGAATTAAATGGCAAACTGTTAACTTCAAACGGCTAACGATAATTTTCAGAATGTCATTCCATGCTAACCTTAAACCATTTAGCAAGAACGGATACCAGAAATTTGTTTTGCAAGTCTCTGGAAATTAATAGCAAATCGATAGTGGCAAACGGTCAACCGTTTATTTGAAATTCAGCTCAATGGTTACTTGGACCAGTCAAAATGGTTAACCAATAACTGTCAACGGCAAACCGATTTCGGGTAAAAAGTCAACAACAACTATTTTTTAGCTCCAACTATAATAAGCTCAGTCAAATTCAAACAAGGGTTTATCACAACGTTATCATTGAGCTTATAATCAAGAATACAACATTCGTTGAGCTTAAAATTCATTCTTGTTTCATTTATTCACACATTGAGAGTTAATTTGTAATTTCATATATTTTGTGAGAGAAAAATAAATTTGTAATCTTTGTTTTAAGTGATTGTAAGTGTTGTAATACACTTGGGTTAAAAGATTGGGGATAATCTATTGGTGTAAAGGTTTATTGACACCTTTGAAGTTAATTGTAAGTGTTCTTGAAACCTTGAAGGCTTGACTAGTGGAATCCTCCAGCCCGATGTACTTGAAGGCGTGGACGTAGGCGAGGTTGGTCGAACCACGTACAAATCTCTGTGTATGAATCTCTCTTCCCTTATCTTTTTATATTTTGGTTGATTTACTTATTGTTGCTTTAAATTTGTTTAAGATTTGTATTAAATTTTATTTAAGAATTGCAAAATTCTTAGAAACCCAATTCACCCCCCCGGGTTGCTTAGATATCATTTCATTTGGTATCAGAGTAAGGTTATCTTATTAGGACTTAACCATGTAGAATAAAAAATCCATGATAACCCAAAATGACTCAACCTTTAGGGAATGACAGTCCACAACTAGACTACCGTGCTTTGACGATAATGACTACCCATATTGAAAAACTAGGATGAAAATTTATTTGCAAGCCTTAGATCATGAAATTTGGGAAGTTGTTTGTGATGGTCCATTTATGCCTATGACTAAAAATGAAGTAGGAGATGATATTCCAAAGCTTTCAAGTCAATGGAGTGAGTTAGAAAAGAAAAAAGATGTCTTTAAACTCCAAGGTAATGAATGCTCTGTTTTGTGCTCTTGACAAGAAAGAATTTCATAGAGTATCTAGTTGTGAGAGTGCTCAAGAAATATGGAATAAACTTGAGATTGTCTATGAAGGGACAAATCAAGTTAAAGGGTTTAAAATCGGTGGGTACACCTGTTAATATGAATTGTTCCAAATGGAAAAAAATGAAAGTGTATATTCTATGCATACACGATTTATAGACATAGTCAACACCCTAGAAGCCCTAGGAAAAGCTTTTTCAAATAGCGAAAAAGTCAAGGAAATCATTAGGTCACTTCTAAAAGAATGGAGGCCTAAGAGGACTGCTATTCAAGAAGCCAAAAACTTAAATACTTTACATATTGATGATTTAATTGACTCTCTAATTTCATATGAAGAAAACTTGGCAGTAGAAAAGGGGCACGAGGAGAAGAAGAAATGCATTACTCTCAAAGCTTCAAAATATGAAAGTGATTAGGAAAGCGTGCTGGATGATGAGGAGATAGTTATGCTGACTAGGAGATTCAAAAAATTCTACAAGAGAACTAGTGAGTGGAGGAAGTTCAGAAACTTCAAGAATCAAAAGGAGAATAATGAGCCAATAACTTGTTATGAATGCAAGAAGCCTGGACACATATGGTCTGAATGTCTTCTTCTGAACAAGTTCAAGAAAAAAGTAATAGTAGCCACTTGGGATGGTAGCGATGAGGAAACGAGTGATGGTGAAGAACATCAAGAAATGACAAATCTAGTTTTCATGGCAATCGGGGAAGAATCATTTGATGAACTTAATTAGGGATCAAAAAAAAAGAAAAACAAGTGGTACTTGGACAGTGGATGTTCAAGACACATGACAGGTAATTACTCTTGGTTTTCAAGTTTTACCAAGATCGAAAATGATGGAAACGTATCTTTTAGAGATAATTCAAAAGAAAAGATCATTGGTATTAGATATGTCGGTAATGTATCCTCTAGTCTTATTGAAAATGTGTGTTTGGTTGAAAACTGGAAGCAAAATTTGTTTAACATTAGTCAATTATGTGATAAGTGTTATAAAGTTGTTTTTTATAAGACTAGATACGTTATTGAAAATCCATGTGATGGTCAGATTTTGTTTGTAGAAAATAAATGTGTTAATGTTTATACGATTAATATAAATTGTGCATCTACCAGTGATAAATGTTTTTTCCATTTTACATGATGATGGTTGGTTATGGCATAAAAGAATAGGACATGCAAGCATGGATTTAATTTCAAAGATTTTTAAAAATGATTTAGTTAAAGTTCTTCTAAAAATCGATATTCAAAAGGATAGAATTTGTGAAGCATGGGAATTTGGTAAACAAATCAAAACCTCTTTTTAAAGCAAAAATCATATTTCTACTTCAAAACCCCTTCAATTACTTCATATAGATTTATTTGGTCCTTCAAGATATGCTAGCTTAAGTGGCAAATATTATGCTTTTGTAATTGTTGATGATTTTACAAGATACACAAGGGTATTATTCTTAGCTAATAAGGATAATGTTCTTGATGCATTTAAAGTGTTTTGCAAGAAAATTCAAAATGAAAAAGGGTATGGTATTGTATGCATTAGAAGTGATCATAGAGGAGAGTTTGAAAATCATGCTTTTGAAACCTTTTGCAACAATTTAGGCATTGTGTATTAATTTTCATCACCTAGAACTCCACAACAAAATAGAGTTGTTGAGAGAGAGAATAAGTCGATTCAAGAAATGGCGAGAACCATGTTGAGTGAAATTTTTTTGCCTAAGTATTTTTGGGCCGAGGTCGTCAACATCGCTTGTTATGTTTTAAATCATGTGTTGATTAAACATCATCTCAATAAAACTCTATATGAGCTTTGGAAAGATAGAAAACCCAACATTAGTTATTTTAAAGTGTTTGAATGCAAATGTTTTATTTTGAACACAAGGATAATCTTGGAAAATTTGATCCAAAATCTGATGTTGGAATCTTTCTTGGGTATTCAAACTCAAGCAAAACTTATAAAGTTTATAACAAAAGAACTCTAGTTGTGGAAGAATCTATGCATATTACGTTTGATCAATCTAACCCCTCCTCTGTGGAGAAAGTTATTGGTGATAATGATGCAGATGAAGAATTACAAGAAAAGTCATCAAAGGATAACCAAAAGGATACACCACAAGGAAATCAAGACGAGCAACATGAAGAAACAAATGCAGAGTAAAATGAAGGTACTTCTCAATCACTCACCAAGGAGTGGAGGTATGTTTCTTCTCATCCTAAAGACTTGATTTTAGGAGATCCACGTAACAATTGGATCATTATTTAGAAATACTTGTGAGCATGCTGCATTCATATCTCAAATTGAACCAAAATCATTTGCGGATGCAGAAAATGATAACTCTTAGATTATGACAATACAGGAGGAGTTAAATCAATTTGACATGGATCTTTGAAATGTTGTAAGAGCATTACAAAGTCCAAAAGACATTTTTTTCAAAAGCAAATGTTCCAAAATGACATGTAAATGTGGTCTTTTCTTGATCCTCAAGTGCTATAAGAATTAGATAATAGCTTGAACATACATCTAAAATGCAATAATAGGGATGTCTAGTGACCCTTTCTAAGATTTGGTCAAGAAATGGCAAAGGATCATCGATGTACATAAGCCAACTAGATGTAATTCGTGTTGGGATTAGTTCACCTTTTTTTTTTATTTTTAACAACAGTGATTCTAGATTTTTTTAAGCACTACTTGTGTAAAGCTTACCTAATTACTGTCAAATATAGGGTAGATAATTATTAAATAAATTAATTTAAGAACTTATGTTTTTACTACTTTCATGTGAAGGTTTAATCTTCTTCAAGGTTTTTGACTTGTTTTAGCATTTTCTTCCAAATTGATTTTATGTGTGCAAATTAAAGGATTAATGCCTTTAACGTCATTTAAAGTCCATCCAATTGTATTTTTATGTTTTTTAATTACAAATAATAACTTACCTTCTTGGTCGTTTGTTAAAATAGAAGAAATTATAACAGAATAAGTTTTTTCTTCTCAAGATAATATACTTCAATCTTTTAAGCAAAGGTTTCAATTATAGTTTAGTACTTCTTGTTGTTCTGTCTCTTCAATGATTCCAAACTCTTCAAATTTTGGTTTTTCATCATCATTTGGTAAAGTCTGAGCATAATCAAGCAACAAATTTATATTAGAAGTATCAAGTTCAAGTTGTTTATTTGATTCAATTGAATTAATCAAATAAATATTAGTAAGTTCAAAAGAAATTTCTTTTTCAAATATTTTCCGCTATACAATATTCATGTAATTTCTTTAGTTCACCAGTATCATCTTCATTTTCATATTCTTCATTAGGTGGCCTACGTAAAACATTCAATTCTAGAGTCATATTTAAGGAAAAATTCATTAAATCATTCCTTTAATTGGTCAAAGCATTAGCAGTTGCTAAAAATGCTAGACCCAAAATTACAGGAATTGGTTTATAGTTATTTACAACATAATTAGTTTCTAAGACAATAAAATCCACAAGGTGTATAAATTTGTCAACTAGTATTAAAACATCTTTTACTATTCCTTTCAATATTTTAATTAATTTGTTGGCAAGCAAAAGTGTAGTTGAAATTGATTTTAACTCCCCAAGATTAAGTTAAAGAAAAATTGAATATAGAAGCAAATTAACACTAGCACCAAGATCCAGTAAAGCATGCTCAATTCGGTGATCACCAATAATACAGGAAATAGTAGGACAACCAAGATTTTTATGTTTCAACATATTATTAGTAGATAGAATGTTACTCACATGTTCAGCCATGAAATCTCGCTTTCTTAGCTTCAATTTCCTCTTGGTAGTGCACAAGTCTTTCAAAAATTTTCCAAATGAAGGTACCTACTAATTGCATCTAATAGAGGAATGTTAAGTTTCATTTACTTAAAGATTTCATAAATTTCAGAAGAGTGGTTTATTTTTTTGGTTTATTCAATTCTTGTGGAAATGGTGGTTAAAATAGAACAATAGTTATTTCTTCACTACGTCTAAGTTTATTTACTACTTCCTTACCCTTTGACTTTTCATTGTCTTCAACTTCACGAAGTTCAGGAATAGGTGTTTCAACAATCTTACCACTACGAAGAGTTGTAATTAACTTGACTTGGTCCATGGTTGGATTTTGTTAAATCTTAGGATTTATTTGTGGTTGAGCTAAAAATTCACCTTTTTTTAATTGTAAGTGCAGAAGCAACTCTAGCAAGAGTATCTTTCAAATCAGAAAAGATATATACATTTTGATTTTTAATAACATATTGCTTCGTAATGAATGAATCCATTGTGTCTTATAGATTTTTCCTTGGTGGTGGAACATATGGTGCATAAAACTGAGTATTTTGAAAATTTTATGGAGGTGGTGCTTGTGAAAATTGTGCATTATTATTATTTCTTAAACAAAAATTTGAATGATTTCTCGAACCAAGATTATCATCCTGTAAATATGAGTTTGACTTATTAAAAATGTCAATGGTATTAGCTTGATCATAGGGACATTCTTTAAGTCCAAGCAAAGTGGGAGACTCTTCAATGAAATAATCATTAGACCTTTTCCTAAACAAATATTGCTTGATCATTCTTATTTTCTCTAAAGGTTCAACCTTTCTGGCTAGGGATGCAAATTTTTCTTGCAAATCATGATCTTCCCTAAAGTTATGGATTCCTCCACTAGATGGAGATAGTTGTGGTTTATTTGTCAATTCAAAAGTTTGAACAGTATCGCATTGTTGCGCATTTTATATTAATTGGTTAAGGTAATCTAATGTATATTCAGGATTTTTATATTTAAACTCACCATTACACATCACTTCAACAACTTGTTTACTTTGGGGTGGCAAACCCTTGTAGAAATAAGTGACCAATCCCCAAGTTTCAAAATCATAGTATAGACGTACTTTAAGCAATTCTTTAAACCTATCCCAACATTGGTGTAATGTTTCTCCATTTTTTTAGTAAAAGAAGTGATTTGTCTTTTAAATGAATTTGTTCTATAAAGTGGAAGGAACTTTTTAAAAAAATTATTCTTGCATGTTATTTCGAGTTCTTATTGATCCAGACCTACAGTTTTATAGCCAAATTTTAACTTTTATCTTTTAATGAAAAGAGAACAAGCTTTAATTTAATCATATTCATGCTACAATTTTGGTTTGTGTATGTATTACAAAATTCCTTAAAATCTTTTAAATGTAAGTACAGATTCTGAGATTCTAAACCATAAAATGTTGGTAAAAGTTTAATAATACTTTGTTTGAAGTTGAATTGAGATCATTCTGACAGAAATACTATACAAGAGTGTGGTCCAGTTCTAGTTGGATTCATGTAATCTCTCAAAATTCTTGGTTGATTTTGATCATGCACATTATGTTCAAAATGATTTTCTCCTTAATCAATTTGAAGATTAAGTTGGCCCAAAAGCGTTTTCTTCTTGGATCCCTTCCGTGATTGGTGGTAATGATTGAGATTTACGAATTAATCTACCACCTCAAGTTCAAGACCAATGTCTCATACAATGTTGATGATGTGTGTGTGAAATTATGTTATAAAGATGATACACAAACAAATAAGTAACATATGAAAAACTAAATCAAATTACACAAATTTAAAAATAAAATCAAATTGAAAATTAAATAAACTAGTATAAATGTACAAGAAAAAAATAAAAAATAAAAAAAATAAAATGAAAATTAATTAAATAAAATTAAAATAACTAAATAGGCAGTTGAACCAGTCATATAAACAAATTAACAAAAATTACATAACAGTATAGGCAGCTAATCTGACCATATAAATTAACAAAATAAAATAAAGATATATAAAAAATGCAAAACAATAGAAATACAAACTTAAATTGCATAAATTTAAAAAAGAAAAAAAGAAAATGAATACTCACCTCTGGATGCAGACTCTTTTTTATCGAATTTTAAAAATTACCAGCCAATTAAGTAATTAATTCAAATTATTAGCCTTTGTTGTAATTTTTTAAGTTAATATTCATGTTTATTTCATCCATATTGAGTCCAAATGAGTTCAAGTTGTAGATCAAAATCTTATTGTTATGGGAAATTTCGGTTAGGGACCTATTTAAAAACTTCCAAACTTTTGTGGTTAAGCTATAATTTTTAAAAGTATAGAACAGAAAAGTGTAGGGTGAAAATGAAATTTCAAGAAATTTATGCAGGTATAGCATAATTTAAGGAAAGAAAAAAGGGCAAATGAAAATTCAAAGAAAAAACAAAAAAATAAAAATAAAAGAAAAACAAATAGATGCCTTTCTCCAACAATGGTATCAAATATTTGACAAAACTCAAAAGTGATTTATAACTCTCAAATATGAGGTCGATCCACAGGCAAAAGAGTTAATTTGTTAATTTCCTTTAATCATTTAGAAACTAAAAATATAATTTAATTACACTATTTAATTTAAGTAAAACCATGAAAATCAATTAGTTAGGATTATGAATTCACCCTTCGTAATAAATAATTCAATAAATTTTTATCTTTTATTTTTTTATTGCCGAAAAGATTAAATGTATAAATTATCATTATTTTCCTTTAATTTTACTATGAATTAGGTACTTAATATGCCCAAATTCAATTTGTCTATTGTTGAGTGTTAGAAAATGCATATTTATAAAGGAGAAATCGTCATTTTACATTTCACGTCTTACTAACAACCCTTACTTTTATGTGTTTTACCTTCTTGTAATTTAATTATGTGTGTTTTATTTTGATTAAGTATTTTATGTATTTTAGGGGCATCATAGTCATTTCACAATAAACGAGAGATCAAACGGCAAAACGGACATCACATTTGAACTCAGGACGGTCGAAAACCTTAAAAGGAGTATAAAAGGAAAATTAGCATTGTTCACATAGACGGATCGATGACGTGGCATTGACCGATGATGTGGCATTGACTGATGAGGTGTCATGATCCTGTTGGACTAAAACTCTTATGTACTATTGATGGTGACGTGGCAGCATATTAGTGGACCAAAAATCTCGCGTACGGTACATGCATTACACAGGATTATTTTTAACCAAACCGCGTCACTGTTCACCCAGGTCAAACCGTGTTACTGTTCATCCGGGTGGTCAAACCGCGTACTGTTCACGCATACTATTCACTGATGATGTGGCAAAATCTTGAGCGTCCAAACTGTTTTTAATCTGATGGCCACCATTAACTCAAATATCTATAAAAAGGGGGCCTCCCCCCCCTAATTTGATACCTATGAATCCATTTTTGGGATCCATTTTCTGTAATTCCTTCTCTATCTTGTATTTTCTACGTATTTTAATAAATTTCTATTTTGCCCCTAGTTCAATTATGAGTGGCCAATTTTCTTTCAAGCTTGGGCTGAAGGTAAAGTCTCAACATGTGTCATGGGCTTTATTTGGTAAATTTATTTTCTCTTCCCCTATAGTTTTTGTGGATGTTTTGACTTCTCGTCGACAAATAATAATAATCTTATATAGTACCACCTTGGTTTCACCGGCTCCCTAGTATAAGGTTATTATTATTTGGCACGATAAGCCCTTAGCACCATATTGATTAGAGTGTGGTTCATGAGTTGTGGATTCCCCCCTCATGATTTAATTGGTATTAATAATGAATATTTAGCCCATGGTGCATGTTGATATGGATCCAGATACCCAAGTATATCATTTCAATAGAATTTCTCTTCAATTTATTCTTGCCATTTCAATTCTAATTTTAGGATAATCTAAGTCACCTTCACCACAAAATCCAACCACCCATTTACAAAATTAATTCTATACACAATTAAAATCCACCTCCTCGTGGGATCGACACTCGTCACCATTAGTCTATACTACAATAGATTTGTGCGCTTGCGAGTTCAATAAAATTTGCACAACAAGTTTTTGGCGCCGTTATCGGGGAGGTAAGTAATTTTAATTCATAGAATTAATTTTTGTGAATAATTCCATTTAATTGTTTTCTTGTATTTTTTATTTCAAAAAGAGAAAAAAAAAAGGTAAATCTACATTTAAAGGTTAGTATTTCTTTTCTTTTTCTCTTCTTTAAAATTCTATAATTTAATTTTCAAGTTATTTTTTTATTTCTTCTTTGTGATTTTTGGTTATCTTAGTAATTTGTTTTAGTTAATTTATTTCATGTATTTTTTTTTGTGTATTTTTATAGTAAGGTTGTAACAGAGCCATAAGGTTAGTATCATAATTTCTCCTTCTTCTTTATTTTTATTTGTTTTGTTCCCATCTTTATTTTCATTTTATTTGTTTTGCATGCATGGTCGTAGGTCATTATTTCCTAATCTTGAACCTATAGACCTTGAGCTTGAGAAAACACTTCGCACACACAAACAAGTTAAAAATAAAATGGATTTACAACCACAGGAAAGGCCATTTAAGGACTACTTCAGTCCTTTAGCTAATTTGAGCACATCATGCATAAGATACCCAAATGTAGCTGCTAGGAGTTTTGAACTAAAACTTAGTGTGCTAAATTGTCTTCTCACATTCTATGGTCTAGAAAATGAGGACCCATATAATCATTTGAAGGATTTTCATGCTATTTGTCAAACATTTAAATATGAGAATTTTTCAGATGATGATGTAAAACTTAGATTATTCCCATTTTCTTTAAAAGATAGAGCTCGTTCATGGCTTAATACATTGCCTGCTAATAGCATTTCATCATGGAAACAAATGGTAACTAAATTTTTAAATAAATATTTCCCAGTGCATAAAACCAATGCTATTCGCAAGGAAATTTCAGAGTTTACCCAAAGAGAGGATGACCAGTTTTTCGAAACATAGGAGCGATTCAATGGACTACTCTTGAAGTGTCCACATCATGGGTACGAGAAATGGCACCAATGCCAATACTTTTTGGAGGGATTATTGCCGAATGTGCAAGAATGGCTAATGGCAACAAGTGGAGGAGAGCTAATGTCAAAAAGTGCATCAGAAATTTGGGAATTCTTCCAGCGACAAGCGGATAATTCCCAACAACGGAGTCGATCACTCAGGAATACTAGAAGAATTAAGGGAATAAATGAGGTTCACATTGGCGAATCAACTTCAGGAATCAAAGAAGTCAAGGAGATGGTTGAAGGTCTTGCTCGATAAATAGCATCGTTATCGACTGCTAAATCAACATAACCATATGGCCATGACTCATACTCAGATCAAGCCAATGCCATAGGTGTAATGAGAAAGCCATCAAATTACAATCCATACTCCAACACATATAATCCTGGATGGAAAGACCACCCTAATTTTTCATGGTCTCAAGGATTCCAACAAAATGGACCAGCAGCTCCAGCTCCACCAATCCAATAAATTCTTCAAGTTTCTCAAGCCTCTCAGCCACCATTTAGACCATACAATCAGAACCAAAACTACTCTAAACCCAGACCATGGGAGGATGCATTCTAGAATTTCAAGAATGTTACTCACTCCATGATTGAGTAACAAAACCGCACCATTGATGGACTACGAAATGATCGGTCCACAAAAATACCGATGCTATTACACCCAACTCCAGTGGTGTTACAGCTTGCAGATCGGTCTACAAAAATACCTCGTGGTATTGTGGAGGACGAGATTATCCAGGTAGGCAAGTTTTATTTTCCTGTTGATTTCATTGTAATTGACACTCAACCAATACAGGATTCAAGGAAGCACATCCTCATTATTCTAGGCCGACCTTTCTTGGCAACTGCGGATGCTCATATTCAATACAGGACCAGAAATATGCAGTTGTCCTTCGGCAACATGACTATGGAGCTGAACATCTTCAACATTGCCAAACAACCTCACAATGCAGATGATGGAATTGTTGATATGGATTTAATAGAAACAATAGTTGATAATACTTTTCTTTCAAACCTCAATGATGATCCTTTACAAACATATTTAACTCACTTTGGTTTGGATTTTGATATTGACAAATCAGTCGATGAGGTCAACGCTCTACTTAACTTAACACCATCCATGGACACTAGTAAATAGAAGTCAAGAGTTAAACAACTAGCACCATCAGAGAAGAAACTCACCCCATCATCAGAATCACATCTGCAACTCGAGCTCAAACCATTACCCAACACCTTGGAATATGCATTTTTGGGAAAAGAAAGCACTCTGTCGGTAATAATCTCATCATCCCTAAATGACGAACAAAAAGGTAAGTTGTTGGATATTTTAAAAGAGCACAAAAGAGTATTAGGATGGACCATAGCAGGCATCAAAGGCATAAACCCAGTAGACTGCATGCATTACATTCACCTTGATGAAAATGCTAAACCTACTAAGGAAATGTAACGTCGGTTAAATCCTAACATGAAAGAAGTTGTTAGAACTAAAGTCCTTAAGCTATTAGACGTAGGTATCATTTATCCAATTTCTAATAGTTCATGGGTCAGTCATGTACAAGTTGTCCCTAAAAAGTCAGAAGTCACAGTAGTTACCAATGCCGATAATGAATTGATACCAACTAGAGTAACTACAGGATGGTATGTATGCATTGATTATAGAAAGTTGAATTCTGTCACACGTAAAGACCATTATCCTTTACCATTTATCAATCAAATGTTTGATAGATTGGCAGGCCATGGATTTTATTGCTTTCTAGATGGCTACTCATGATATAATCAGATTCCCATAGCACCAAAAGATCAAGAGAAAACTACTTTTGCTTGTCCTTTTGGCACTTTTGCATATAGGAGGATGCCATTTGGATTATGTAATGCACCTGCTACATTTCAACGATGCATGTTGATCATTTTTTCTGATATGGTTGAACGATTCCTTGAAGTCTTTATGGATGACTTTTCTGTCTTTGGTGACTCTTTTGATCAATGTTTACATCACCTAACACTAGTTCTGCAGAGATGTATCGAGAAGAATTTAGTGTTAAATTGGAAGAAGTGTCATTTTATGGTAAAACAAGGTATTGTTCTTGGTCACATTATTTCGAGCAAAGGTATTGAAGTTGACAAAGTCAAGGTGGATCTCATTTCTAATCTTCCTCCACCCAAAACAGTCAGAGAAGTAAGATCTTTTCTTGAGCATGTTGGTTTCTATAGACATTTCATTAAAGATTTTAGCAAAGTTTCTAGACCCTTATGCAATTTACTTGCTAAGGATGTACCTTTTATCTTTAATGATTCATGTCTCATGGCGTTTGAAAAATTAAAGCAGTTGTTGACATCATCACCCATCATTCAGCCCCCAAATTGGAGCTTACCATTTGAGCTCATGTGTGATGCATCTGATTATGCAGTAGGAGCAGTATTAGGACAAAGAGTTGATCGAATTCCCCATGTTATTTACTATGCTAGTATGACATTGAATGATGCACAGTTGAACTATTCAACTACTGAAAAAGAAATGCTAGCAGTAGTATTTGCATTAAAGAAATTTCGATCTTATCTCATTGGTTGTAAAATAATTGTGTTCATTAATCATGCTGCTCTTAAATATCTTCTCACAAAGAAAGATGCAAAAGTTAGACTAATTCGTTGGGTGTTACTTTTGCAGGAATTTGACTTGGAATTCAAAAATAAGAAAGGCACAGAAAATGTTGCGGCAGATCATCTCTCTCATCTCAATTTTGACACAATTACAGAGCCATTAACATTAAATGAGTCATTTCCAAATGAACAATTAATGAGTGTGGAAGTATTACCTTGGTATACTGATATCGTTAATTATCTTGTTACAGGTCAACTTCCAGAGCATTGGACCAAGCAAGACAAGGCTAAATTCTTTGCGGAGATAAAGAATTTCTTTTGGGATGACCCTTATTTGTTTAAGTACTGTGCAGATCAAATTGTCAGATGATGTGTCCCAGAAAGTGAAATTCAAAATATCCTTTCATTTTGTCATGAACAAGCTTGTGGAGGCCATTTCAGTGCTAAGAAAACAGCGACTAAAGTTTTACAATGTGGTTTCTATTGGCCAACTATATTTCGAGATGCTTACACTTTCTGTTCTTCATGTGATAGGTGTCAACGAATGGGGAGCATTACAAGAAGAAACATGATGCCACTAAATCCAATTTTAGTGGTTGAGATTTTTTACGTATGGGGTATCGACTTCATGGGACCCTTTCCCCCTTCTTTTGGCCATCAATACATATTAGTTACTATTGACTATATATCAAAATGGGTAGAAGTAATTCCATGCAGAACCAATTATCACAAAGTGGTGATAGGATTTTTGAAAAGCAATATTGTTTCACGCTTTGGATTCCCTCGAGCAATAATTAGTGATGGTGGTGCCCACTTTTGTAACAAAGCATTCAAAGCTCTTTTGACAAAGTATTCAATCACACACAAAGTGGCGACCCCGTATCATCCGCAAACCAGTGGCCAAGTTGAGATCTCCAATCGAGAAATAAAGCACATATTAGAAAAGACGGTGAGGCCAGACAGAAAAGATTGGTCATTAAGACTTGATGATGCATTATGGGCATATAGAACGGCTTTCAAGACCCCGATTGGGATGTCACCCTACAGGCTAGTGTATGGAAAAGCTTGCCACCTACCTGTGGAACTCGAGCATCGTGCATATTAGGCCATCAAGAAATTCAATTTTGACATGCAGCAAGCCAGCTCAGAAAGAATATTACAACTGGCAGAACTTGAAGAAATTCGCAATGACGCATACGAAAATGCCAAGATTTACAAGCAACAAATGAAAGTCTTTCACGATAAGCAAATTATGAGAAAATCTTTCACTCCAGGTCAGAAAGTGCTTTTATTCAATTCTCGCTTGCACTTATTCCCAGGTAAGTTACGCTCTCGATGGTCTGGCCCCTTTATTGTTCATACTGTTTTTTCATATGGGGCAATTGAAATTAAGGACCCAAAGAACAGTGTCACGTTTAAAGTTACTGGTCAAAGATTAAATCCATATCTAGACTACTAACCACATGGAGAAGATACCGAAATAAATTTGCATGACCCACCAGATTTGAATTGATTTTTTTTCTTCTTTTCGGTGATTTGATTTTTTTTCTTTTCTTTCTTTCTTTTTATTATTCTTTTTCTAATTGAAATTATTTTTGCATAAGTGTGTTTGTTTAACTATTAAGTTTTCTCTTATCATTGTTAATCATGAGTACCATGCTTAAACTGTTCCTCCTAAACATTCTTAAACCACTTCAACGTGTCAAAACTCATCTCAAAATGTAGTTTTAATTTTGTAAAACACATCGTATTTGGGCTCTGCAACCACCAGAGTTAGTATCCTATGTTGAGGGTTTAGAAAGCCAACTTAGAGACATTGAGAGAAGTGTTTACGACATCCAGTTGGAGCTTGAGGTAAATTCAATAAGAGGACGATTTTAATTTTCTTATGTGTTTTAATTTGTTTTTCTTTTTATGTGCTTTAGTTTATTACCCCGGTGAAGTGGCGGATAATGGTACTCCGTGACAATCAAGTCAGTTACTTCAGTTTCCCATAATAACTGATATTCTGAGGTGAAGGTATGAACAGAACTGAGATTCTAGCGAAGCTTCACAAGTGATTCCCTTCACTTCCTCAGAATGCCCTCCTTACGATCTATTAAGTCCGGTCCGAACGCATGCAATTACTCATGAGGAATAACATACCTGCAGACATCTGTTGGTTAATCAAGGCTAAATTACGATTGACAGGTGAGTTACCTCCAAAATTTATTGCATACATGCCTGGTTGTGGTAAAGGAAATTATGCAAGAAAACGACGAGCTCGAAGAATTTATGTTGCTTGTCATAAGTGTGCCAGAATGAGTTGCGATAAAAACCCATGTTCTTTAGGAATGGTGTCTGATAACAAAGAAGATAAGATTCAATTCATAAGGGATGGTTTGAATGAGGAGTCATTGGATGATATCCTTCTGTCTCTTGAAACACATCCTAGTGGATATGTGCAATGAGCGATTCTCCAGTTATGGTCGTTATTCTAGAAAGAGCATGCACGATATAGTCTCAGGAATCTAACTATAAACGACCTTGTTTGCCAGTTTATAAGAAAACTGGATGGGAAGCCTATCCCCGACCCATAGAGGGCGTTCAAGCCGTTTCTTGATGTAAAACCAAGGGAAGATGTGAGCCACAGACGCAACTACCTGTAAATATCCTTTTACTTTACTATTATTTTATTTTATTTCACAGTTGTTTTATTGTTTGTATTATTGTCTTTAATAATTTTATTACCGTTTTTTGTTTTTTCCTTTTTATTGTTTGCTTTTTGACTATCAAGCCATGTGCTTTACGCGTTATTTGACACTGACATGCCACCTCATACGCAATTGTGATCCACTGTCACCAAGATTCTTAAATATGACTTTTTGTTAAGCACTCACAAATTATTTTTAAGAAATATTTCAATGGCAGCTACTCCCAATAGACAATTCAAGAACATTTGTGTGCTTTCTGGATTTACCTATGACAAACATAAAGAATTCGTTGATACAGCCATAGATCTTGGTCGAAGCATAGCAGAGAGAAAATTACACTTGGTATATGGAGGAAGTAACCGAGGATTATCAAAATTGGTCTCAGAAGCTGCTTTTATTAGAGGAAGCCAAGTGTTAGGCATCATCCCAAGAGTCCTAAAACCTTTGGGCAGTTTGTCTGACTCATCAACTGGAGAAGAGTTAGTCGTCTCAGGTATGCAAGAACGAATAACTGAAATGCTTAATCATGCTGATGTTTTCATTTTCCTTCCAGGAGATCTTGCATCACCAGAGGCACTTATTACACTGAGATCTTGCATCATTAGAGGCACTTATCACACTAGCATCTTGGGCCCATCTGCACATTCACCAGAAACCCATCGGTTTGTTAAATGTCAATAATTTTTATGATAGCTTTATCGCATTTCTTAACCATGCAATAAAAAATAATTTCATTCCTTCCAATGCCAAAAAGCTTTTTATTTGTGCTAACACTACTAATGAACTACTTGATATGTTACAAGCTTATAAACCGGAGCCAGGCCCCTGGACCTTTGTGTTGGAACGTCCAAATAATGACGGTAACAGTAGCCGCAGTAAGAAGTACAAATTAGATTTAACTCTCCACCTGTAAATATTTTCTACTGTGTTGCACCACCCAGGTGATGTCTTCTAAACTTTACTTCTTTCCTTTAAAACATTGAGGATAATGTTCCGTTCTGGTTGGGGGGAGGGAATAGTTGACAATTGTGGAATCTTAGTTAAGTTTTTACTAATTTCTTGCTGTAAAAACTAATTGTTGCTAACTTTTTGTGTTGAAGATGACTGAATATGGAATGTAGTGACTCTAGAAACGCATCTTCATTGTTTGAAAAAAAAATAAAAAAAATTCAGACATTTTCTTTTTCTTTATTATGTTTTGATGTTCATTTTTCTTCTTCTTTTTAATTTCTCCTTTATAAATAATTTTCAATTTTTTTTTAGTCGAAGATGGTTGAATATGGAGTGTAGTGCCTCTAGAAACGCATCTTCTTAAGTTAAAAAAAAATCATTTTCGTTTTCTATCATTTTCTAATTAGCTTTTCTGCATCATTTTTACATTTCTGCATGTATATTTCCTTTCATGTTTAGAATAGGTTGGGGGGTAGGTTGTCTAAAAAAAATAAAATAAAATTTTGTGATTTGTTTTAACATTGGATGACATGATGAATTTTAAATTTTAGTATTTGTATTATCTTTAGTCTGAAGTGATGTTACGCTATGTTTACTACTCTACATGTTGATGTCGGAGACAAATATGAGTTGCTTGAAGGAATGAACATGTTATAATAAGTACCAAGTGAGTTTTTGAGCCTATCATTTTTCTTAGAGAGTAACCCTTTTACTCATTCTTTATACAGTTTAACAGTTTATTATTGTATACACGATCTCTAGATTGCTTTTGAGTTAACCCTTAAAAAAATGTAAAATTTAAAAAAAAAGAAAATAAAAAATGTGTGTTGCTACATTTGGAAGCTCATCTAATTAGTAGATATGGAAGATTATTTAGAGCCCTAAAAGATGATGGAAATGTCATTTTTGATCTGTTTGAGCCTTTCTAATCATCCCTTTTGTCAAATACCATAGTTAACCCTTTTGAGCCTTTAAAAAAAAAATTTTTGTCAAATTTATAATCTTGACCCACTCCGATTTAGAGTATTACCCAATATCTTACAAGTTCCATCACCTATTTATGTTTGAGAAAAATGTAAATAAATTTTTTGTATAGTGAAGTTATGCCCAACAAAAGCAAAGAAAAAAAATTGTTCCAAAAAAAAGAGAAGAAAAAAAAATAATAATAATAGATGAAGTCCACCTTGCAACTTTCAAAAAAAAATTCTTCCGCATTTTTCTCAAACATACACTTTGTTTTCCTTATTTCCTTTCTTTGTTAGCCATGTCCCTAGCCTACGTTATATCCTAATAAAAGTCCTTCTTGATTTTAGGGAACTATAGTCTGAAGTAGAAGCTAGTTATATGGGCTAAAAGGATGTAGTGGTGCATAATTAAAAAAAAGACTAATAAATTGGGTTGACTAGCATTTTTGTTTGACTTGAAATTGTATTATTTCTAAGTTAAGGGCATATTTCTTTCATCTTGGTGAGAGTATGAGATATCACTTCTTGATTATTTTTTTTCAATTACCATTCATTGGAATAACTATTTTTATTGGGTTTAATTTCTTTGTGAGAGTGTCACTACCTCCAGTGAGATTTTGGAGTTTGACATATCATTCTTGAAAGTAACTATGACAAAGTCTACTGGGCTGATTCATGTGGATGGTTGATGTGGGTGTGATGTTTCTTTAGACTGAAGATAATGCTTATACTTTTATTTGATTGTTATCATTAGTCTGATTGAATAAACACGAGTGTTCTTAAAAAAAATATATTTTGGATTTGAATTTTGTTTTCGCTTTACTTGCTAGGGACTAGCAATAAGCTGGTTGGGGGGTGTGTTGAGTGTTAGAAAATGCATATTTATAAAGGAGAAAATTGTCATTTTTACATTTTACGTCTTACTAACAACCCTTACTTTTATGTGTTTTAGCTTCTTGTAATTTAATTATGTGTTTTTATTTTAATTAAGTATTTTATGTATTTTAGGGGCATCATAGTCATTTCACAATAAACGAGAGATCAAACGGTAAAACGGACATCACTTTTGAACTCAGGACGGTCGAAAACCTTAAGAGGAGCATAAAAGGAAAAATGGCACTGTTCACATAGACGGATCGATGACGTGGCATTGACCGATGATGTGGCATTGACTGATGAGGTGTCATGATCCTGTTGGACTAAAATTCTTATGTACTATTGATGGTAACGTGGCAGCAGCATATTAGTGGACCAAAAATCTCGCGTACGGTACATGTATTACACGGGATTATTTTCAACCAAACCGTGTCACTGTTCACCCGGGTCCAACCGTGTTACTGTTCATCCGCGTGATCAAACCGCGTACTGTTCATGCGTACTGTTCACTGATGACGTGGCGAAATCCTGAGCGTCCAAACTATTTTTAATCTGATGGCCGCGATTTACTCAATATATCTATAAAAAGGGGGCCTCCCCCCCCTAATTTGATACCTCTGAATCCATTTTTGGGATCCATTTTCTGTAATTCTTTCTCCATCTTATATTTTCTAGTATTTTAATAAATTTCTATTTTGCCCCTAGTTCAATTATGAGTGGCTAATTTTCTTTCAAGCTTGGGTTGAAGGTGAAGTCTCAACATGTGTCATGGGCTTTATTATAAATAATCATAATCTTATCTAGTATCGCCTTGGTTTCACCGGCTCCCTAGTATAAGGTTATTATTATTTGGCACGATAAGCCCTTAGCACCATATTGATTAGAGTGTGGTTCATGAGGTGTGGATTCCCCCCTCATGATTTAATTGGTATTAATAATGAATATTTAGCCCATGGTGCATGTTGATACGGATCCAGATACCCAAGTATGTCATTTTAATAGAATTTCTCTTCAATTTATTCTTGCCATTTCAATTCTAATTTTAGGATAATCTAAGTCACCTTCACCACAAAATCCAACCACCCATTTACAAAATTAATTCTATACACAATTAAAATCTACCTCCTCATGGGATCGACACTCGTCACCATTAGTCTATACTACAATCGATTCGTGCGCTTGCGAGTTCAATAAAATTTGCACAACATCTATAATAAGTCAAAATATCATTTTACCATACCTTATACTAAGATATTAAGAATTTATTACGTCAAATTTCCTTATTTGTATATAATAAATCACAATTTCAAAATATAAAATATGAATAAAATTAAATATAAAATAATTTAATTTATATAATTAAAAATAAATTTTAATTAAATCATATTTTTCTATTAAGAGTTTCACCTTACCCTACCTATTAGTATTTAGCTAAGCATAATTAAAATTAAAATAATTCTTAAAATTAAAATTAAAATAATTCTTAAAATTAAATTATACATAATTAAAAGAAATAAAAACAACAAAAAATTAGAAGTTAAATTAAATTTATTTATTGAAAATATACTATAAAATATTAAAAAATAATTAAGATAGAGAGAAGATGAGATGAATTTGGAGAGAAAACAGTGCAAAAAATTGTAGTAGTATGTTCCCCCTTCTCCATTTACAATAGTTTATAATCAATTCACACTATATACATAAACAAATCCAATTGTTTTGTGACCATATATTTGTTCTGCCAACCAAATATAAACCTAACTCAATCTATCTAAGTACACTCAACTTATTCCACAAACAATTACTACACTTAACATGATAAAAAAAACTTATAATTTCAAAAAAAGAAATGTGGATCCTCATCTACAATGACCTAACCTTTTTGGACCTTCGAAATCTAAATTTGACATCATTTATCTGTATAGAGCCTCAAATTGAGTGAAATCATTATTTTACTTAATAAACACACAAAAATACAAAAAATGAAATATTTAAAACATAATTAGAAATTAATAATATATTATATAATTACAAATGTAAATTATAGTATAGCACAAAATAACATTTTTACCCTTTAGTAAACATACAAATTATACTAATCACACCCCAACAAGCTTATTTAAATAATGGTCATAATACTCTTTCATATTATATTTTATAATTTTTTTAATTATTATATGACTTTATTATTAATTAACCACTTATAGATAAATATGGAGATAAAGTACATAATGTGCCATAGGCATAATGGTGTGTCAACATCAAGTCTAAATACCATATGGATCTAAAGTAGATCTAGATCTACGGATTAAAATCAAGTGAAAATAACAAGTGAAAAATATAACTTGTAAATATATAATTAAAATAATGAACTATAAACTTGCTTGAGAGAATAATTACTTACATATTTTAAATTTTTGAACTTCATCTTTCACCATAACTTAGAAAATTAGCGAGCATTGACAAACAAAACACCTATTTAACTTAACAAACTTCTAAAATATTTTACAAGAAAATTAACTGCACAAGAAAAGAGAAAAATTTATTTTCTCTACTATTGTCTTATGTTACTCTTCCTCTATCCCTCTCTTCCACTTCCCTTTTACAAGAAGCCGGAGCTTTTTCTTATTCTTATTATACTGTTTTTTCTTATTATTATGATGAAATAAAGAAAGAAATAAGTGATAGCCAAAAGTGGTGGCTGCCATTTTACTATCACTTTATCAATGGGCTCCACTTCTTTTTTTCCATAATCAATACAATCCATTTTTTTGTCTCCTACTTTCAACTCTCAGTTTTTCTTTATTTCTAAAATATATTTACAACATAAAACTAAAATAAAATTAACATACTACAAATTAATTTAACATAAACTTGTATTAGGTGAGCATTAAAATAATTTATAAATTATGAGCGCATAAGCACTGTAAGTGAAGAAATGATAATTTTAACTTTTATTAAATATACACTTTCTAGTGTTATTAAGTTATGATGTGTAGTCATGGTGGTAGCACACATCAAGACATCTCAGACTTCTTCAAATACATAATGCCTAAATAGATTACTTAATTGGTGATAAAAATATCCATACAAATTAAAATTACTATTAAATTTTATGAGCTTTATATAATCATATCTATTTCGTCTTTTATTTATTAATATGTTTAACATTTTTTTTCTCTTCAAAGGATATGGATCTTCCAATGGAACTCCATGATGGAGAAATATTTTTAGCGACTATTAATTATTCTTCGTTATAACGAATATCTCATGATTTTAGCATGCACTAAGTGAAGCTAAGGTGAATATCATCTCAACTCCTACACATTTAATTAAGGGCTCTGGAAGACTATGTTCATGTTAACATAAGGTTCAAAATTATGTATTAATGATGCTCTACATTCACCCAAGTCTAAAAGGTACTTTTTAAGATTCAAAGATATTTGTTGTAATAAGTTTCATATAGAGAGAGTATATGAGAATAATACAGAATATCTCTATATTAATTATGGTGACTTAGGCCAAAATTGTATATAGGAGAAGGTCTACTTTCTCATCTGACTTATATTATGTGATGATAAAGCAATTAAGAGCTATATAGTCATGAACCAGAAGATTTATAATTCAAAAGCTTTTATACTTTGAAATGACCATCTGGGTCACCTCAGTTCAATTATTGTAAATAGAATTGTTGAAAATTCTCATGGAAACCCTTTAAAGAATTTAAAGATTCCTTTATCCAATGAGAATAATTACACTACTAGTTCCCATGGTAAATTAGTAGTGAGACCATTTTCTTTTAAGATTGGCTTGAATCTCCATCATTCTTTTAAAGAATTTAGGTAGATATATGTGGACTTATTCACCTGCTTAGTAGTCTATTTCATTATTTGATGGTCTTGATTGATGCATCAATATTGATCATATGTTTGTTTATTATCTATGCATATGATTGCATTTGCTAGCTTGTTTAATTCAATCAAGACTGTATGCCTAGATAATGCTAATAAGTTTACTCATGTTAGTCAGGATTGATGTAAAGCACCTAATACCACATGTTTGTACTTAAAATGAATTAGCAAAATCCTTCATCAAACGTCTTCGAAGTAATTGCATGAACTTTGTTATTATGATCTCAATTACCTATTTCTGTATGGTAACCTGGTATTTTGCATGCTATAGCATTAATTTGCTTGAAGCCTACTGCCTATCACTAATATTACCTATTCCAACTAGTTCTAGGGCATCAACCTGATATATCTCATTTATGTGCCTTTGCATGTCTATACAAGTACCTGTTGCACCTCCCTAGCACACTAAAATAAGACTTCAACAATATTTAGAGCAGGATTTTAATCACAATCTGTTATAAATTTATTATCAGATATCTTAGGCTTATTACCATTAATTTATTTACTTTACATTTTGTGGATTTGTATTTTGATAAGATAAAACTTCCTTTGTCGGGAGAGAAAATGTCATCGTATGATAATGGGCATGAGCTTTTGTGGCAAATAATAAAATTGTCTCATCTAGATTCCCGCACTAGAAAATAAAGTGTGAAGAATAATTCACTACAACAAATTGTAAATCACTTGCCAAATGCATTTATATAAACAACCAAAGTAACCAAGTTACATGTGGTAGCACTAAATGTACCCAAACGAATAGTTGTTCCTATGGAACATTCTGATAAAAAGACAATTAATGAATCATCTATAACATACCTGAAACATGGTAAATCACTTGGTTTAAAAAACAGTACTAAAAAAAAAAGTCAAGATCTTGTTATTGTATATGATTAGGCTGTAAGTCAAAGTGTTCTTTCAGAGCAAAAGGCCACTGATGAGACCTAATTAACATTAGAAAGTGTATATTTAAGGTTAAGGTCATCATTTTGCAGTCACAGAGTTGATAACACTAACAAACTTTGTCACATTTATGAATCCCTAGTCCATTTTAGGAATTATCTATTTTTACATGTGATTTTTGTGTTTTGTAGGAAATTGCTTGAATTCATGAATTCTTAGTGTTCGGATTGGAAAATGAACGTGAAATTTAGACTTTAGAGAATTAAAAACCTTTGGAAGAGTTGTTAGAATTTATTATATTAGATTCCTTCAATTTTATATTAATGATTCGAAAATGCTGAGATCACACCATGTGTTTAAGCTTACATGCACCCTATTGCACTAGATTCAACACTTATTAATTTAGTAATTCAATCGCTTTGACAAAAAGAGCCAATAGAGGGAACGATTTAACTTGAGTTATAGCAATTGATTAAGTTAAATCCAACACTCCATAATGTACCGCAGTGGTTACAGTTTTAGAACCCTAGATTGCTTCGTTAAAACTTTGTTGTTGCATCTCACTAGAGTTATCATGCAAATATCTACACTTGATCAGCTCACTAGCGTTACCATGCAAATGTCTACACTTAATTGAAATCAGAATTTACCTATATAAAAGCAAGGGTCACAAATAAGGGGTAGAGTTTTGGTGTGAGTTTTGTAGTGAATTTTACGGAAAAGTACAATTAATAAAAAGATATTTTTCTCATCTCTCTTGTTTTCAACTTCTTTGTATTGTAGTTTCAAAATTTTCTCAAATAAAATTAGTGTTTTGCTTGCCAGCATGAGTAACTAATTCATTTTTAAGCTAAGGTAAAGGTGGAGCTCAAGAGTTCAAATTTTAGATGCAATAACTCTCTTATTTTTAGTTACATTTTTATAATTTGTATTTTCTGCTTAATATTTTCTTTCCAAGAGAGATATTAAACTTAAATATTGATGTACACATATGGTAGTGAATACTTCAATATTACTATGACATTATGTACTCAACCCCATATTTATTTATAGAGTGGTTACTTAAGAACTAGGTCCCATAATATCAAAGTCCGTGAAAAAATACAAATTATAAATATAAGAGAGTATTAAATGTATGATTTGAATAAGAAGAGTGAATCTCGCAATCCTAGTAATTATTTGATTTGGTATATTTCTTCTTACTAATCATCTTATAAATAGTTTTTTGTTTAATTATTGATAATTGGATTTTTAAATTCCTTATAGTTCGACTCCAGACTTACCTTATTATATTATAATTAAGTACTCTTATATTTGAGAGTAATCAATTATTTTTAAATTGTGTCAAGACCTTAGTCCCTAAAATAACACTATCTCATGAAGTGGAAAATACCCTCCACATGTGGGCCAAACCCTTGATGTCGTCATGTGGCTGAGAATTTAGAGAAGTGTACAAATTTTTATCACACATAAAAAGTATGGAATCGTAAAGAAACAATTATAGAAAATGTTTTTGCATTTATAATTGCTTTTGATTTATTAAATAATGATGTTGAGCTACAATTGAACAATGAACATAGAGAGAGATAGTATTGGCCCAAATGGGATGAAGCAATCCATGTGAAACTTAATTCTTTAGCCAAATGTAATGATTTTTACTTGTAGTCCAAATACCTATTAGTTTTTGGATATTAATTGGTATTTTTGGAAACATAACGACAAGAACGAGATCGTTACATATAAAGCACGACTCATTGCATAAGGTTTCTCTATTAATTATGAAGAGAAGTATTCACCAGTAATGTGTGCAATTACATTATGATCCTTAATTAGTTTGGTTGTATTTGAAAGGCCTGATATGAGTCTTGTGGATGTGGTGATAGCTTATTTGTATAATCATTTGACACCATCGGTTATACCAAAGGAAAAAGAATCAAATGAAATGGAAGAAGCTTTATTCCATAGATATATTCTTCTACCATGACTGTCTTTCTTCATGGCTTCATCTTTGTTTTTTTTTTTAAACAATCACAGTTAGAGTTATATATATATATATATTCTAAAAGATTCAAATTGTATTACGCATCTCAATACCCACATCATAGCTTGGGTTCTATAAAGCTATAGAAATCTTTGCACGAATTGAAAAAATATAAATACATGTGGTATAATCTTTTTAATGAATACTTGACCAAGGAAAGATACGTGAATAATCCCATATGTCCTTGTGTATTTATAAAGAAGTTAAAATCTAGATTTGCTATTATAGCAATTTATGTTGGTGTATGAATTTAACTGAAACTACTAAAGATATCTAAAAGATTATTGATTATATAAAAAGGAGTTTGAAATGAAAGATTTAAGGAGAACTAGACACCATTTTGGTTGCAAATCAAGAATAGATTTAATGTTATCTTCATCCATCCATCAAATTATGTTGAGAAGATATTGAATCGTTTTAATATAGATAAAGATCACCCATTGAGTACCCAATGGTGTGCAGTCTTTGATCCTAAAAACGGTCTTTTTTATCTTAAAGAGGATGATGAAAAAGCACTTGATCTTGAAGTAACATATTTGAATGTCGCTGGTGCTTTGACGTATTTAGCCTAATGTATAGACCTAACATTTTCAGTAAACCTATTAGCTAAGTTTTTTGTTGAACCAACTAGATGACACTAGAATGGCATCAAGCACATTTTCCATTATCCTTATGTGACTATTGATTTGAGTTTACTTTATTCTAATGAAATAACAAAAAATTCGAGTCTTGTTGCAGATACAAGTTATTTCTTTGATCCTTATAAAGCTCGTTCACAAACAGAATTTGTTTTTTACTTACAATTGTATAGTAACTTCATGGAAATATGAGAAGTAGACTGTTGTCACTTTATCCTCGAACCACTTTGAAATTCTCAGGCTACATGAAGCAAGTCATGAATGTGTATGGTTGTTGTGATACATCATTCATCACATTACAAAACCTTGTAAATTATATTTAAATACGAAAATCCCGACAGTAATATATGAGATAATACTACTTGCATTACTCAACTCAAAGGAGGATATACTAAAGAAGACAGAATAAAGCATATTTCACCGAAATTTTTCTGCACTCATGAGTTCCAACAAGATAAAAATATTGATATCAAGCAGATACATTCCAAAACATAATTCTGTATATATATTCACTAAAGCTCTATCCATATAAACATTTGAGAAAATAGTATATGACATTGCATATGCCGTTTGAACATATTATCAAGTTGATCATCAAAGGCGCACCCATTAGTGGGAGCACAATCTTACAAAAAAAGTACTTCTATGGCTAGACTAGATACATGTGCATTGTCCTTTTTTTTCCCTTTACATAGGTTTTCCCATTGGATTTTTATTGACAAAAGTTTTTAACCAATGCTACTTTGCGATTTATCAAATTGTATTTCTTTTACTTGGGTTTTATCCCATAGACTTTTTCCCTAGCAATAGTCATGTACAACTATTATACAGTGGTGGATATCAAAAGCGAAGTATTGTGAATTTATTTGTCTATCCCCCACTTCATTATTGGTACATAAGTTCTGAATTCCATAAGTTATGTGTCCTGAGTTCTAAATTCTAGGAATTCAGAATTCCAATGATCAGTTGAGAATTTAAATGTTCGGTTACATTTTCCAACAAACAAGAGCTATCGGTTGTAATCATTCATAATTCATTTAAAATTCATTCGAGAGTACATTGAATGAAAACTAAGTTCTTTGTCTTTCTATATTTCTGTCTACTTTTCTTTTCTTTGAATATTAAAATACGTCCACATGGATTCATACAAAACCAACCATGTAAATTATTTTGGCCCTAAAAAAATTAAAAGACATCGACTCAGACCGCGACAGCACACTCATATTGGCCTGTGCACATTTTCTGATTTTGTCAAGATTCTTAATTTGACGATATGTAGAACAAATCAACAATCTGAACTCTGAAGGAATTAACTGAATGGAAGTACAAATCTTTTGGAAAAAAAAAAGTCAGCTCAGCTCTATCCACAAGAAATGTCGTCGGTCCATGGTTGTGGCATCTTATAGTGCCATCATGGTCTTTGCAGCAGCCTCACGCTTCATCTCTGCAGCTTTGCCAGTGCCTCGGAAATACATGTAGATTTGCTGGAAATTTGGTCGAAAGGAAACATTAAGGTTCAGGAGACTGAAGTACTGAAAATACAGTTGTTGAAACAACAGAGTTCCATCATAAACCTGAATAACCCAGATACTGATCAGTGACTCAATAGCGAAGAATCCAAAACCAATGAAATAGAACATCTGCAATTACGAGTTGACACTTGTTGAGCCTCTAAAATGTGGTTGTCAATATCAAATCAGCAACACTCGAATCAAATACAAACTTGTCATAACTTTGTAGCACTTGCAGTGAGTTTAGTATCAACATCAAAGAAAAGGCAAAGAATCAACATTAACAAACTTACTGCAACGAAAGCATTATCGGTCAGAACATCTATTGCAGGCAAAATACCTCTGTCCACAGAATTAGACAATACAAAAAGTTAGCTGCAGAAATAAAAGAAAATGAACCATAACCAAATAAATGTCCTACAAGATTGTTCAGCAGGAAATATTAGTTATTTTCCACAAAAATAAAGAAGAGACGGTAAAAATAAGTTCTGTGTAAACAAGCCAGCTATGACAGATGACACACTTCTGTTCATGTTAAATCAAAGAATATAAAAGTTCTGCTAAAAAATATTAGGGAAAGATATTACAGTAAATCATAGATAATCTGAAGTCTGAACTTCATGCAAAACTTGAAATGCCTTCCTTTTGACGGCCATTACATTTTTCCACAAACAAAAGGAAGAGAACAACAAACTCCTGCTATGTTGCAAACAAGCAAAAGAATCAAAGATAACTTACGTAAGAGATTTCCCCTTAAAAATAATTGGAGGAGCGACAGAAGCAAAAACACAAAATCCAATGTGGATCTGCATTCATGAAAAATAGGGAACTAAATCAATTTACTTTCTAATATAATTAAAAAATATATCTATAATAAGAATATTTATAAGTTTACCGTGTAAAACAAGAAAAACCACCCGAACTTCAGAGCACTATCAGTCCTGTACTTGGAATAAAGTTATATAACATACAAAATATATTAAGGTTAAGATAAAATATGGGAATACACTCATTGCAGTAGAAAGACAATTATTTTCATATTGTAAGGTCAAGACAAAAGAAAATTGGACCCCTTGCCGTCTGGTCAGAGTTATTAACTATTACTATGTGCAACTTAAATTTTCCTCCAAAGTTCTGGCATTTCCAATTCATTGCCAACTTTACTCATACAGTTAGTCCAAAATTTACATACTTCTACAAGATAATGCCTAGGACATCACATATCCATCAGTATTTACAATAGTAAAATATAATTTTGAACAGGTATGCCTGAAATCAACAAAACTAAGATCCTGATCTTCACAATTCCTAACTCTGGTCAAACTATACCAAATATACAAATCTAAAAAACTAAGAACCACGAAATGCATAAATTTAAGTAGTGATCATTTTCTAGTGTAATTCTCAAATCCCATTATTGAGCGGCAGATAACACAAATCAGGTGAACTCTGAAATGAACAAATGCAGTACCTCATAGCACGATAAACAGGGCGATACCACAACACATAGGCTCCAGGAACCCCGGTAATGCAGTAAATGAGTGCAAGAAACCAAATTACCGGATCTACAACAGAACAAAAGTTACAGAGTTGATGAAACATGATGACAAAGAAAGTACAACTTTATGGCCGATCATAAGGTGAAATTTAGAATCAACCTCCTCCTTTCATCCAGTTGACAGTAACTGCGACAAAATTCCACACAAGACATGCAGCCAAACCTACACAATGTCACGTAATTTAAGAACATTTCAGTAAAGATCATATAGACCAATTTCCAGCGAAAGATTTCTCTGCACAGACAAAAAATAAAAAATAAAAAATAAAAAAAGAATAATTTAGACAATCCAATCAAAATGAACTTTCTACTAACCATTGAAGCTACAACATCTATCTTATTAACAGAAAATCTCATAAGAGGCACATTATACTTTGCATAAGCACATAAAAGAGGCCCAGGTGAAGTTATCTCTTTATGCTATCAGGACAAGTCTTTAACAGATTTAAAGATGTTTACATTCTTCTCAAGTTAATCTCTGATACAGCATGATGAATTACAAACTGCATATAGTTTCTAAGTTATTCTAGAGTTAGTTATGCCGCATCTTCTTCTTTACAAGGAAAATATATATTGTTCTGGAAAAATCAATTGTAACAGGAATATTCATTCTAGTCTACAGTTGTCAAAATTTTATGCGCATATCTATCTCTTGGTGATTCATTTGGGAATCAATAGAAAAACCTGAATATGGAGCTAGTCATGTTTAATTGACAGACCGACCAACCATGCCTGTGTAATTTACATAGCTGGTAATATGGTTTAAAGTAGAAGATAAAAATATATGCCTTGACACAGAAATGATCAACAACATTCAGACAAATCAGGTTGGGCAAGTACAATGCTAAAGAGCTTGTAACAAGAAAATCTACTACAAGAAATTTAAAAAAGAACATTTGAAAGGTGCGTACAGATTTGAAATTTATATATTGAGCCTTCCAGAATATGGACTTGAAGAAAACATACCCAGCCATGTTGTGAATGCAATATACAGCATCTTCTGTAGATGAATTGGTATTTCATTTGTGATGTCATGGTGGATAATTGGTAAAAATGGTGGCCAATTTTTTTCTTCCATTAGAACTCCAGCTGCCAAAACCAAAAAGAACAACGTAGGTAATCTACAATCTCATTCTTCATCTAGATAAATTTATATACATGCTAATTGCATATACCTCGAGCTATTGCTTCTTCACGTCGTTTTAGTTCCTGCAGCACATAGAGAAACTTAGTATATGAGGTTTTCTATAAAACAATAATATAAAGTGTGCAAAGACAACATTTAGTATCTCACAGATATAAGGTTCACAATCTTATAGCATCCGCTACAAATCAGATGAAAGCAAAAGGGTATACATTTAGACAAATAATTATGAAGACTGAAAGATGGTTGAAAAAAATGAACCATAGGTCAATAAATGTTTCAAAAATCAATTTCAACACTGCATTTTTTCTGACATGCGGAAAAGAAGTCCATGAGTAGCTGAATATTAGTCCTTGGCCACAGACAATTATGATTAACAAGCTCTTCAATAACTCCTAAAGAAAAGATATGCGGTAGATGATAAAATCACTGGCCAACTAATCTTGTTAATTAGTATGGAACATAAATAAATAAGCCAGCCAATCCAAAACAGTATGAGGAATCACCTGTTCCCTCCTTTTCAAATCGGCCTCTCTTGCTTTGAGTTCCTTCTCCTTTGCTTGCAAATCCTGGAATTAAAAAGAAATATAACCCCTCACCCCGAGGAAAAAAAAAATTGCTCAAATACTGCATATATAGAGCAAGGCAATTCAACATCATGAATGTGCACAGATACCTGTGCAGAATCTAGGGGAATATCAATTGTTGCACCACGATCATATGGTTCTGGAGGCAGAGGTGCTAGCCTTGAGTTTGCAGGGGGAACACTCTGGAAAGTTAATGTACATGTAAATCAGGAAAGAAAGAAAATATAAAAGCGCCCATGTACAATCAATATATCAAATGCAAGCCCTAGATACCCAAGAAACATTCAAAAGTGTCAAGACAGAAACGTATGTAGCTTTGCAAGAACACCCATCCATAAAGAGTTCATAGAAGAAGATGACCTAAACAATTGAGGGGAAAAGATAAGAATCACAATCAGTTCAGTGGATTTTTCAAAGTTTTGATTACCACTATGCTTAAGCAGGCTACCTACAAAAAGTTACGGACCAATCTTAAACGCTCATGTGAGTTAAATCTGGGAAACCTCTCATAGATCTGGCATTAATTTCTTTTTTCAGCATTTTTAGCATAAGCTTGTTTTCAGTGTTGCCATTCTATAGATCCCTGTTTATTGGTTGTATATTTATTTTACCTTCAACACCTATGCTTAACAAAAGGGCATTCAGCAGAACGATAATATTTAGGAATACCAAAGAAAAATCTCATGGTTGAGGTGTAAACATTATAACTTAACAAGACTTCTCGCTCAACGCCAAGGAAATGGATGTGGAGAGCACATGACCAGGAAAGTTGACAGGATCATTCTGGAATTAGTTAGCTACTCCTCCCATGTTTACCTCCAGTAATCCGATGGCAACAACAACTGCAACAGGCAACAAACCCTTCACTCAGCTAAAAATAGCTAGCCATTACTGGTGATGTCACCACCATTTTCGAATCATCACAATAGCCATATCAGAAAACCTACTACCAGTTTTCACAGTTATTGTCAACCCCATCACATAACCAACAAAGCTACACATTCACAAAAACACATCATTACCTCCACTATTAGTCACCACTAAACAACTTCTTTGACTATTCGGCGGACTAGAATCAGTAACTAAAGCTAATTCACTAACTCAGGCTATATGTTGCCAAATGTTTGACATTTCTGGAATGAAACGCTGCACTCCGAAGGAGAAAACAGCCAGGAGAGTTTGAAAAGGAAGCAATCTTACTGTCATATAAAAGGCACCACCACCATAATTTGATCGCCCTTGTCCTGTCCTAACTGCTGTGTCCTGACATTAATAAACTGTAAACATACAAGCTATTTGTAATAAAATCAAAAACTTGAAAAGGAATTATAAATATTGCTACTGAATAGTTACATATCTTTCATGCAATTTTTTCATGAACCAAAAATTAGTCTCTTGTACTTAATATACAAATGAAAACGGCACGCACACTACGTTAATTGTAATTCTAAAAGACAAAAACCAAATCTCAAGATTTGAAATCCTCTATTCAAATATTTCGCTTTGATTTCCGCGATTTTATTATTCGCAAAATCACGCGTAATGAAAACAATTCAAATCAAACACGTGAAATAGATCTAACAATTCAGACAAGCAATCAAAACATTCAAAACAAAACAGGAAAAAAAATAAAATAAAAGAAAATAAAATCCTGCAAAGCGCAATCACAACAAAAGAAATTTAAATTTCATTAAGTGGAGTATAAATGTATAAGGCTTACCGAGAAAGGATTGACGTCGTCGTCGTAACCGCTGTCGTTGTAAGGACTCATGAGAGCAAACCAGAGGATCCAAAACTGAAGAAATATGCAATTTGGATCTGAATGTGGTTTAAGGAAGAGCAATGTGGTTGAGAATGATTCGAACAGAGGTTTGATTCGGATGGATGGGTTTCTCGTGGCTGTTTGTTTCGTAGGAAAATGGAACAAAAACGAAAACCAAAAAAGGGAATAGTGTTCGCGCGTGATAAAGGGGACGGTAACAGATTATGAAATGACATTTCAGGACAGATTCAAGGCTATTTTTAAACGTCCTCATTTTTTTAAATATATTTTACTTTGTTTCTCACTATTCATGAATCAACAAGAATAACTGAATAAGGAAGAATAAAATATTGGTGTTAAGGACATCCTCTGACTTTCACGACGATACTATAATGCCATACTGCCACTCTTTCAAAGCAAAGTTTACAAGAAGATAGCTATCGTCTTTTTTTTTTTTTGCAAAAACAAAAGTTGACAGGAGTGAATATTAAAAGTTAAAAAAAATGCTCCTACACCTTTCTAAAGAAAATCTTAGTACAAATTAATCAATAAATACATTAGAAGAAATCATGCAGAGATTTGCCTGCAACTCGATCTATCAAGATTAAAGTCTAATTCAAAAATCTGCTCCCAAAGAATAGAAGAAAATATGTACCCACACACAATATAGGAGGACACTTAATTTTCAAATTCGATCTATCATAGTCGAAATATAATTTAGAAAAATCATTCTCACAAAATAAGAGAAAATATATTATTACATGCACACCAGAAGATTTAAACTTTCAAATTCAGTAAAGAGGTAAGTAGATATTCACCACTCAACCAAAGAATCGTTTGCCTCTTATGAATCTCAGTAAAATATATTAAGTGTAGAAAGTTTTGAATACCAATTGTTTCCGGACATCCAAATACATGTTGTCCAAATGTTTTTACTCAGTTAACATAAGCCAAATCTTACGAAATCAGTCCAAATTCCAAACTCACTTTCTCTTATGACGAAGAAAATTTGATCACCCCTTCTCTAGTAATTGGCAGTCATCCCAACTTTAGTAACTGACATTCTTGTGAAGGACATCTAACATCGCGTAGCAAGTCGCTTCAATATTATATCCATAAAATTATCAATCAATCACTTTAAATTTATTTTATTGGCAAAAATACTATAAAAAAATTTAAATTTATTCAGTTTTTCATCTTAAATTTACTATTTGTATTAACAATCCATCAAAATATTAATTATTACAGTTAACATTGTTATACTGTTTTTGGTTACAAGAAAGGAGAAAGGAGAGGAGAGTATAGGAGAGAGGAAGAGAAGAGTGGGAATTCAATTGCTCTTGTTGGCATGGAATAACTAGAGGAAATGAATTGAATTTTTTTTTACTTGGACAAATTTATCCTTTGGTGTTAAATTTTCAAAATTTATTTGTAAATATAATTAAAAAAATTAAACTATAAATTAATTTAATCAATAAAATAAATAATACAATTTCAAATTTCATAAATTACACAACAATAAATGTAACGTCAAATTTTTATATAAATTAAAAAATGAAATGCCTAAAAATTAAAATTAATTAATAAAATATAAAGTATGAATTCGTAAAATCTAGAGCATGAATTACAAATGATTGATATAATATTAGTTATATCTTTATTTAGGAATTATTAAAAATAATCTAATTAATACTTTCTTGTATAAGATTTTGGGATAGTTTTAATCAAAATTATACAACTTCAAGGGAGAGCTCTAATAAATCTCAAAATCATTTGAAAAAGCTGCTGCATTTGACTAAAAAAACACGATGATAAATCATAAATGATAATAATTTTATTTTAAAGTTGATGTTCTTTAAAAATCAAGTAAATAAATTAAGCAAATGGTGGCACGCATTAAAGAGTTGAAAGTATAACTCAGGTTTGCCGCTTCTGTCTAGTCTGTACGTTCGCAATCCCACGATTTTTAAGGTAGTATTTACTTTTTAGATTGGAGTGGAAATTCTGAAGAGTGAAAATCTTAAGATTGGGAGTGTGGAGTGGGAGTAGGTTGTTTACACTGAAATGGAAGTATGGAATGAAGATTAAAATCCAATTTATGTGTTTATTTTGTTTTGGATTGGGAGTAAATAGTTTCAAATTATAATTTTATCCTTATTTAAAGAAGTATAGTTTTTAATTACAAAGTTAATAAAAAATATATTTAATGAATAAACATTTATTTTATTATATTTGTAAATTTATAATAATTATTAATATTCTTAATTATGTACATCACAATTTTTTATTAATTTTAATTTTAATTATATAAATTAAAAATTATTGATAAGGGCAATATAAATGAAATATTTTTACTATTAACATAGTATGAAATTAATATTTTCTTAGAATAAACTATTTATTAGTATTAATTATTTATATTAAATAAATATAATACTATTATTTTTAAATAAATATAATAATATTATATTTTCAAATAAAGATATAGTAATATTTATTAATTCTCTATTAATATAATAATATTATTTTTAAGTAATTTTAACTTAGAATCAATGCAAATTATTATTTAGTTAAATATAATAATATTATTCAAATAAATATAATATTTTTTATTTTATTTTATTAAATATTAAATTAAATGAGAAAAATGGTAGAAAATAGAGAGGTGGGAGTGGATTCCCACTCCCACTCCACACTCCAAAAATTGGTGGGGCTCACGGAATGGGATTCCCAATCCTTCCTAAAATTATTGAAGTAAACACTTGAGTGAGAAGAATCCACACTCCTCACTCCTACTCTAGAAAGTAAACATCGTCGTAACAATGAAAAATCATGTGATCTAAATGAGCGGAAATATAATTCATGGCTCATCACTTAAGAAATAAAATTCCCCAGGTTGCAATAATTTCGATTTCACCAAAATTGGAATTACGGCTCACTGCCACCAACCGAACAAAGAAAAAATTTCAAAGAATTTGATTCTCTCCTCTATTTCCTTCTCTCCTGCCAACCGTAACACCACGCTATAAACATATTTAACAAAATTTAAGTAAAATAATCATTTTATTCTTGAATTCAAAAAATAATTATCAGTTATCTATTTTAAATTTACTCTTTTATAAAAAAAATACTGTAAAAATTTAAATTTGATATCAACCATCCATTAAAACATCAACATTATTAAAAGATTCAACAGAATCTAAATTAAAATAACTATTTTACCCTTGAAATCAAGGACATTTTTTACTTTGCACCATAAATAATAAAATAATAAAATAAAATATCTACACCTAGCAAACCCTTTGCTTCAAAACATAATGTACCAATGATTTTTGGGAAATTTACGAAAATAACCATTAATATTTTATTATTTTCACAACTAACCGTTCATATTTTTTTCTATCAACATTAGCCAATAAGAAGCCTTTCTCCCCAAATTACCCTTCTTTACACATCAAAAGCAATAATCTTTCTCCAATATCGTCAAACCAAACAGAACTTTGTGAATCATCAAGCAACGACGACGGCAAAAGGCAACGTAAAAAATGAAATCCGATTATAATATATCCGAATCCAACACTAATCGGCATCACTGGTGGTATGAATTATTTTCTGAGTTATTTTCTGAACTTACTGAACTGAACTGAGTCGTGGGTGATGAGTGTAAATCTGGCGACAGGCTGCCTGTCGCACCTTGCTTGGTGCAACAGGCGCCTGTCGCTCCAAGTGTTGATGCGACAGGCTCCCGGTCGCACCAAGTTTTGGTGCGACAGGCTCCCCGTCGCACCAAGTTTTGGTGCGACAGGCTCCCCGTCGCACCAAGTTTTGGTGCGACAGGCTCCCCGTCGCGCCAAAACTTGGTGCTACAGGCTGCCTGTCGCACCAAAACTTGGAGATTCATTGAAACGCTATTAATTTGATTTGGATTCAAATGATTTTTGTTTATAATTTCAGGCTTAATGGATTCAGTTGTACTTGAATTGTGTTACGATGGTTGGTGGGAGATATTAGAGGATGGTCGTATGGAGTATGTGAATGGTAAAAATCGAGCTTTTTTTGTTGGGAAAAATTATTTGTTTGATCAATTATTGGCAAGAGTATATGAGGTGTTACAAATAAACGCTAATGAATATAGTATCACAATGAAGACAACTTTGAGGTCTAGTAACACATTATATCGTGTATGTGCACTGCTCATGGATATATTTGATGATGAAATGGTGAGGGTTGTGTTGCATATGGCATCTGACGTAGCCAATTTTGGATGCATTCCTATATTCGTGATCACATCACCTCAAGTTCCGATTGAAGGTATTGAGCCACATGTCGATACAGAAACTTCATTTAGAGCAAATATGTCTGGCCCCGAAAATGATGAAGAAGTGTTGCTAAGAACAATATCGGTGCAGCAATATTACTCTCCAATCCACGCCAATTATGACAACATTGATGATAACGGCATTACGTTAGAGGATGTTGGAGTAACGGTATTTCCAATAATGACGTCGTTGGAGCAACGGTATTCTCCGTATCACAACAATGATTTTCGGGATAATGATGATTTTCATCATGAGACAGAGGGGGATAATATTTGTGCAGAACTTTCTAATAATACGAGGGGCACTCCTTTCAATAATGATGGTGATGATGGAGGAGCCAGTCCTTCGTGTTGAGTGTTAGAAAATGTATATTTATGAAGGAGAAAATCGTCATTTTACACTACAAGTTTTACTAACACATTTACTTTTATGAATTTAACATTCTTTTGATTTAATTCCATACGTTTTATTTTAATTAAGTATTTTATGTATTTTAGGGGCATTATGGTCATTTCACAATAAACGAGAGATCAGATGGCAAAACGGACATCATTTTTGAACTCAGGACGGTCGAAAACCTTAGGAGGAGTATAAAAGAAAAAATGGTACTGTTCACATATACAGTACTATTCACATGTACGGGTACTGTCTATATTATTGTTCACGGCACTGTTCATATAGACGGACCGATGACGTGGCATTGACCGATGAGGTGGCATTGACTGATGAGGTGTCACGATCCTGTTGGACTAAAATTCTTATGCATTGTTGATCGATGACGTGGCAGCATATCAGTGGAT
>MKYO02000225.1:340640-417173 GCA_002013955.2 Citrus medica
ATGTTCGAACGAGCAAAATGTTCCTTGGGTGGTAAAAAGAATTGACAATGTACACACTTGTCATAATGAGGTATTGGTTGATGGACGTCATCAAGTAAGGAGCCGAGTTGTCGGTCATATTATCGCAGATAAATATATTCAAGACAAAAGGATTTATACTCCGAATGACATAAAAGCATATATGCAACAGGAATACGGTGTTCATTTAACATACCAGCAGGCATATCGTGCGAGAGAAGTTGGTCTTCAAATAGTTCGAGGCAACCCTGCAGAGTCATACAACTTGCTCACAAAATACTCTCACGTACTAACTACAGCGAATGAGGGTACAGTCACTCACCTCGAGCAAGATGGAGATGGTAATTTCTTGTACTATTTTGTAGCACTCGGATCTTCCATCAAGGGCTTTATGCAGTATATCCGGCCTGTTATTGCTGTAGACGGTACTCATCTGAAGGGATTATATCGTGGAAGCATGTTCGTGGCAACATGCCTTGATGGTAACAATCAATTGTATCTGTTAGCCATTGGGATCATGGATTCAGAAAACAATGAGGCTTGGGAATGGTTTATGATGAAGTTATACGGTGTGATTGGCGATAGACCTGAGTTGGTAATTATCTCTGATCGATGCACTGCCATAAGGAGAGCCGTTCTGAAAGTATTTCGTAATGCAACTCATGGCGTTTGTTTTTACCACGTCAAAGGTAACATTAAGTCACAATTTAAAATGTCCAAAGCTCGTTGGGATGAATTTGAGCCTGCCTTTATTAATGCAGCAAAAGCATATGGCCACGAGGAATTTAAGAGACAACTTGAAGGGTTGTGGATGATCCACTCGGGTGCAGCTGATTACCTAGAAAATAATGTCGGTACGTGTAATTGGGCAAGGTCTCAGTTTGAAGGTAGGAGGTACAGCATACTTACCACCAACATCGCGGAGAGTGTTAATTCTTTCATGCGGGAACCTCGAAAATTTCATGTTACTCATCTTGTTGATTACTTTAGGAAAACAATGCTGTAATGGTTTTATGATAGGAAAATTGTGGCTGAATCAATGACTACTCGGCTAACAACATGGGCGGATGAGATAGTCACTGAGAGGAGAACTATAGCTGAAAGAATGACAGTTCGGCCGGTGTCTCCGCATCGATTTCAAGTTATAGGCGGTGGGCTTAAGGAAGGTTTGGTTGACTTGCAAAAGAGAACTTGCACCTGCAGAGTATTTCAGCTTGATCAGCTTGTATGTGCTCATGCAATTACGGTGTGTGTAACACACCAGGTGGATTTTATTAACCTTTGCTCGGACTTTTACACTACAAAATCGTTGGCGATGGCTTATGCAGAACCAATAGAGCCAATTGGTGATGTGGCTGATTGGCAAGTTCCAGATGAAGTTCAGGAGATGCAAGTATACCCACCAGTTGAGGCACCACCACCTGGTCGTTGTAAAGAACTCAGAATACCCTCGGCTGGCGAGGACGTTAACCGGCGAGCTATAAGATGCGGGCGGTGTCATGAACTGGGCCATAATCGTAAGCGATGTAAGAATCCCATTGCGTCAACTCGAACTTAGTTGTTTTTGTGTTTCGTTAGTTAAAACTGTAATTGTTTTTGTGTATTGTACACTTATATGTCATTAAAATTTATTTTTATTTTAAATATTCAAATGTGAGCATTAACATTTATATAAATTTTAGTGCACAAATTAAAATGAAACTTCAAGTGTCAATATTCAAATTACTACAACGGTTTACAATACAATATCGTCATTAAATATATCAACTGCAATTTTTTTTCTAAAGTACTCAACATGACTAGCGTTAAACTCCAAGCCAAGCCCGAACATTAAATACATCGTAACCATCAAAACAAAAACACCGCAATCGCCAGTTCCGGGCTCTTGTTGTGGCGCGCTCTTAACTGCGATGACTTTCCAGGGGTCTGCACTCCGCAACTCCGGTCGGATATTGTAGAAGCCAACATATTCCAACCATCGAGGGAATATAACTTCAAGTGGCTTGAATTTCAACTTGTACCTTTTGTCGTCGCGAAATGTGAGTAATGAGTCATAAATCCAGACTTTATTTTTCCGAAAGTCAACTCGTGCTAGTACCCAATGCGCGCGCCGTCCAAGTTAACAGGGATGAGTAACTGTATATTAAAATTGAAAAAATTGTTCGTTAGATATGAAATAAAACGACAACTCGAATAGTTTCATGATGGTGTATGTGAAATGCAATAAAATACATACCATATCGACATCCGTCATTGATTTGGACATTGTGTGTTGTCGCCCACAAAGATAACTATTCAAGCGGTCGTCGAAATCCAATAAATCGACCGAACAATCTCCATTATTCCATAACTGATTCAAGAATACCTAATACATAGATAACCAAGAAATACATAAATTAACAAAACATAAATGCAATCATTTAAAACATTAAATAGTATTTATAAGTTTTATCGGCACGTTACCCAAAAAAATGTGTCAGTATGTGTGACGTGTTGGAGTAAGGCATTTGGATACTGCTGTTGTTTCTCGCTAATCAATCGGAGATACTCGTGAATATGCTGTAGAGAAACAACAATATTTTGATGTAAATGATAAATTTTGGTGAAAATATCCACAACAGTATATATAACTTCGAAAATATAAATACCTCATCGCCTAGCCATCCCATCGAAGCTGTACCCAAAAGTGTTTGAAAGAATGACCGCGGGTGCTGGACTCGCCGGCGGACTCTGCTATCACCAGTGAACCATCGATCAAACTCAGCAAACAGACTAGAGTCCCCTAATCCTCTTAGTGGATTTACATCCACAATCGTACTCATGTCAATCGCATGCTCCATAATTTGGGGTCGAGGTAAAGGCCGGACATTCTGTCTTCGTCTGACCGGAGGAATCATGTAAGGACTGTTATACACGTACGACGGTATGTACGCGCGGCCGAACTTACTAACGCCCGGAGGCACCTCAGTGAACACTTGCACGGTCTCCCCACTAACATCCCCGTAGAAACTATACAATGACGTGGGCGTAGACAAATTTTCATTGTCCACGTCAGTATACACTCCATAATCATCCGGGGTCTGGCCATTCGCCAAGAACATATTAAACAAGTATCATATTAAAAGTTAAACGACCATAATTAATGTCATTTAAATTTGCTCACCGCAAACGTGCGTGAAGTGGGTGAATCCTTATTTGGACGTTTAGAAAATGTGTCGATGAAGCCAACAACGGTTTCTTTAAAATCTTTTAATTCTGACTTTATTTCGTACACATTACGATCAATCTTATCCAGCCGTCGTTGTATGTACTCATTAAACTGCTTTGTCCTCGACTATTACCAAATAAAAAATAAAACTTTAGAATAACAATAAAAAATTATTAAATTATTAACTTCGAAAATATAAATATCATATATTATTTATAACCTCAGAATCCCGTGTGTCATCAGAGTTGTCTGTTCGCTGCTGGTGGTCATCAACAGCCACCTCATCCTCATCAGTGTCATGACGCTGCTCTGGTATTGGGTTTGGTATGTCATCATGATCGTCATGCTCGTCATGCTCGTCTGATTGCCTTGTAACCGACGGCATCGCGTTGATTGAGGGTTGGTGCTGCACCAAGTATCATTTAAAATTACTAAATGAACCATCAAAAAGTTGGATTAAACGTTTATTAGTACTTAGAGTATATCGACCTTATGAACCCAGTCTGGAATGCTTGGCAAGTAACCCTTCACAGAGAGCCAATATTTGCTGCTACTCTCCTTTGAATTTGGCTCAAGAGTTTGTAAAACGTCCCCCTGGCATAAATTCAATTGAAAATTTTAAGTAAGTATACATAACTTAAATTTAGTAAAGTAAAAAAAATAAGTAATACATATTACTTACAAGACGAGATTCGTCGTTGAAGAACGAATAAACCTCCGCAAAGTTGATGCTCGAAGACGCCATGGGCTTCCATTGCAGAATGCGGGGAATCTTATTCTTCATTTTGACGACCCATGTTGATGGCAACCCTCCGATTGCTTCGTAAATCCAAGCCTACAACAAACAAAGCAAAAAATCAAATAAAACAACTATCAAATATTTAATACTATAAAACTTATTAAAAAAAAAAAAAACGCACCATAACCCCAGACGTAAAGCCGTAAACGTTGTATTTTTCAATGTTATGATCTGGATTTTTCAACCGAGTCTTCTTATATTTCTCGTCTTTCTCGAACAGTGCATTGTCAAGACTGTCGTAAATCATTTCCCACGACAATAGACCCCATGGTCGCTTTCGGAAGGACTGTATATCATCAACTTGATCAAGCCAATCGAAATTGATTTGACAGTGGTTTTTTCTTGCATTTAGTACTCTGTCCGCAAAATAAAACAGCGCAATCTTTAATGCGTCCATATCGTCCATTTTCTCGAATTTCAACTCCTTAAATACTGCATCGAATTGGTTCACATTAATCTTACGATGCACACCACCAAAATACGTATTCCGTAGCCTCTGCTCCATTTCATCATTTTGTTGATTGGTATCAACACCAAATGAAAGTCCGGTAACCAAGCACCATTCGACAATTGACAAGCGAATCAAATGCTCACCTATTTGAAACCATAACTGATCCTCACGGTTATCGTCTTCATGGGCCACTTGCCTCAATAAAAGATTGTGCAAAATTACCCCGCTAAATGGAAAACTTCGACACTCCAAGAAATGCCCAAATATATCCCTTTTGAACATACTCAACTGCCGCTTTGTTAATTTTTCCTCGATGACTTTTACGACCGAAGATAACTTACACATGCTTGAAATTCGACCAGGAAAGTGATCGACATAACGAAAATACATCTTCCCTACTTCGATATCCGGTGATTCTGATTTCGCCATTTATCTGTAATTTTTATAAAATTATTACATTATATTTACAGAAAAAAAAATTAAAAATAAACGAGACAAAGACACTGTAATTTTTTGTGCGACAGGCGCGCGCCTGTCGCACCAAATCTGGTGCGACAGCAAGCCCCTCGCACCAGATCTGGTGCGACAACAAGCCACTCGCACCAGATCTGGTGCGACAGTAGCATGGGCAACCTGCCCCCCTCCCTCCCCACCCCCAAAATACTCCCAAACACTACCAATCAACACAAATATCACCACCACCACCATTATTCTCAAGTTATAACTATTATTATTCTAAAATCTCATTTTAAATTAATGAAAATAAGAAAAATGACTTACCTAGCTTTTGCTGAAGGTTATAGATCGGAGATCGGATGCCGGTGAGAGATGGAGCCGCCGGCGACGAGCGTTGATGTCGCCGCCGATGATGGGAGAGATGGATCGGTTTGGGAGAGATGAGAGAAGGGAGTTTGGGGGAGAGATGAGGGAAGGGTATTTTGGACTCAAAATACCTTTAATGGCTGATGTTGATAGAAATATTTTTGGGGGGTTAAAATGAAAAAAAAAAGAAAAGTTTTAGGTTATTACTGTAAATTTCCCATGATTTTTATCCTTAACTACAATTTGTATTGAACCCATCGCATCAAACCAAAAACAAAATAAAATACATCTCACTATCTTCTTCTTTATCTTCTCTCTATGAATTTTTAGGACTCATAAAATCAACATAGAATTTATGTCAAATCCTTAACCACCAACATCCTTCATCATTAAATACTTCCACCATTTGCAATAGTTGAAAATATATGCATTGTGCTATGAAGACTGATCATTAAAGAGTCTTGGGTGGTTGTAACTATCCATCAGATTGGCAGAATGATAAGCGGCAATGGTGACTAAGACAATACAAATTGGGTTTAATTGGATGTTAGATTGATTGGGTGTTTGTGAATTAGGGTTCAGAGTAATTTTTGGATTAAATTTGGTTATCTAAATTTGTGAAGATAAACTAAGAAGATAAGTTAGATATTTTTTTTAATTAAGAAAGAAATTATAGTGTTAAGCGTATTTAATTGAATATTGGTTATAAAAAATAATTTTTTATATTTTTAAACAATTATTTATTTTTTTATGTAGCATGTTAAACGTTTCATTTACTCTTGTGACAACATCAATTATAAACGGCAACTACATTTTGGTGAATGGTTAATATAAATTGAAAACTTAAGGTGAAAAATTGAACAAATTCAAGCTTCTGTGATATTTTTTATGACAGAGTAAACTCAAGGAGCACGATTGATAATCTTCCAATATTTAACATGTTTAAATACTTAAATTATCCTTTTAACGCCATTATTATGAACAAAAATTAATGTTTTAATAGGTGATTGAATCAAATTGTGAACTTAAGGTGAAAATTTTAATAAATTCAAGCTTTTATCGTAGTTTTGATTAGGTTGGCAAAACTCCATAATCATGTTTGAGATTTGAGATTCCGTCCTAAATGATATGAGATTGGGTTCACATTCTATGTCCCGATTTATTATTTGGGTATGGATTCAAGACCTAAATTTACCCTCATTTACTTTTAAGAAAGGAATTCGGGATGTTTGAAAATCTTGATTGGAATCTTGAATGCGGTGACTATAACTTGGGCTTACAAAAAGCATATGACAAGTTGGTTTAATGAAGCACATATATCAAATATGTCGATGATAACAGTATAACAAGTTGATTTAATAAAGCAAATAAATCTGACTTATCGGTCACATATATATATATATATATGATATATCATTTATGATAGAATCTTACATCATATAGCAATAAACTCACATCATATGAGACGTTTAGGATCCTAATTAGGAATCGAGATTTTAATTAGGACAAAATCAAAACACACATTTTGTCCCAATTTATTGTTTGGGGTCGGATTCTGGATGGACTTTGCTCCCAATCCATGATTAGGATGAGTTCGAGATTGGCCAATCTCAGCCGTGACATTTGTCAATCCTAATTTTGATAATAAATTAAACTTAAGATGAATGATTGATAATTTCCATGTATATAATAATGACGGTCTAATTATTATTTGTTTTGAGATGTGTATTTATTAAACTCACTTGTTTTTATTAAAAAAAACTCACTTATTTTTCTTTATGATTATTTATTTTTCTTTATGATTATTACCTTTAAAAATAAAAATAGGAAACGCTACTTCTCTACATTGAAATAATTATTGCTTAAATTTTTTCCTTCTTTTTTTTGGGTTCAAAATTTGAATAAATATATTAACATCTTTCTATTTTATATATATTAACATTGTTTTTATATATAGAGAGGCAAGTTCAAGAGGTAGTTTTTAAACGCAAGCTTATACACACTTTTTTAACAATTAAATCATACTTATTTTGATGACTTAAATTGAGTGGGACATATCTTATAATATTCTTTTTTCATTTATATTACTAGATATCTCCTTTCTTTCAATTTCTTCTATTGTCTTTAAACTCTTTACTAGTTTTCTTTGCCCATCTGTTGTCTTATCTTTTCTAAATTTATGTCTTAAGGGAAAGTTTGACATGCAGAATAAATTGGATATATGATAGGATGTGATTGGATTGTATTACAGGGGTGTTTAGAATCCAATCCGATCTAGTTAATCAATTTGATCCGCAAAAATCTTATATGCAAAAATTTGATCTGTGAATTGATAGATTGGATTGAATTAAAAATTTAAAAATCCACAATCTGTAGATTAAAAATGGATTTATTTATGTAAATCCACAAAAATCAATGAATCTATAAAAAAATAAAAAATATTTATTTAATTAAAAAATAAAACATTTAAATATGGCATTACTACTTACTAAAAAATAAATAAATAAATAGTTACATTAGCACCAAATGATACGTGATATCTTACTCAATAATATTATAAAATAAAAAATAATAAAATAAACAAATATAGCCTTCTAAATAATAAAAATGCTAAAACAAAATAAATAACCCTACGCCAATCAAAGCATTTTAGCACATAATACCAAACCTCTATCCCGTTGCATGCACAGAGCTATCATCATTTCACCTCGCCACTTAAGGTAATTAACCGTAATTTCTTACTTTCTTTTCAAACTTTTCAATCTTTTCATATATCGATCTAGACAAATGAGATTTTTTTTTTCTTCGTTGTGTTACATTTTGAAACTATGAATGTACTAGTATAGCTTTATTTAAACAATTAATTTTGAATTTAACCAATAGTAAAAAAATTTTTTATATTAGATTTTTTATTTAATTAGCTCGTGAGTTGGAAAGAGCTAAAAATTTTTAATTAGCAAAATGGTGGATTCAATATGAATTGGGTCAAACACACATTCGATCCGCAAACGCATGGATCGATCTTGAATTGAATTTACCAATCTATGGATTGGATTTAATTGAAAATTTATAATCTGCAAAATCATAGATCAAATAAGAATTAATATTCAATCCATAAAATCTTATCTGCGAACACCCTTATGTATTGTATTTAGTAATGTCTCATGCTTGGTATAATAGGAGTTTTTATTAAATTCTATATATCATTTTTATTAAATTAATTAAAAATAAATAAAATCTAACTAAATATTTAGATATTAGTTTAAATTTTAATATAAATTATATAAAAATTATTTTAGCGATAATATAATTGTATATATATAACTTTAAAACAATGTTATAATTTAATGTTAAAAAAACAAGTTGCATTACTCATATATTACATAAAAAAATAATTAGAGTAGATAAGTATTCAATTTAAATTAAGTGGTTTGGGATAACATACTAGCTTTGAAAAAAAAATAATCCCAAAGGTCTCTCTAAGATACGTTTTTGTCACTATTGAGGATTTTGTGGTGAGCCCATACTTGCCCATCCAATTGAACTTTTTGGCACCAAACATAAAATTAGTAGTATTTGTACCAAAATAATTCAATTCTATGAAATTTAACAGAAACCAAACGTGCCCTAAAAGTTGAAAAAAAAAAGTGGTTTTACAAGTTCTTGATAAAAGAAAAAAGAAGAGGAAAATCATATCTGGAAAATGGTACGCTGATATTTTGATGAATTCTCTCCAATGTGATTGTTCTTCACATAGAATTTTTGATTGATTAGAGCAACAGACCAAGACAGAAGTTCAATGTTGTTCCTATAAAGAATGAGTTCCAAAGACAGTAACCCCATCAAAGCATATCCAGCTTTTAACCTTCTCTCTAAGAAAGTTATGAATCTCAATGGAGTTATACGGTTAGGCAGCGGAGGGAATAATGGGTGATTATATAAGATTTTGATTTGAAGAAACATAGATTTTTATTTCGAAGTTCAAGATTGATTAATTGTAGCACCAAAATAATTTAGTGATGGAGGAATACAATGCAAGACAACAGGTGAGAGAATTTTTTGAGTTATGTGGAGTCCATTAATTTTGCTTGTAAAAATTAATAGTTATTACATTTCAACCAATTTCTTTATCTCTTTATGTTACATTAATTTATAAATATTTGTTTATACAAAATTATTTATAACTCTTATCATTCTTGTTAAAGAAAATATAATATAATAACTAACAAAAACATTATATATAAACTTATATCTAAAATCATGTCCCTTAAACTTGTCCCATCTAATACATAAAAATTATCACTAAAATTAAGATGGTCTTAGGCCGACTATGTTTATTTATATCACAAGCTCGTTCTCATTACTTAGCCACCTACTCAACTACAAGACACTCTCATTGCTGCCTGCCTCGACAATTAGACATCCAACATTAAGGAAACTCATAGAAGTGAAAAATCTCAAATATTCTTATCATGAGACATGATTGTTATCACAAATGAGAACTTGAATTTCAAAAGAGTGGGAAAATGCTCCTAGAACATAGAGGGTTTTCCCCACCTCCGAAGCTTTGCCCCTTTCAACTCATCATACGGCTATGCTTAATGCTTATGAAACCATCTAGAATAACTACTAACTAGTGAATTCCAACAAGTTGTTTAATCGATACAAATTGTAACCGCGATCAATCTTTCCTCAAATTCAAAATAAAGTAAATAAACCACATGAACCGCTCCGTCTCAATTGTTACTCTAGAAATTTGATTATTCAAACAGAATCTAAATTCCTAGCATTCTGCATCGATTCATATGTTTACATGCAGAATGAGAAAAGCATACATAAATATTGGGCGGCAGATATATCTTTTGTGAAAAGTGATGCACTTGAAATATTTCTCAACACACTTCAAAACTCTTTAAATGTCTCCTTTACCATTAACAAAATACACTCAACTTATTCATGCAACAGATTGAAAGCAACAAAAAAATGGGCAATGCAACCTCTCCTGCTGCAATTAACTTATTTTACTGTCAAACAAGTGCGTTTCATAACCAAATCCTACCAGGTTCGGAGGATAATGAAAAAAGGGTTTATAATACATCAAACATACATTACAATGTTTTATGATACACCACAAACAAATTTTATCAACAAGAATTGGTAACCAATAATAGTGATGAAACAATAGGGGGTCAGTACATTTCAGAGTATAGTCTAATGGAAAACTGAATGAATAGTCATTGGCCTGAAAAATCTCACAGTTCACAGTCAAGGTTCATAAGGTTCTGCAGCGATTACCTCAGTCAGCTTAAGAGCATGATGTGAACTGTTGGTGTGGTTAGCAAGGGGCATTTGTTGCAGCCTCGTTACAGGAGGTGTGCTTTTCTTGATTGTTAATAGGGCAAATCAAAATCTATGGACCTTCACCATTCACAAGCTGAAACCACTACATTTATTTCCTAATTTACATCAGTCCCCAAGTGATTCGTTGCTGCAGCGCTCCCGCCGTATCATGTCTACTAAATCCTGGACAACTTCAGACATTGGTGGCCTGAATTCAGGCTCAGACTGCAAAATACACTCAAAGGTTAGATGGACAAAAGACAAAAACACTGCTACACATATTTTATAACCTAATCATCGTCATCCTCTACAGAACTGTCAATTGTCTAAGATCATGAATTTAAACAAATATCATTCAGTAAACCACGAAAGTAATCTGCTTACTCCTGTGATATTAAATTCACCGTAAGTTGGTCTTGTAATAATTAAGCATTTCAGGATCTGAATGTCCGTATATCCTAAAACATTTTTTTCTGTGTTTAAACAAACAATTACATCGTATATGCAAATGAACTGAATCGTTTTTACCATGTCACAAGTAAAACATGTTGCAACTGAACACATTAAAGTAATAATCCTAATCACCATCATATAGAAGTCAAAAATGAAACACTCACCTGAACACAACGAGAAATGATGTCAGCAAAATGGGATAACGATTTAGCAGGATATTGTCCACTAAGGGAAGGATCAACCATCCTGGACAATGCATCAATGTCATGAAGCTGGGGAATCGCCCATCTTACAAGGAATTGCTCACCGCGATTTCTTGTTCTAGAAAGCATTTTTAAGAAGATAAAATCCATTAAAGTGAGAAATTTAAGACAGGATGTTCATATATTATTTAACTGACAAATTATGTCCATACGAGTAAATTAAATATGGTTTCACTTCTTTTACCTGTCATAGGACTTACGGCCTGTTAAGAGTTCTAGCATAACTACCCCAAAGCTGTAAACATCACTCTGACAAGTATAAATTCCTGACTCAAATTCTGGAGCTCCATAACCATAAGCTGTTAGCAGATGTCCTGACAACTGAAAGTAAAATTGTTTCAGACATAATAGAGCTGAAAGGGTGAAAAAAAATCTAGTGACCAGAGCAAAAAGTTGGGGTTAAAGCTTGTGTGAAATAATACACAGTCTGGTAATGGGTATTGTTTTTGGCAAGTCAAATTTGTACTTTCCATTGTAGCAAGACCCTGAAAATCTATCAAAACTTTACCACTTCTAAACAAGCAAACCACAAAACTAATCCATAAACATGTTAAAAGTAGTTAAGACATAGACAAGTTTTGAGAACCTTACTTTTAAACCAGTTAATGTAGGTAAGATATAAATACATTTTGCATGAAGTTGGAATTGTTGGCGGCATACAAATTATCCTAATTTATTTATTCACACTGTTATAAATTATATTCAATAAGTTATATTAAAAAGTTATCAATATGCAGATACTTTTGGTTTAGATCTCTCAACTTGTTGGCAGCATTCCAATATGTCAGACATAAATCAATATGCTATTGACAATTATAAGGATATACATGTAACACTTGGTCCTGGTCCCTAACACTTGGTCATCATTTAAAAGAAAATATTATTATTCAAACTTATGAATTCAAGTCTGTTAATATTTTGCTCAGGTTCAAATCTATTAATCTAAAAGGAAAAGAAAATGTCAAAACCTAAGCTAGTACAAATCAGGAAAAGTTCAGAAATTTCTATGCGTAACACCACCGGCCCTCATGATCGTAAGATTATGACTTACCTGACTAACTGAGCCTGATGATATTAGTGGAGCCAAACCACAATCAGAAACACTCACAGCAAGATCATCGTCAAGAAGAATATTGGCCGACTTAAAATTTCTGTGTACAATAGGTGGTTGACAAATCTCGTGCAAGTACCTTCTCATACAAAGTAATGAACAAGATCAGCAATCGAAAGACTGCATAGTTCATTTCAGAGCAAAAATAAAACAAGAAAACCAACCAAATCATGTTTTTATCTTACTGGCATTAACAGTTTAAAAGTATGATTCCTGAAATGTGTTGTATCTTAAGCACATTGACAGATTTGGGAACTTTACTTCCTAAAATATCAATCTTATCATCCGAGAACCGCAAAAATAGTTTTAAATATTTTGCATCATCCCACAATCCCTGATTTAATTCACGGAAATGGGTAATTTCAATTACTATCCCCATAAACATAAGCTAACACCAGTGGATTTCATTTTTATGCTTTCAAGTTTACACTACGAGGAATTGGAAGATAAGTCATTGCAGTCTAGATGGATGGTTCACCATAGCTATACCATTTGCTGAATTTATTGTATCCTTCTGACTCTTTTATGATTTTTCAAGATTTTTTTTCCTGGTATAAACCTCATGTATCGTGTCTTTCATCTTATCTTTTATACACTTTACCTATAAATTTTCACGAGAAAGGATATATATATATATACACACACATGCACGTATGTATAAGTGTACAAGTTTGAAACTTTTTTTGTTTGAAGTAAAAGTTTGAACCTTAAATAATAAAAGATTTGATTTTTTTCTTTTTTATTTTCTAAATACATCTATCTATATCATGTTCTAATATTTCTGACATGTAATAACCAAACCTAGCCACTTAAGCAAGGATAAAATTTAAATTAAAAAAAAAAACCGAGTCTGAATCAACCAGGAAGCTGATTAATCTTGAATCCCTGAATTAGAGAAGTTAGTTTGGGGTAGAATATGCCCACTTGGAAGTTACTTGACTTACTCTAAGGCTCTAGCAGCTCCAAGTGCCATCCGAATGCGGGTGTTCCATGAAAGATTATTTTTTAATTCATCATCTGAGTGTAGCATATCCTGCAGAGTTCCGTTACTGCAATACTCATATATAAGAAGCCTTTGGCCATGCTCTGCGCAGTAACCCTTGAGCTCGACTATATTAGCATGTCGAATTCGATCAATATTGTTCACCAGTTCAAGAAATTCATCATCCTTCTGCTGACTTGAAGCCCTCTTGTCCAGTTTCTTGACTGCTAGTAGCTGCAGAAGCATCCACAAAGATCACACATCAGAACTAAAATTCTATGCCCATAAGCATACAAAGACAGTTTAACAACAAAAGGTTCATCATGTGAGAGGAAATATGTATCTAGAATTTTAAAGTTGCATATACAAGCTCAATCACAATTTCCATTCAGAAATTAGTTGGAAGTGAGGGTAAACAGAGAAACTGAACAAATTCAAAGTTCTACACAGGAAAAGAAATGATCTGGGAACATACTAGTAATATCAGTCCAGCAATAGTAGATAGAAATAAAACTGATGAAAAAAAAAACCAATGATCTAGCATACAGAGCAACAATTCAACGCCCAAGATGGGTTTCACTTAATCAATCACCAAAAGTAACTTGCTATAAACTAATGAATTTCCAATAAAAGAATTTATACCTTTCCATCAGGAAGCTGTGCCCTATAAACACTCCCCAGCATGCCAGCACCTATAAGGTTTTCTTGAGAAAAGCTGTTAGTATATTGTTGAAGGGATGCAATGGTGAAAGACCTTGCAGTTGTGAAAGGTTTTGCAGTTTTAGTGGAAGTCTTCACAGCAGTTCCTTCAGCGGGCACAATTGGCTTTACAATGACCTTCTCTACAACACGTGGTGGAGGAGGGGGTGGAGGAGGAGGAGGTGGAGGTGGGGGAGGAGGAGGTGGTGGTGGCATCATCATCATATCTAGTGAACTCATGTCTATCTCATGATCATCCCGTCTAGGTATTGTGCTCATCCTTTGTTTATTTCTCTCTTGTTCATTCTGTGCTTGTGGAATGGCTCCCATTCTTCTCATCTCTGATCGATGATCCTCCTTCGGCTTCACAGATGCATCTGTTGGAGCAGTTCAAAAGATCCAATCACAACCAATAAGATTGATTTCAAACCTGACAATGCAGCACATAACTCATATAAAAACTGAGTGACTAAAAGCAAGTTTTATTTGCCTTTCTCCATTTGATTGGTTGGAAGGGCCAAGGTCCCATTGTCCCTGGCTTCCTCTCTGTTGTTGCCTCTAAATGCACCAACTTGATGCCGCTTGAAAATTCTGTCCACTTCACCCCGTCTTTTGATACACCTCGGCATAAAAAGTAAAAACACCAATGCCAAAATTACAAATAACAGAACTCCTGCAATTGATATCCAAACAATTTTTTTAGTTGTCGAAGATTTTTTTTTTCCAGAATTTGAATCCTCTAAAGCAGTTGGTCCATCAGCCTGTTTTCCAGGTGTGTGTTGAGAAGGTGGTGTCCGAGAGACTGGTGATGACCCAGAGACAGGTCGTGGCCCAAAAAATGGTGGTGCAGGCGGTGGAGTTGCCGAGGATGTAGGAGGTCTTGATGGAGCAACTGTTGAGTTAAATGGGTTTCCATCTTTTCTGCAGGTGTATCTCAATGTCAGAAACAAAAGCATATACCACAAAGTAAAATCAAACATTTTCAAATACGCATTACAGATATCACATTTTCAAACTACAGGTAACACAGCATATACAAATTTTACACCCTCAAAGACTTAGTTACTGTTTCAAACCTGGATAGAGCATATATCAATGCGGCAGCATTGGAAAATAATTCACCATGTCAAACATTAATGTAACCAAATTACTAGCTTAAATCGCAGTCTCATAAGGACATCAAAGTTCTCATTTGTCATATCACGTCATTTTCGTTGCCAAACAGCCAGTCATCATGTGATTTCTAGCGCCACTCTATAACTAAACCCATTATGGATTCTTTCTGCTTACATGTGCCAGTCTGAGCAGAATGATTTTATTTCCATGTGGTGTATCAGGACACATGCAGCCATTATCAACATTTTTGCCTATTCTTACCAGCTGCATGTCCTTTGAGAAATTTCTAATTTTAACTAAATGACAAAAACTAAGAGAATCCATGAATTTAGCAGTACGAAAGAAACCCCTGAAATAACCTATTTCCCCATTGGAAGTCACACTTAACAGCATAAATGCTCTCCACATATATAAACCATAAATTTGTGGCTCTCACCTGAAATTTGGGATCTGCAGCATTTTCTCTGGTATTGGCCCAGAGAATAGGTTATTCTCTATATTCCTGTGAAAGAAAGAAAAAAGATAAGCCAAAAAAATAAAAATCCTACAAATTCCCAATACCATAGAATACGGTTATGCAGATTGTTAACCACTGTATAAACCGACAATTCAATTGTAAAAATTAGATGTGACAAGGTTAAGAAGTGTACAAATCTCTGAGAGGAAGATCTTGTAAGACATCAAGGGTCCCAGACAGCTGATTGTTCTGCAAATGTCTGTCAATCGAGAAGTTAGATTTATACATAAAGGTATAACAGGTGCACTAAAATAACCATGAAAAGAGAAAAAACTCACAGTGTTGTCAGCTGCGACAAATTTTCCAGAGATGGAGGGAGTTCCCCACTCAAATTGTTACTAGATAAATCTCTGCACGAACATAAGTGAACCGATTAACCATCAATAAAAATATATATTTAAAAAACAATGTTGATTTAATTGAACCTACAGATTGATCAACCCTGTAAGGGACTGAAAGGCATCTGGTATTTCACCACTTAAAAGATTGTTGTTTAGAGACCTGAAAGGCATCAATCAACAGATATAGCTTAGGAATAATTCTACAAAAACTGAGAGCATTGCCTGCTAAGCATCAAAGCAATTGAAGTGAAGGAAAAAGATACATGTCTGTCAGTAGAGTCAAAGTTGCTAGAGAACTCGGGATGCTTCCAGAGAACTGATTATCTGAAAGAAAACTGACAGAAAGGTAAAGAATATTATAAGTTGCATAGAGGTGTGCAAAGCAGACAAAAAACTAAGGCTGTTAATGCCTTGAAGAGATAGCATAGGCATTTTTCTTTTAAAGCACAGAAAAACTTACAAGTTCTGCATAGTAACAGGTAAAATGGATGGGATACTCCCCCCAATGTGATTGTTGCTTAAATCTCTGAAACAAAATAATGAAACAAGAGTCAGAGACAATATACACAACGAATGTAGCAACGGAAAATAATGCATATACATTAGACTATGACTTCAAACTCTAAACTCAAGCAACTTCTTGGCTTCCAGAAAAGGCCGACATATTTAATTTCCATTGCCTCTTTTTGTGGGCAACTACCCCATTATGTGCCTGTTGTACTCTTCACATTGAAATCTACTAAAATAAACAAACACTACGCAATTTGTATGGCAGTAAAAGAATAAATGATTCATATAATCGTTTAGCAGAGACGGAAGTAACAACCGCTTACATTACTCTGATAGAAGAAAAGGCACCCAAGTTCTCACCCAGCTCTCCTCCTAAATTAGCGCCATTAAGAATTCTAAAAGATCCAAAAAAGGAAACTATAAGAGATAAATATTTAAATCATCAAGAAAAATCATATGGAAAGAGTTAAAAGAAGGCATTTCCATACATAGCAATTATATCAGAAGCATTGCACTGAACACCTTGCCAACTTTCACCACATGGATCTCCCGCACTAGCAACCCACCCAGGAAGTACAGGGGAACCCAGTGCAGCATATAAGCTATTAATGGCCGCAACTAATTCAAGCAAACCAATGCAGCAAATTAGATTCCAAACTCAATGTAAACATAAGACAAACAGGCACACACAATTTGTCAGTGAGCACACAGATTACAGAGTAAAGAAAAGTAGTTAGCTAAAAGTAAAGCTTACCATCATTAGGATTGGTGACAGCACACGAAAATCCAGCTGCCCAGATCAGAACAAACCCCACGAAGAAGTTTGCATAGATCTTCCAATTCTTGCACTCAATATTAGATCTCTTGACTCCCATTGATCACAAAAACAAATGCCAACCGACAATTATTTCTTGTTCCACAACATTAAGCTGAATCTACACTCACCAATCTGAAACAAAAACAGAAATAAATCATCAACAAGCACATTAATCATTGATCTACAATCTTTACACTACTCATCAAGCCCAACTACAAGTCAACACTAAAAATACCCAAAAAAAAAACATAACCAGATTCTTAAGAAGTGAACGTACAAGGAAGCTGAAGAAGTAAGGACTTGAAAGAAAATGGCTAGTAGAATTGAAGAAAATGAAGCCAACAATAAGGGAGAAAAAGTGAGAAACTTTTGAAAAGAGGAAGGTGGGGGGATGAAAGTGTAAAATGAGCGAAACTTAAAGGCTAAGATTTAATGAATTTGAGGTACGTAAGCACATAATATTAACATCACAGAGTATGATGATATTAATTTAACTTTAAAAAGAAAAATGGAAGAAGAAGCAGCTGAAGCTGATGAGGATGAGCCGAGAGACGCGCCTCACACACAGTTGATGTTGAAAGAAAAAGAAGAGGAAAAGCTGAGAAATGTGAAAAGAAAGAAAAAGAGAGAGAGAAAGAGGTTCTCTGAAACAATGGAACTTTTTTTCTTTGTTTATTTATTTACTTTGCTTCTTTTGTTTTATTTAATTTGCCATTTTGTTTTTGTTTTTGTTCCGGGCTGCTTCTCTTCTCCTCTTCGCCTCTTTCTGCCAAGTAACAGTAAAAGTGTGCGTGCACGTCATACATACATACCTCGATTCATTATCTCTTGTACTAGCGTTTTCTTCATGTTCTCCCCCTCGCGCTTCCATCAGCGTTCCAAGTGTAGAAAATTGTAATTGGGTGATTGTATGAGTCCCTATCCTTTTTTGTGTATTTTTTTTTAAATTGTTCTCAATTGAGAACATGGCTAAACTCATTTGGAATTATTTTTAAGAGATTTAAAATTAATTTTAATATTTGATCATTTTAAAAAAATTGTTTCTAATAAAATTATTTTATTCTACAATAAATTTTAACAATAAAAAATGAGTAATTTTTATAATTTGATTTTGAGAATCAATTTTATACTTAGACTCCAGCTTATATAACTTTTTAAATATAGTTTATTTAAATAGAGATTTTACAAGTAGAACTTTTACCTAAAAAATTTTTTTGTTGTTTAGTTGTCGATGAGAACTTTTATTAAAAATTACAAAATTACTTTAATAGGTAAGTTTTTTAAAATTATGTTATGAAAAATATAAAATAAGATTATTAAATAAGTAGATGATATTTTAGATATTTTAACATTTAAAAAAAATTTCAACCTCTACTGCCAAAAGTTCAATATTTGAGTTTTTGCTAATAGAAGCAAAATAATTTATTTAATCTTTAAATGCTCTACTAAAAAAATCAAACAACAACAAGAATTTTCATAAGAATTTATGGAATTAAATAAACACTTATAACCATTAGATAAGCCATATCAAACATACAATTAATACAATTCTATATATATTATAAAAATCTAAAATTATCCTTTAATTAAGAAATAAAATCATTAACTTTAAAGAAATTATTATTATTACTAATTATACTAAGATAACAAAATATAAAAATTTAATAATATAAAATATTGATTTTAGTTATCAATAGTTTTATATACACAATAAAAAATATTTATATGCATACTTATTAATGTGTAAATAAATTTTATTTAGCATTATATCAAATTCAGTCATCTATATTTCTACATTAGTTTAATAATGAAATTTACTAAATACATACAACTTTTTTAAAATTTAAAATGCTTTTAAAAATAAAATTTTCTGAATATTTAACTCATTCTCTTCACAGTTGATTAATTTTATAGCACAGCTAATAATAATTATTATTTCAAAAGTTATAGCATTACTAAACTAGCCTTTAATATATTTGCATCACTTAAGTGGCTCGTCCCACTCTTTTAACTTTTAATTACCTTTTTTTAACTTTACACTATTGAGTTGTATGTATTTTGTGTTGGTTTCTTTATTGATCAAATGAATATTTTATAATGTCAAAAACTCTTTTCAATTTTTTTTTATGTCGTTTGATTGTAACTTAATTACAGCTTTTATGAATTAAAAACTTTTTTTAAAGATTTTTTTCTTAATTACTAGAAAAATTATCTAATACAATAAATTTTATAATTTTCAATAAATTCCTAATTAACAATGAAACAACTGTATATTTATTGGTAAAAACTTTATATGTAAAACATAATCTACGCGAAGAAGTAGAAGTCAAAATTTCGTTGCTCTGAATGTGTTGGGACCCATTTGGTTTGAATACTAAATAGGAAAACTAAATTTTAATCCCACGAAAAAAAAGACAAAAACAAAAACTTTAGGGACTCAAATGATCTATTTTCAATAACAGCAGCCGCCAGTTTCTCCAGGTGGAGGTTCACGTGCTTAGTTCGAATGATTGCCGGCTTCTCTTTTGCATGTTGTTTAATGTCCATGTCTATGAGCTCCTTCTATTTCTGAAGTTAGCCCATAAAAGAGGGAGTTTTTATTATTATCATCATCATCATCTTCTTAATTTAGGGTCTGATTATGGTGTAATTGTGATACTATATTATAAATATTTTCAGCCGTTAGATCTAACTTATAGAGATAATTATAACTAAATTTAATGGCTAGGTGTAACTGTGGTATGGTAACACAATTACACCATAATTTTGCCCCTTAATTTATTACTATAATAATTACAATACGAATTTTTCATACAATATGTTATGCGATTGTACTATGTAAAAGGTAATAACTATTTAATTATACAATTTTTTTTGTTTTTATTTTAACTTTTACTTGCATTAACACGAATTGTTTATATCTAAACTCAAAAAGTTGTCTTAACCGTGCACATTTTCAAAGTGATACTAATTTTAATTGTAATAATTTTCCATATTTATAGAAATAAAAAATTGTATGGCATTAATTAATTTTTAATGAGTTGTTTCGGGACCCATGTTGATCTAATAGAGGGATTAAAATTCTCTTCTGATCTGATCATATCTTAAGTAAATAATTCAATTGCTAATTAGTTGTTAATAAATAAAAAAATTTAAAAAAAAAATTAAATCTTACTCGTATACTACCACGAAAAAACATATGACAGAAAATCTTCAAAAACTCAAAAGAGCTCAAATCAAGAAAATATCTTATTTCCTAATAGAGAGCCACAATTCTAAGAGCCCATTGCACCAATCCACCAATTTTCATTTTTTTTAATTTATTTTACTATTTTTAAAAATTATTCTATTAAAATTTAAAAAAAAAAACTATTTTTATTTTATTTTTTCTCCTCCCACTTTCTTTCTATAGCATAACCACCATCATAGTACCTCATGTACAATAAGTTCATCATCATTAAATTAGCACCATCTATTTTTTTTTCATTATCAATTCATCACCTCTGCTAATATGTGATAAGTTTTAATATTATAAAATGAATAATAAATTTTTTTATTATAGATAATATTAATTTTGATTTTATATGATAACAAATAGGGATTAATGAAATAAATTTGGAGAGTTAAACATTCTCAGTCTACAAGCAATTGTTGTCATTTGCTTGAAGAAATAAAAAGTCACTTTTGATTGGAAAAAGCAGATTTCTTTACTCCCCGCTTTCTACTTTCAACAAACAAAACTACAAAAGTGTTTGAAACATCGGAGAAAATTGGTCTGTCTAAAGGCAAGCGGTCTTTCAAATCTCTAGCTGTCATTCATTCATTCAGCGGCGGAATCTCTATCCAATAGCCTACACCGACCAAATTACTAAAATCTCCTTTTCTTATCGGTCAATACAACCAAATCACATTATTTTTAATTTGTTTAAATCTGAAAAAGAAAGGGAAATTTATGAAAATAACCATAAAACTTTTGTTATTTTCACAATTAATATTTTTAATTTTTTTTCTATCAATATTAGCCAAACACACGCTTTTCTCCCCAAATTACCCTTCTTTACAAACCAAAAACAACTTTCTTTTTCCAATTTCGTCAAACCAAAGGCAGCTTTCCACTCTTGAATCATCAACCAACGGCAACGGTAACAGCAAAAGGTAACGATAAAAGTGAAATCCGATAATAATATATCCGGATCCAACATTAATCGGCATCACATAGTGGTATGAGTTATTTTCTGAACTTACTCGAGAGTTTCAGTGAACTGCGAGTCGGGGTGAATCTGACAACAGGCAACCTGTCGCACGAAGAGCTTACTTTCTTTTGTTTTTGGGTACACTAGGAGAGAGCTTTTGGAGGTACCGATTATCTTAAGTAGCTTAGTATATATTCGTAAATAGTAGATCTCAGATCAGATTTTGTCCTCTCGATAGTTGGTTATTATCTGCAATAAGCCATTCAATTTTCGCCGCCAGATATCTCATTTATACATTACACTTCTTGAATCTGAATCCTCTCGATAGATTAAGTAGACACAATATTTCGAACATGCTTCAAAGACATAGCATATCAAAAGCACTTGAAAACTTTCTCATCTATCAACTAGCAAGCGTTACCATTATTTCAGTTCCTTGAGACTTGCCTTTGCATTCAATAAGGGCAGTAAGCTCCACATACATTGTCAGTTGCTCAATGACTGATTTTAAGTATAGCAAGCTTTGTAACGCCTATCTCTCAAAGGATTTCCAGCTTTGATTAAGACCAATCATGTAATTTAGATCCCATGAATTCCAATTTTATCCCCTATTATACTAATTAGTTCTAGTCACCATTTTTCTTCACACAACTTGCAAGTAAGAAACTAATAATACTTGGCAGGGAACCTATTTATGTATGCATATGAATCTATCCAGGATTGAGTCGAACTTCTGTCATCCTTGAAAATTGATTTTTTGAAAAAAAAAAGAAAAAAGAAAATGGCATGAATTTCTTTTATTAAACTATATACCCCATTGTAGAGAGAGCAAAAATTAAAGCAAAAACGTTGGCATAATAATAAACTAAAGAATGCTAAGATTTCTATCCAAAATCAAATTATGCATTTTCGAACTGGTAAATAATAGGCATTCCTTTGTCAGCTCCGGCCGCCATTTTCATCTAATGCTTCTTCGACCACTCGTGATTCTTCTTTTCCTTCTCACTACTAAACTTCTTCCCACCCGCCGCGCAGTATGACTTTATATTTCGCTTCTTCTTGTTGATCTCATCATCAATCTCATAATTAAGCTTCCTCGACATCATCATAAAATCTCGTTCACTCAGGCACACTCCGATAATTTCTAACGTTACTTCTACTTCAATACGTGATCATCAACAGTGATAACCAATTCTGATCCCTTGTCTCTCTTATTAACAAACTCAGCCAATTCTGATCATCAACAGTGATAACCGATGAGGGATGGACCGCCGCCGACGAGTGTTGAAGTTGCCGCCGACGCTGCCGACGATGGGAGGTTCTTCGGTTTGGGAGAGATGGGAGAAAGAGAGATTGTTGGGGAAGAGATGAGAGAGGGGTATTTTGGTCTCAAAAGCTTTTTTTATGGCTAATGTTAATAGAAATTTGTTTGGGGGGTTAAGATGAAAAAAATCAAAATTTTTATGGCTATTGGTGTAAATTTCCCAAAAAGAAACTACTTGTATTCCACATATCTGCTTAGGACTATAAAGAATAAAGTATAAAAGCATCTACTGGGTTTGGGACAATATTTCAAATTATTATATATATATATTTTTTAATAATTTGGTTAAGAATCTTTTCACTGTTTTTTTATTTCGAACATTCTTGTAATTTTGTCCAAGATTAGGTGTTTGTTTACTAATGATAAGATAATGAAGATTTATCTTCATATTTTGTTCTTTTATTCGTGTATATACCGCACTCTCCACACATGAAAAAAAAAATCTTATAGAATAAGATTTCTATAGTGCCATTACGTTCACTAGATAGTTCATAACAATATTAATAAGCACAATAAATAATATTTATTGCTTCAACAATGTTGTCAATATGTATGCAATGTTAAATCATGAATTTGTTTTGCTTTCAAACACGTTATAAACTGTTAGGCATAATAAAGACATGGATAAGAAGATAAGAGGTCATGATCACAAAACAAGTCAAGTGTCAAATATTGACAACACTTTAATACAAATTGGATTTACACTTGACATAATCTTTGTCATAACAAACTGAACCAACAAATGGACATCAAAATATATTAATAAATTCATGAAAAGGGCATTTGGGGCAACAACATTTAAAATCCGACTTTAGCTATTATTTGTATTAGGTTTAGTCACTCTCATTTAAAACACTTGATCTTTATAGTCTTGAATATTAAATAATAAAATTGAGAGGTAGTATTTATCTTCTGATATTTTATCCAATGTTATCATAACATTGTATTGAGGGGTGGGGTTCCATTGATTGTTTTTCTTTTATGCTCTTGTTGGCTGTGGTGCAAAAGATCAAGAAAAAGACAATTGAATCTTCCAATGAGTTACTGCCATGTGTGCAAAAATGTTTTCTTTTTATTTTTTTAGGTACCCAATAAAGAGTTTTTCTTTATGAAAAATCTTTTTCTTTGTAGTGCATGACGTGAAAGTATAAATCAGATTATTTCTTTCCTTGCTGGCAAATAGAGCTTTGAATTTACTTTCTTGTTAGTGTTGTTAATTTTTATATGTACAATGCAGTTTTACTGTCCTTTATTTTTTTACGATTCTACTAAATTTTTATTGGAAGATTATTAGTTCTTCTATTAAAATTAATATATATTACTTATACTTTAATTATATAATAGTTAATAATTTCTCGACAATATACTTTTAAATATGTTTTTAAAATTAGATAGTGTTATTTGAACCTATCAAACTATTTATTAAACTTATTTTTTATAATAATTTTTTGTGATTAAAATATCTCTAAATTAAATTATAGTTAGTGACATTAAACTATAATAAAAAAATAAAATTTTTACTTCTTAAACTGATTTTTACATTCAATATAGTTTTATTAAACCTTAATTATATTTTTATTAAATCCTAATCAATCTAGATATATAATTATTATCTCAAGACATATATTTTTATTAAATGAGCACATATCACATTTCCATCCAAAGTAACAAAGTTGGCTGTACAGTCATTTTCATTTTATGTTTGTTTGCATTTGACAATTGACAGTGGGCCACTATCAAGGATAGGTCTTGACGGCCATATAGCAATTATTATTATTATTATTATCATTAAGAAGTAGTGCTGCAGTTGTCGTTAGGGCCATTGCCGTTAGGCCGGTTTTAAAGTCTGAGGGAGTTTAGGTAAAAAATTTTTATGAAACTTTTATTTATTTTATAATTTTAATAATTAAAGATATATAAAAAAAATTAAAATTTATTTTATTTTTAATTTTTGAATTTTAATAATAAAAAAAAAGATAAAAAATTTTAAAAATAAAACCTAAAAAATAGTCAAGAAGATATATTTTTTATTTCATTAAAACTGTTAAAAACAAACAGATAAATAAATAAAAATAATATTTTTTTCAAATAGAATATTTAAAATGATAGAGTACAAATTTTGAAATGATGAATTGATGTTCAAAAATAAAAATGGACTTTATATTTTAAGAAACTAATTATTTTACATGAACCAATGAATATAATAATTTTCTTTGTAGAGAAAATAACAAGAAATTTTTTTCATTTACTAATTCCTGAGATTATAAGGTTTTTAATAGGAATTAAAAGAAATACTAAAAATAAAAAAATTCTAACATTGAATAATTAAAAAGGTAAATATTTTTTTGGAAATAATAATAATGAGTCAACTAATGGTTAAATAATATTATTAATTATATTTCTTTAAAATTAAGGTTTCCAAAAATAGATTTTTTTTTATAAAAAATAACTCTTAATTTCTTAAAATACGTATTAAAAAAATTTATTAATTAGATAATTATTAAGAAAATACTCAAAAAATGAGACATTCTTAAAATATGAGGCCTTAGGCGACTACCTTATTCGCCTATACCTAAAGTCACCGCTGTTAACAGCATGTCGTTTTGAGTTCTGGGTGTAGCATTTGCCACAGACACATTTCTTTCGTATTTGCTCCAGCAATTGTCTCAGTGCCACAGGGCTGTACTGGGTTATGCAAAAATTGATCACATTTATATCACAGTTGAGTATTTTTTTTAAAATTGTTTTTGAATGCTGTAGTGTACAAGTTATTGTGATCATCTTCTAATGAAAGCAAAAGGGAAAAAAATTCTTCGAAAATAAATTCGGTGAAACATTTATCAAGGGTTTATAAATTAATTTAATGGGTTTAATAAGTAAAATCACTATTATTATAAAAGTTGGGTTTACTAAAAATATATTAGGTATTTAAGAAGGTTTATTGAGTAAAATTTAAATTTCAAAATTTAAGGCTGGGTTTATTTAATAAATGGGTTTAGTGAGTAGTTTGGTGGGTTCAAATAGCCACACCCTCTAAAATTTTATAACATCCTTAATTTTAAATATATTTTCATTCATATTTATTATAAATTAAATTTTTTCATATAAATAAAAAATTTAAATATTAAAACTAAGAGATATATGTTTTGTTGTTAATAAAAATTTAATAATAAGAATGAGATTTTTTTAATATTATAAAAACAGTAAGTGGTAAATAATATATATTGATTTTAATAAGGAAAAACTGACGATTTTCAAACTTTTATTAATCAAGTGACTCTCACCTCATCAACTTATTTACTACGAGAGAAGGTTTTGAGTCAAGTTGGTGGTAGGAGTATATTTTTAGTTATGCACTATAAATTTCGCAATATACTTCTATTAACAATCTATCACGGGTTCCTCTATGATGCTGTAAATTTTTTATAGCATCAATAATATGTTAATTGTGAACCATTAGATCTAATTAGTGGTATATAATATTTGTACTAAAAAAATAATGGTAACCGTTCAAGTGAGTGGATAATTTTTGTAAAATAATTGTGACTACCCTTAGAGTTTGAAACAATCTCACTTAAATAGTATATTTTATTTAAAATTACTTTTCAGCCCTCATTTAAATTTCTAATATGATCATCTCTTTTAAATAAATCTTCCAAAATCAGTTAACATTAAGTATAAAATATAATATCAAGTAGGTTATTTAACACAAAGTCTTGTAATAATTTGTATTGTATGAATTTAATTGCAAACCATTAATACCTAAACAATAATGATAATAAAACGCATTATAATAAACTATTTTATATGTGTTTTATTAATAATACTATATGAGTCACAACAAATGAGAAATATTTTATTCATCCATTATTATTGAAAAATATATATGTCTATATAACTATAGAGTGAGAAATATTTTGATTTATTTTTTTATCAAAAAAATAAACTATTTATTTCATGCAATTCAATAGTGGAGGATATAATATTACGAAATGTTATTTTGACTTTCAATATCAACCATTAGACTATGAGATATTAGCGGCTCAAATATTGTGCCAAAATTTTAAGTTAAAGTATCCCAAACCATATCTTTATAATGGAAATGAAAAAACATACAATGATTTTTTTCCTCATTTTGTCCATTAAATATTATTTGATGTAATATTTTATTTATTGTCACTATTAATTATCATATAAAAATAATGACTCTTCGTATCATAAAAATTTTATAATTACTATCAAAGAATAACAATAAAATAATCTTTCATAATTCATAAACTAAAGTTAATTAGGAATATGTGTTAAATTTAACTTTTATAAAATTAACAAAGTGACATTTGAAAATAAAATGAAAACAAGCTTGTGAAAGTTAAATTTTATAAGGCTGAGATAATTTCCTACCATGTCAATAAAAATCTAAAAATACAAATGATTTTATTTCACTTTTTTCCCGCGTAAATATTATTAGAGGCAATATTTTATTTATTGTCACTATTAATTATCATAACAAAAGTAATGACTCTTAAAAACATAAAATTTTATAATTACAATCAAAGGATATCAATAAAATAATCTTTCATGATTCATAAACTAAAGCTCATTAGAAATATATATTAGATTTAACTTTTATGAAATTAACAAAGTGATATTTGAAAATAAAATAAAAATATATAGGCTTATAAAACTTAAAAGTCCTACCATGTAAGGATATTAATTGTAAGATAAATATAAAGTCTAGAGAATAAGTATGTTAAATGGGTGTTAAAAATAATACATATTTCATGATCAATTATACAATGGCTCTTAATATTATATAAAATAATGATTATTTTAATATACGATATTGAATTTTATTAAAACATGTGTGAACATGTAATTTTATGTTACAAGCAATCTCAATAATGAGTTTATTGATGTAACTATGATATTTACTTAAGTATATGTACTTAGTTGTGTTATTTATTACTATTATATCATATATAAATTTTGCAGTTGCAACTTATTTATTTGATTTGTGTTAAATAACATACCATTATATTTTATACTTAATGTTAATAGCTTTTAGAAGATTTATTTAAAAAAGATTATCACATTTTCAAATTTAAAGGAGGATTGAAAAATAATTTTAAATAAAATATACTATTTAAGTGAAATTATTTCAAACTTTAAGGGTGGTCATAATTATTTTACAAAATTCTTCACCCCTTTGCCCATTTGTTAACCGTTTACCATTATTTTTTTTTTGTATTTTACTACAAATATTATATACCATTGATTAAATCCAGTGGTACATAATTAAAAATATTATTAATACTGTAAAAAAATTACAGTATCATAGAGGAACCCATCGTGTAATATTGAAAATAATATATTTTAAAACTGGAATTGATACCTAAAAATTAAAAAAAAGAATTTTATTTTATTTATTATTATAATTATTTTTTGGGAAAAGAAAGGAAAGCAGTCTTACGTGGTAGGAAATGTAGGATCACAAGTTGCATTCGGCATTCCGTTATCACGTAAGTAGGGCCAAAGTGCTGAGTCGGTAGGGCCAGATGCAGATTCAAGCCCAAATCAGTGACTGTCCACAGGCGGCAGCTAATCAGAAACTATTATTCCCCATCATTTTTAGATTGATTGCATGTCACAAACGTGATTAAATGAGGTCGTGAATTTCCTGAATTTTAAATTTAGGGTTTGCTGAAGTTACATTTATTGTAATTTTTAATCAGATAAAATAATATAAAAATGAGTAATAAAATACGGAAATGAATGATCATGATGCTCTGTGAAATTCAATGCAAAGAATCAAAATACCAATGATTCAATTCTTCAATTGAATGTGAAAGCCGGATTTGTGCAGATGAATACTACTCTTTTAAGATCAATTTTTTTTTTTGGCCTGGTTTTGTGATTTTGATTTTGAGAAGCGTTGTTTTTGGACTACACCCAAAAAAAGGATAAATTCTGCTCTTGCCATTATAAATTTTTTGTCCATTAAAGTGATATTTATACACTGGATAGTAGAAAAGAGTAAAAAATAAGTGTATTTAGAAAATGATATTACTCTCATTTACACGAATTTTTTTTTTCTTTTCAAAAGTAAGTCCAAATTAATTTTTAGCCGCTATCTTCTCAATAATTTGATTTTGAACTCATATGATACCCTAACAAATTTGGTCAAGCTTCTGGACGTATTATTGATTACATTAAGGTCACATATAGATTAGGAGTGGGCTTTTAACACTCCTCTAAACACCTCTTTTAAATTTTATTTCCCAACATACCTCTATTTTAGTTTATAGAACATAAAATCATATATTAAAATTAACCATCATCCCATAAAATTTTTGCAAAAAAAAAAAGAAAAAAAGAAAAAAATATTTTTTAAAGTTTTTATTTATAAAATACATAAAAATCTTAGAATCTTAAATCATTTCGTTCTTATTATATAGTTTCTATCCCCATAAATCTAAACTCTTATAATTTTCTTAAAAAATATGTTTAATTAAAACAAAAATATAAATATAAATTACAAAATCAAGTGAGTATAAAAAATTTGTTAAAAGAATAACTTATTTAAGGATTTAATTGAATTTTCATTCAAAATAAGAAATGAATAAATTTGTCTTTGATTATTTATGTTATTTCAATTAAAAATGCTTACTCATAGATTAGAAGATGTATCCTTGTTTAATATTGTATGCCGTGTGGTTGAGATTTTCACAATGAGTGGAGCTTCTAACATCCCTTTAAAACTCTTATGAAACTCCACTTTTTATATTTACAGCTCTTTCTTTGATGAAAATTAAAAAAAGAACTAAATATTATAGTAGGATTTGAATTAAATTTTACTATGATCTAGAATAAATAAATTAATTTGTAACCATATTATTTCAAAAATAATTTATTTCTTCATTGATTCAAAATTATTATGATTTTATAAAAAATTATTTATATCATATATTAGGATTTAATCATTTAATGATAGTTAGGAACTTAGCATTCATTTTTTGTTCTTTAACATAATTTCTTCTAACAAACGGATTCATGATTATACAAATGGGGTTTGATACTGATATTAAGGAGGTGTAAAAAGCATTACTCTTTCACAACACTTTCGGAAAGATCCCAAAGAGACCAAAAAGCCCATATTGAAAAAAGCTCAATATTAACTCACCTTCTTTACCAAGTAAGGATGGCAATTGATCGACTCGAGCTTGAGCTTGACTCAGAGTCCATTACTAAAATTAAAGGTTCTGCTTAAAAAAAGTCCAATTATTTATATTTTGGGAGGGTTAGGGTTGGGTTGGACTTTTTTCAAGTTTGCATAGTGCTTTATCTCTCATCTTAAATATTTTGCTTTATTTTATTTGATTTTAATTTGCTTTGTTTGTCAAGGATGTAAAACAAAATTGCTTTGTTCTAGAACCATTATGTATTTTGATTAGTATTAAAAATTGTTTTAATTATCAAGTGATAAAAAATATTTTTTGTGCTTATATTATAATTTATATTTGTGTTTATGCAATATATTAGAGATTATTAATTATGTTTTAATTATATTTAATTTTGTGTGTTTATTAAGTAAAATATTAAATTCATGTGATATTTGAGGCTCCAAATAGATAAATGGATGTCAAATTTAGATTTTGAACGTCCGAAAACTTTAAGATGAGTCAAGACCGGCTTAAAATTGAGCTTGTGCAAAAAAGTTGACTTTTTTTTTTGTTGACCGAGCACTTATTAGATGATAAAATGAGCTTACAATAAATATGAGTGTATTGGATAGCTGTCAATTTTGACTATATCTCAATAAATCATGATTCAATGGCCACGGTCATGCCACGTGGTAATGGTTGGTGAAGCAAGTTGTAGGATCCGCACCTTTGTATTTGGGTCGACCCGATCCAACTATTAACCCGCCAAATCTCAACCGTTCTTTGACCAAATCAGATGATTCACTTGATGCCACTTGTAGTGTTGGCTTTTGAAGTTTGACCAACTGTTCAATCTTGATCTAACGGCTGTAAGAAGTGTATGCATACAGCTTATGATGGAACGCAAAACACTGGATTATGAATGTATTTTTTCATAAATAGAACCTCATTTTTATGTTTTGAGCATCTCTCTTCTTCTTAATTTCTCTCAATTTCCTTGTAATCTTATTTTTCAGGTGTGTTTTAATATTTTGCATAATTATTTTTATAAATAAATTTAGTTTTATTTTCAATTTTAGTTGTTTTTATTCCTTTTAATTATGAGTAATTTAATTTTAATAATTATTTATACTTCAATTATGCTTAGCAAAATAATAATAGTTAGGGTAAGGTGAAACTCTTAGAAAATAAATATGATTGAAATAAATTTTATTTTTAATTAAATAAATTAAATTATTTTCTATTTAATTTTATACATATTTTATATTTTGAAAATTTGATTTATTGTAGATAAACAAGGGAGTTTGACACAATAAATTCTTAATATCTTAATATAAGGTATGATAAAATGATATTTTGATTTATTGTAGACAAATTAAATTTTGACACAATAAATACTTAATTCATAATAAAGTTTAGGGGAAAATAATAATAATTTATACAATTAATCTTTTGGGCATTAAATCTAAAAAAAGGTAAAAAAATTTATTAAATTTTATTTGCTACTAAGAGTGAATCTATAACCGTAACTAATTCAATTTCATATTTTCATTTAAATTAAGATGCATAAGTTTTATTTTCATTTTTAGATAAAGTAAAATAAACAACTTAAATCTTTTCTCTGTGGATCGACCTTGAACTCACCGAGTTATAATATAACAATATACTTTTATACTTGGGAGTTAGAAATCACTTTTAATCCATGTAGTGAGCTTTAGGTCAGTGACTCCCAGACCAGTTGGCTTTAGGGCACTAGGTGTTGAAACACCCATACTGACTTAATTACTTCAGTTTCTAATAAATAAGCAAACAATATATCTATAACTCATGTAGCGAGCTTCGGGCCAGTGACTCCTAGATTAGTTGGTCTTAGGGCACTAGATGTTGAAACACTCCTATGGATTTAATTATTCAGGTTCTAGATATAGAAAAATTAAACACATTTAAATATATTTTTTTCTTTTTTGTAATATACACTTTTTACTACCTTAGATATTATCCCTGATAAATCAAAAGAATTAAATGCTGCAAAATTTTTAATTTACTACCCACTAGTATGTGTCATAGTGTGTGTGTGAAGAATGATTCAATAATACATATTAAATGAGTAAACAATTAAATGACTTAATAACCAATTAGAGAGTTCACAAATTTGAGTAATTCAAAGAAAATGGAACAAAAACAACTTACTATGAATTTCAAAATTAACATATAATACAACATGATTATTAGGATGCATCTCAAAAGTCATAACTCTTTATATAGCCGTCCTAAACAATTTTTTTTTGGTTTTTTTAAAGAAAAAGAAAAAACACACATATTTAAAAACACACATCAACTATCCCCTCCCCCCAACCTAATCTAAACATTATTTCAACATTTTATAATTTTACAGATATGCATACAAAAAAATGAAAAAATAATAAAAGAGAAAAAATAATGAAAGAAAACGAGGGGGAGATCTCACATAAACTCGATGCAGAAGCTTAAAAGAAGATGGCAAAGAACAAGCAAATGTTACATTTTTTTTAAAATAAAACTCTAAGATTAAGAAAATGCATTTCTAAAGGTTATGCACTCTCTATATCCGGCCATCTTCGACTCTAAATTTAGTTCAAAGTTAGTCTTTACAGTAAAACTATATAAAAACATCATCAGGATTAAGACATTCCACAATTATCAACTATTCCCTCCCCCAACCTGAACAAGATATTATCCTCAATATTTTAAAAGGAAAAAAAGAAGAGTTTAGAAGACATCACATGAACACTACAACAGAAAATATTTACAAACGGAGAGTTAAATCTAATTTACGCTTTTTACTACTGCTACTGCTACCATCATCAGTTGACCAATCCAGCGCTAAGTCTTGGGATCTAGCTCTGGTGTATAACCTTGTAAAAAATCAAGTAACTCATTAGCAGTAGAAGTACAAATAAAGAGTTTTTTTACAGTGTGTGAAACAAAATGATTTTTAATTGCATGGTTAATAAAAGTTAGCAAGCCATCATAAACATTATTAACATTTAACAAACCGATGTGTTTTTGATAAATGTCCAAATGAGCTCAAGATGCAAATGTAATTAGTGCCTCCAGAGTTGTAAGATCTCCTGACAGAAAAATAAAAGTATCAACATGATTTAACATTTTAGATATTCTCTCTTGCATACTTGATACCACTAATTCTTCTTCAATTGGTAAGCCAGACAGGCATCCTAGAGGTTTAATGGCTTTTGAGATAATACCTAATACTTGGCTTCTTTTAGTAAAAATAGCTTTTGAGACAAGTCTTGATAACCCTCATTCACCTCCTCCATATACAAGGTGTAATTTCCTTTCTATTATGACACGACCAAGATCTACAGCTGCCTGAATGAACTCCTTGTACTTTCCATAGTGAAACTTAGAAAGCACACAAATATTTTTGAATTGTTTACTCGAAGATGCTGTTATTGGAATAATTTTCAAAAAAACGTTGTGAGTGTTTGAAAAAGGAGCTCATATTTAAAGATTTTAGTGACAAAAATAGTGAGAAACAACTGTAAATGAGTTGACATATTTGTAAATAACGCGTAAAGCTCGCGGCTCAATAATTCAAAAGCAAACAATTAAAAAAAAGACAATAAAGATTAGAAAAAGTAAACAGTAAAAGAAAATAAATAACTATTAAATAAAAAATCACACCACTAAATGCAATAATGCAAATGATAAGCGAACAGCAAAATAAAATAATATTTACTGGTAGTTGTGATTGTAGCTCACATCTTTTTCTAGTTCTACGTCCAGTAACGGCTTGAACGCCTTCTATGGGTAGAGGATAGGATTCTCATCCAGGTTGCTTATAAACTGGCAAACATGGTTTTTTTGAGTCAGATTCTCAAGACTGAACTGTGCACTTTTTTTTGGAATAGTATCCACAAGTTATGAATCTCACGCTGTACATATCAACTTCGATGCGTATCAAGAGATCGTAAGATATCATCTAACGATTCTTTACTCAGGTTATTTTTAACGAATTTAATTTTATCTTCACGATTATTAGAAACTATTCTTAAAGATTTACAATTAAGTCGTTTGCAACTAAGTCTTACACAGTCATGGCATTTTGAGTTAAGTCGTTTAACTTTCCTTTTTTTTAGTAAATATACTTTTTCCAAAACCAGACTTGCAAGAAAGAAATGGATAAGAAAACTCACTTGCTAATTAGACCTTTATTTCAATTAATCAACGAATATCAGAAAGAATGCCATTGATCATAAATAAATGCAGTAATTTACAAAGAGCTTTGTAAATTTTCCTGAGGACATTTTGAGGGAGAGAGAGAAAATGCTTATGCAGTTTATATTGTATTTCTTTCATGTTTGATTTTGAGGTGTCAGTTATTGTGAAAAACTGAAGATACTGACTTAAGAAGTCACGAAATACCGTTATCTGCCATTTATACGGGAAAATAAATCAAAACACACCAAAATAAAGAGAATCAAATCTGCAAAATCAAATCAAACGTGAAAGTGAACAAAAAAAAGAAATCACACAAAGAAAAAAGAAAAATGGACTTACATTCGTCATTTCATTGATTTAACCTTAAGCTCCAATTGAAATAGATATATATCACCTTCTATTTCTCTGAATTGTCTTTCTAGATCCTCAATATAGAACACTAATGTGGGTGGTTGCAGATCCCAAATTGGATGCGATTTATAGCTTTATATCAAGCCTCTTAAGTGAAATTTTACAAAAGACTTTTAAGATGTGTGAACAGGAACTTTTTTATTGAGGTACTCATGACATATAATGAAATTTGATGAGAAAAAATACAATTGTCAAACAAACAAGTTAAGCAAGAAAAATAATGCTAAAAAAATGTATGGTGCGCGTCATTCGAGAAAAAAATCAAACAATCAAACAACAAAATAATAGTAAAAGAAAATAACAAAAAAAAAGTCACCCATTAAAGACTTAATCAAGATTTGGTGCGTCACCCAAATTTATTTCGCTGTCTTCTTCACATGGTTGATGTTCTAGATATGGTTTTAATATTTGACCATTAACTTTAAATATGACATCGTTCTTTGGATTTTTAATTTCTATGGCCACATATGAATATACATTTTTTTACAACAAATGAGTCACTCCATTTTGACTTTAACTTTCTTGGAAACAAATGAAGATGAGAATTACAAAGCAACACTTTTTGACCAATCAAACTTTCTCCAAATTATCAAGGCAATTATCAAAAGAATTCCCAAACACAATTAAATCATCCATAAATACCTCTAAACAATGTTCAACCACATCATAAAAATGCTTAGCATACATCGTAAAAATGTTGCAGGAGCATTACAAAGCCCGAATGACATTCTTTTAAATGCAAATGTTCCAAATGGACATGTAAGTGTAGTGTTTTATTGTCCTCAAGTGGCATAAGAATTTGATAATAATATGAATATCCATCTAAAAAACAGTAGTAGAGATGTCCATCTACTCTTTCTAAGATTTGGTCAAGGAATGGTAATGTAAAATGATCTTTTCTAGTGGCTTTTTTTAACTTTCTCTAATCAATACACATGCGCCAACTAGATGTAATTCGTGATGGAATTAATTTATCTATTTCATTTTTAACAACAGTTATTCCAGATTTTTTAGGAATTACTTGTGTAAGACTTACCCACTTACTATCAGAAATAGGGTAAATAATTTCCACATCAAGCAGTTTAAGGACTTCTGTTTTGACAATATCTTTCATGGGTGGGTTTAATCTTCTTTGAAGTTGTTGATATATTTTAGTATTTTTTTCCAAATTAATTCTATGTATGCAAATTAAGGGATTAATGCATTTAATATCATTTAAAGTTCATACAATTACATTTTTATGTTTTTTAAGAATAGTTAGTAACTTACCTTCTTGATTGCTTGTTAAAGTTGAAGAAATCACAACAAGATAAGTTTGTTCTCCTCCAAGAAAAGCATACTTCAATCCTTCAGGCAAATGTTTCAATTCAAATTTAGGTGCTTCTTGTTGTTCTGTCTTTACAATAATTCTAAGCTTCTTAAATTTTGGCTCTTCATCATGATTTTATAAAGTCTGTACAGAATCAAGAAATGAATTGATATTAGAAATATCAAGTTCAAGTTGCTTATTTGACTCAATTGAATTAACTAAACAAACATTAGAAAGTTAAAAAAAATCCCTTTTTTTTGAATATTTTCCTCTATACAAGATTCAAACAATTTCTTTTGTTCATCAGCATCATCTGCTTAGCGAAATAATAATAGTTAGGGTAAGGTGAAAGTCTTAGGAAATAAATATAATTTAAACAAATTCTATTTTTAATTAAATAAATTAAATTATTTTTTATTTAAATTTATACATATTTTATATTTTATATTTTGAAATTTTGATTTATTGTAGACCAAATTTTGGTACAATAAATACTTAATCTATAATAAAATTAAGGGGAAAATAATAATAATTTATATAATTAATTTTTTGGGCATTAAATCTAAAAAAAGGGCAAAAAGAATTTGTTAAATTGTTATTTACTACTACGAGTGGATCCATAACCCTAACTAATCCAATTTCATATTTTTATTTTAAATTAAGTTGAATTAGTTTTGTTTTCATTTTTAGATAAAGTAAAATAACAACTTAAATCTTTTCTCTATGGATCGACCTCGAACTCATCGAGTTATAATATAACAAGACACCTTTATACTTTAGTGGGTAAGTCCTACACAAGTAGTGGCTAAAAAATATGGAATAATTGTTGTTATAAATGACAAAGGTGAATTAATTCCATCACGAATTACATCTAGTTGGCGCATGTGCATTGATTATAAAAAGTTAAATGAAGCCACTAGAAAAGATAATTTTCTATTACCATTCATTGTCCAAATTTTAGAAAGAGTAGCTGGACATCCCTACTACTGCTTTTTAGATGGATATTAAGGTTATTATCAAATTTATATAGCACTTGAGGACCAAGAAAAGACTATGTTTACATTTCATTTTGGAACATTTGCATTTAAAAGAATGTCATTTGGGCTTTGTAATGCTCTTACAACATTTCAACGATGTATGCTGAGCATATTCTGTGATATGGTTGAACATTGTTTAAAGGTCTTTAGGATGATTTAAATGTGTTTTAGAATTCTTTTGATGATTGCCTTGATAATTTGGAAAAAGTTTTAAAAGGATGTGTCGAAAAAGAACTCGTGTGGAATTGGAAAATATGTCACTACATGGTTACTTCAGTTGTATCTATTAAAGGAATTGAAGTTGAAAAAACAAAAATAGAAGTCATATCTAAATTGCCACAACAAAAAATAGTTAAAGATGTGCGATCCTTTTTAGGACATGTAGGATTTTATAAGAGATTTATATAAAACTTTAGTGCCATATCTAAATCACTTTGTAACATCTTATTAAAAGATGCACCGTTTGAATTGATTGATTATTACAAAAAATCTTTTGAGAAAATAATTTGTCTTTTAACATCTACACCTATTATGCAATCTCCTCATTAGTTTTTGCCTTTTGAATTAATGTGTGATGCAAGTGATTTTGTTGTTGATGCTATTTTAGAACAAAGAATGGATGATAAACCCTTTGTGATTTATTAAGCGAGTAAGACTTTGGATAGTGCTCAAATAAATTCTTCTACAACTGAAAAAACTTACTTGCTGTGATATTTGTATTAAACAAATTTCGTTCATATTTGCTTTGCTCTAAATATGTTATTTTTACTGACCACGCTGCTATGATATATTTGATGAGTAAACAGGATGCCAAATCGAGATTAATTTGTTGAATTAATTACTTCAAGAATTTGACCTTACTATCAAAGATAAAAAAAGGTGCAAAAAATGTTGTTGCTAATCATTTATCAAGATTCACATTCGAAATCATCACTAACATAAAATTATAAAGAATTTTATAATTTTGAGTCATTTAAATTAGTCCTGGTGATGTGGAATGTCTTAGTCCTGATAATGTTTTTACAAAGTTTTGCTGTAAAGACTAAGTTTAGACTAAATTTGAGTCGAAAATGGCCGGATATGGAGAGTGCAGTCAGTACCTCTAGAAATGCATCTTCTTAATCTTAGAGTTTTATTTATTTTTTTTTAAAATGTAACATTTTACTTGTTCTTTGTCATCTTCTTTTAAGCTTCTGCATCGAGTTCAGGTGAGATCTCTGCCTTTTCTTCTTTTATTATTTCTTTCTTTTTTTTGTATGCATATCTGTAAAATTATAAAATGTTGAGATAATGTTTAGATTAGGTTGGGGGTGGGGGTAGTTGATGTGTGTTTTTTTTAAATACCCAATTTTTTTTTCTTTTGCCTAGGATGACTATATAAAGAGTTATGACTTTTGAGACGCATCATAATAGTCTTGTTGTATTATATTTTGATTTTGAAATTTATAGGAAGTTGTTTTTGTTCCATTTTCCTTGAATTACTCAAATTTGTGAACTCTCCAATTGGTTATTAAGTCATTTAATTGTTTACTCATTTAATAGGTATTATTGCATTATTCTTTATACATACACTATGACACATACTAGTGGGTTGTAAGTTAAAATTTTTGCAGCATTTAATTCTTTTGATTTATTAGGGATAATATCTAAGGTAGTAGAAATTGTATATTGCAAAAAAATAAAAATAAAAATTTGAATGTGTTTAATTTTGCTATGTCTAGAACCCGAGTAATTAAGTCCGCATGGGTGTTTCAACACCTAGTGTCCTAAGGCCAATTAATTTGGGAGTCACTGGCCTAAAACTTACTACATTAGTTAAAAATGTGATATTTTAAAATATGTGCGAATAATCTACTTCCTAAAGAGAGAATTTCTAATGAATTTTTAGAACGAAAATGTTATTTTTCTTTCAATGAAGACCCATAAGTATTATGTTAATTATTTGACTAGAGCTGGCAAAATTTGACACGACCTGATTACCCGACTTGAACACGACATAAATAAATGGGTATGGGTGATCAAATTTAACACGATTATTAAATGGGTCGGGTCCGGGTTAACACGATTTTTTTCCGTGTCGGGTTAGGGTTAAAATTCTTGACCCATTTACCCGATCAATGATATATAATATTATAAATAAATAAATAAATAAATAAATAAATATATATATATATATATAAACAAGTATGCAACCCAAGAGGGGGGGTGAATTGAGATTCTAAAAATTATTCAATTTATAAAGAAAAACTTATTGCAAATATAATCCAAATTCAAAGCAAAAATAATTAAGTTGATCACAATGTAAAAAGATAAGGGAAGAGGGATTCAAACTCTGAGATTTTTACGTGGTTCGGCCAACCTTGCCTACGTCCACGCCTCCAAGCTTTCCGGGCTTGAGGATTCCACTAAGCAAGCCACCAAGGCTTCAAATGCTTACACTTGACTTCCAAGGTGTCAATAAACCTTTACAACAAGAGATTATCCCCAATCTCTTAACCCAAGTGTATCCCAACACTTATAATCACTCAAAATAAAAGATTACAAATTGTTTTTGCCTCTCACAATATATAAGATTACACAATGATGCTTAATATGTGAATAGATGAAGCAAGAGTGTGTTCTAAGCTCTATGAAGGTTGTATTCTCGAATATTAGCTCAATGGTCGTGTTGTGATCAATCTTCTTTGAATTTGAATGAGCTTATTTATATCTGGAGCTGAAAATCTAGCCGTTACAAACTGTCGGACAGAAAACGGTTCGCCGTTAGTAATAAACGGTTAGCCGTTTCGATTGATCAAAGTTACCGTTGGACCAGATTTCAAATAAACGGTTTGCCGTTTACGTTTAACCTTTCGCCGTTAACTTCCAGAGACCTGCAAGATGAACATTGGTTATCCGTTTACACTAAACGGTTAAGGACTTGCGTGAAGTGGCTTCTCTGGATATTATCGGTTAACCGTTTGTAATAATCGGTACGCCGTTTGATTCCAGTAACCTGCAAAACAAACTAGCCTTATCAGGTTTTGTTAATTAGTGCCAGAGGAGGATAACCTTCAATTCTGGACGTTATCGGTTAACCGTTTCCAATAAACGGTTCACCGTTACGTTCCAATTGCCTTTCCATCCTTGGTGTTTTCCGTTTTTCATAAACGGTTAGAGCTTAGGCAATATGTTGCTTTTTGGTGTTAATCGGTTAACCGTTTTAAATAAACGGTTCACCATTAAGTTCCAGTAACCTTCCCATCTTTTGTGTTTTCCGTTTTTAATAAACGGTTAGGGTTTAGGAAATATGTTGCTCTCTGGCATTAATCGATTAACCGTTTAAATAAACAGTTTACCGTTTATTTCCAGAATCACACTTTAAAACAGATTTGACAGAAAATCATTTTTGAATTTGAAGGTCCATCTTTTATGAAAGAATGAATGGAATGATTATCGAGGCTTTCGTTTATTAAGGAATAGCTCCAATATTTTTATAAAAAAAATATTTAAAATTTGTTATCATTAAAATCAATATTATTAACATATTTATGTTAACAATATATATATATATATATAAATATAAATAAATAAATAAATAAATAAATATATAATTAAAACCTCAATAGTGTAAATGTGTAATATATTGGTAGATATGTATATTTTATAATATCGATAAATTATGTATGTATGTATGTATGTACATACATATGTATGATAGTGTGTAAATATTTAATGTAACTTTTGTTCAATATATAGATATTAAACGGGTTATTGGGTAACTCAATTATTTTTTCGTGTCGGGTTTGAGTCTCAATATTTTAACACGATTATTAAATGAGTTGGGTTTGAGTTGACTTAAATTTGACACGACACGAAGCTGACACGACACGAACACAACTCGATGACCCATTTTGCCAGCCCTATATTTGACCACAAAAAGAAGTTTGTTGATATTCTGGATAATGAGTAAACGACAAAGAGGTAAAGAAATCTGCGAAAGTTTATTGATTTGGCAGTTTAAAGGATGCATGAAAAACTATTAACTTGCATGTGAATTTTGTAAATCTTAATTTAATATAATGCTTTAATTGCTAGAGGCTAGCAATAAACTAATTGGGGGGGGTGTGATTAGTATTAAAAATTATTTGATTATCAAGCGATAAAAAAAAATCATTTTGTGCTTATATTATAATTTATATTTGTGTTTATTCAATAAATTAGGGATTATTAATTATATCTTAATTATATTTAATTTTGTGTATTTTTGTGTGTTTATTAGGTAAAATATTAAATTTACGTAATTCGAGGTTCCAAACAGATAAACGAATGTCAAATTTAGATTCCATAGTTCCAAATACCTTAAAATGAGTCAAGACCGACTTAAAATTGAGCCTGTACAAAAAGTTAACTTTTTCTGTTGACCGAGCACTGATTGGATGATAAAATGAGCTTATAATAGATATGTGTGCATTTGATAGCTGTCAATTTCGACTAAATCTCAACAATTCATGATTCAATGGTCACGATCGTGCTACGCGACAATGGTTTGTGGGGCAAGTTGTAGGATCTGAACCTGTGTATTCGAGTCGACCCGATCAAACTATTAACCCACCAAATCTTAACTAATCTTTGACCAAATCGGACCGTTCACATGATGCCAATTGTAATGTTGACTTTTGAAGTTTAGGGTGTATGATGGACCACAAAACACTGGATTATAAATGTATTTTTCCATAAATAGAGCCTCATTTTTATGTTTTGAACATCTCTCTTCTTCTCAATTTATCTCAATTTCCTTGTAATCTTGTTTTTCAGGTGTGTTTTAATATTTTGCATAATTATTTTTATAAATAAATATAATTTTATTTTCAATTTTAGTTGTTTTTATTCCTTTTAATTATGAGTAATTTAATTTTAATATTATTTTTATTTTAATTATGCTAAGCTAAATAATAATAGTTAGGGTCATGTGAAATTCTTAAGAAATAAATATGATTGAAACAAATTATATTTTAATTAAACAAATTAAATTATTTTTAATTTAATTTATACATATTTTATATTTTGAAATTTTGATTTATTGTAGACAAACAAGTGAGTTTGGCACAATAAATTCTTAATATCTTAATATAAGATATGGTAAAACTGTATTTTGACTTGTTGTAGATAAATTAAATTTTGGCACAATAAACACTTAATCCTTAATAAAATTAAGGGGAAAATAATAATAGTTTATATAATTAATATTTTGGGCATTAAATCTAAAAAAATGGCAAAAAGAATTTATTATATTTATTTACTACTACGAGTGGATCCATAGCTCTAACTAATCCAATTTCAAATTTTCATTTAAATTAAGTTGCACAAGTTTTATTTTCATTTTTAGATAAAGTAAAATAAATAATTTAAATCTTTTTTTTATGGATTGACCTCGGATTTACTGAGCTATAATATAATAAGATATTTTTATATTTGGGAGTTAGAAATCACTTTTAAGTTGTGTTAAATTTATATGTCTATAATTTTTCATAAAAAAGTAAAAAAAAATAATATCTTATACAAATAAAAGCATGCAATTCCACAACTCAACATAAAAAAAAATCTATAATTTTTCTCATGTGCATTGCACTCAACATTACTCTTATACACACACATAAAATAAAAAAGTTATAATTTTTCATAATTTTTTTTAATTGAGGATTGGGTTTAGGAATGGCAAAAAAGCCCGGGCCGGCCCAAGCCCGTTTGGGCCCAGTCCAAGCCCGCAGGCTTAGGCCTGGCCCTCTCCCATGAGGGCCTAGACAAGGGCCTACGAAAAAAAGCCCGGACAAGCCCAAGCCCACTATTTTTAAAAAAAATAATTTTATAAATTAGAATAATATAATTAAAATTGAAAAGTAATTTAAAAATAAAAAAGAAAACTTAAATTCTTAACTTATAAATCAATTATGATTCAAAAAAACTAAAATTATGATATTAAATTCTCTCTTTTGTGTCAATTAATTAAGAGAGCGTTTAGATTAGAAAATTCAGTATTAAAGAAAATTAAAGTTATAAGTTTTTATTTGCTTTATTTATTATTTTAATTTAAAATATTCATTTTTTTTAATTTATCTATGATTATAATAACTTGTTAGTCATTAATTTATTTCAAATTTACAATAATTTAAAAATTTTAAAATAAATAAATAAAGCTCAAACCTAACCCAAGCTCGCAATGAACCCGACCCAACCTAAACCCGTACCGCTAGCTGACAGAGGGCCTAAATATAGACTTAAAAAAGTCTGTTCCAAATCTACTGTTTACCATCCCTGATTGGGTTAGATAGGGCCGGAATCCTTATCTAAATTTGATCGGACCCTACTTTTGTAGTCCGTACCCAACCCAAAACCCATAAATTCGGGTTAAAATTTCTAAAAACTCGGATCGGGTGAATAGAACCAAAATTCATTAGCATCCCTATTACCAACCACCTTAACGAATCTCCATATCTTCTTCCCGTTCCCTCACAATCTCTAATTTTCTCTCTCTAAAGCTTCCCAGCCACCAGAGAGAGAAAAAAAAATCAGCCATGCGATCGCGGTTCACATTAGCCCTAGCTCGCACTTTAACAAGCAGAACGAGACCGTTTTCATTGTCAGCACAAACCCCACCAACCGAACCGCCCACCAAATTCCCCCAAACTCTCGCGGGCCTCCGTGCCCGCCTGGCCTCCGAGTCACCCGCCCTCTCCGATTTCATCGACCTCCAAAGCAACAATTCGTACTCCGTCGAAGTTGGAACCAAGAAGAAGCCCCTTCCCAAGCCCAAATGGATGAAGGAATCGATCCCCGGCGGCGATAAATACGTTCAGATTAAGAAAAAATTGCGCGAGTTGAAGCTTCACACTGTTTGTGAAGAGGCCAAGTGCCCTAATTTGGGGGAGTGTTGGTCTGGCGGCGAGACGGGCACTGCAACGGCCACAATTATGATCTTGGGCGATACCTGTACTCGCGGTTGCAGGTAATTGTTCGGATTTATTAAATGGCACCTTTGTTCATAGGAATTTGGAATTTGTGTTAATTAGGTTGGATTGTTTGGAAAATTAAGGTTTTGCAATGTGAAGACGTCGCGTGCACCTCCACCACCTGACCCAGACGAGCCCACTAATGTTGCTGAGGCAATTGCGTCCTGGGGTTTGGATTATGTGGTGATTACTAGTGTTGATAGAGATGATTTAGCTGATCAGGGAAGTGGACATTTTGCTCAGACGGTGCGGAAGTTGAAAGAATTGAAGCCGAATATGCTTATTGAAGCATTGGGTATGAATTCTTAGTATGTGAGTGTCTTTGTTGTATATAGATATTGTAATTAATTCTGCCTGCATTGTATTAATGGTGTAGTTCCTGATTTTCGCGGAAACAATGGCTGTGTGCGGGAAGTTGCCAAGTCAGGGTTGGATGTCTTTGCTCATAATATTGAGACGGTTGAAGAGCTTCAAAGTGCTGTGAGGGATCACCGTGCTAATTTTAAGCAATCCTTGGACGTTCTAATGATGGCCAAAGACTATGCTCCTGCTGGAACACTCACCAAGACCTCAATAATGTTGGGTTGTGGGGAAACACCTGATCATGTTGTGAGTACAATGGAGAAGGTGAGAGCAGCAGGTGTTGATGTAATGACATTTGGTCAATATATGAGGCCATCAAAGCGACATATGCCCGTGTCTGAATACATCACCCCTGAGGCTTTTGAGAGGTATCGAGCACTTGGCATGGAAATGGTAAGCGGCAGCGGACCTTAAAAGTATTTTCATTTTGGTAGTCACCTTTTTTGTTTTAGTACGAATTGTTTGGTAACTGTAAAATTGTCAACCTATTGATATCACTTGAATACTGTTTCCTAATTTTTTTTTTAAAAATGATATCAGTTGAGGTCGGAATTACTTGGAAGCTTGTTTGCAATTAATTGTCATTGTGTGTGTGATGTGGGATAAGGTTGTGTTTGTGTTTGATATTAATACTCTGGTATTCTAATTTGAAGGAAGTCTTGGTCACTGAGTTTGTTTGGCAACCAAAGTTTTGTTGTGTGTTTTTGCCGTTGTGCTTTGGACATATAATTGATATTCCATTGTCATGGTGACCTAGTAGATCCGAAACCTTTCACCTTTTCAGGAAAGGTTATAGCAAGAAAGGTCTCATCTTTTTCACTTGCATCACTGATGTCACCAGTATAGCTGTATAATGCTTGCCAACTTTGGGTGGTTATCCGCGGGTTTTAATGCTCTTGATTGTGCCCTTTATATCTGTTATTGACAATGAGATTGGTTATGGTCTCTTCCACCTTCCCCTTGTCCATTCAAGACATGATCTTATTTTTCTGTTAATGACTCGTTTAAGTCTTGCCAAACTTTCGGGCTTTGCACTCTGATTTTACTTGTATGTTTGCCGACTTTATATTATTGGCTTAAATGGATGGTGTAAATTTGATTGCTTGCTTAAAGAAATTCATTGTGTTGTGTCCTTTACAGTGTGGGGTTCTTATGTACCATTCTTATAACAAATAACAGGTAGCATTTTATGACTTGTAAGATCATGATCCCTTCAATGATGACTTTGGGCAGGATTTTATGAATGTTGTTAAAATCTTTTATATAAACACGAACTAATTGCTTCTTCTCGAACTTGTAATGTGTGCCAAATTAACAACAGTTTTGAAATTCCTAAATGATTGAAGCGTGTTCATCTATTATTAATTTTTTTTAAAAATTTCGTTTATCAATTATATAATGCAGAGTTGTGATTGTAACATTTCAAAATTCATGCTTGTGTAAACAGGGATTTCGCTATGTGGCATCTGGTCCCATGGTCAGGTCATCATACAAGGCAGGTGAATTCTACATCAAATCTATGATAGAATCTGATCGGGCTGCAACTTCTTCTTAGCTGCCCATCTCATGATGAACCTTTATCTAATTTTTCCATCTATATAAAACATGAATCCATCCATCAGTTTATTGTTGGAATGATTATTTTCATTTATCTAATAAGCATTAGAATAAATCTAGAGCAAATTGGTTAATATAGAATAGAATACATAGGCTGTACCAGAGATTCCCAGTTTGGCCCGTATTTTAGGTTGTACTAGATTGACCTCAAATGGGTGCGGTGCTATTGTTTAACTTTAATATGTTCCAATTGTATATGGATATTGTTGTAATTAGTATTATTATTTTTTTCTGTGGTATGATGGAATCCACTTCTTTTGGAATTTCATTTTCAAGTATGGGCAATTATCCATTGACCACCTATTTTTTCTAGCTTTTTCAAAAATATATAAATTTTTTTTTGGCAGTGCTCCACCTGAAATTAACATTTTTTTCACTAGTCCACTCCCGTTATAACACTATTAGAACTTTGTTGACATTATAAGAGTAAAATTATCATTTCACAACGATATTTTTTGAAGACAGAAGTGGACAGGTGCAAAACAATAACTTCAAGTTAGGCTTGGTAATTTAGCCCGACTCTATTTTTGGCCCAATTGACCCGACCCTAATTTTTAGGGCTTTGACTCGAATTTTTATGTTAGGGTCGAGTTAGGGTCAAAATTTTAAAGCCCGAACAAATTTCGAGTCAGGGTCGAGCTTAAAGCCGATCCTGCCCGACCCGACCCTATTAAAAAAAAATTAAATTGTGTGTTTTTATGAGTTTTTATTTGTATAAGACATGAGTTTTTTATTTGTATAAGACATTTTTTTTTAATGTTGGGTTGTGGAACTAAATTGTGTGTTTTTATTTATATAAGACATGAGTTTTTTATTTTTTTATGTTGGGTTATTAAATTGAATTGTGTATGGCTAAAATGGTTGTGGAATTATATTATGTGTTTTTAATTTAATTGCATTGTTGTGTTTTTCATGTTGGATTTAGGAATTGATTTGTGTATGGGGTTGAAATGGTTGTGGAAAGTGGAATTGAATTGTGTTTGAAATGGTTGAGGAATTGCCGAATTAGTTGAAATGGTGGTGGGAAATGAGAGGGTTAACTATTTTGGTAGGGTCGGGTTCGATGTTGACCTGATTCGGGCCCGACCCTAACTAAATAGTGTTAGGATTTTTTTAGGGTCGGATTTCAAATTTTTTTGATCAAGTCGGGTAAGGCTTGGCCAAGCCCGAGCCCGACCCGACATTTTTCCATTCCTACTTCAAGTGGAGTTCAGTAAAATAAAATAAAATTAAGAATTGTGTATTTTTTAAAAAATATAAAAAATGGTGGTACGTGGATAATTGTCCTTTTACATTTGGGGGTAAAAAAAGTCATTTATATAATATTCCGTTAGTTCTCTTAACAATTTGAAGGCGAAAGTGGATATGTACAAAATAATATAATTTTGGGTACAGTTCAACAAAAAAAATTAAGAATTGTGTATTTTTAAAAAAGTGTGAAAAATATAAAATTAAGAATTATGTATTATTGTAATTAGTATTATTATTTCTTTTCTGTGGTACGATGGAATCCACATCTTTTGGAATTTCATTTTTAAGTAGCTGCCACGGTCAACTCATAATTTCCCATACCCATTTTACAATTGATAGGACTTTGAACTGCTTTAGGTGAAACTCAATCGTTAAAGTTTAAAAGAAATATGTAAACATAAATATAAAATTTGGCTTTATCAAAGTGCCTTGGCAAGAAAGATCTCTGTTATGGCCTTGTTGTGGTTTTCAAGGTGGTGGGCTGGTGCTACTATCTGATCTTCAACTACCGAAGCACTGACGCTGTTTGAAAGATGATTCAGCCGCTGGGGCTGCAAACCGTGAAGGTATAAGCTTAAAAGTTAATGGACCATTTTAGGCGCACCTAGTTTACAATTGATAGGACTGTTTAAAGTGCTAATGGTTTCGCACTTTGCAGTGCCACAGTCTGGATGAATTTCAACACATGGATTTAGTCATTAGTTGATTCAAACATCTTTAGGCTTCTCATGCCTGGCAACCCAAGTGTAAATCCTTTCACCCTCTCAGCGTTGTGGTCAAAAGTTTTCGATAATCAATTAGTCAATGGACATTTCACATTAATTTGTGCTTGAGAAAGCGCAGTCGTTTTCCCACTGCTCTGCTACTGCTAGATAACTAGACCTATGGAATAGCCTCAAAAGGTACGAGGCGACACCTGGATAGCCTTAGCCATTGGTTTTCTCCTTTTTTTTTTTTAATTTTTTTTCTCCCCGTCTTCGGTGTTGTGTTAGGCAATATAAAGACCATAGGTCTCTAATTTAGATATGGAAGGGCCTCAAGGTGCAAGGATCCTTCACATTTTCCTTTCTTAAATAATAATAATATTAGGGTCTATGATAAGGGATAATGTTCCCACCCTGTAAAGCTCAAGCTCACTATGTAAAATCATTGATCATATTCAAAGGCGTAGGTAGTTCCAATATCTTTCCGTACTGTTCTTCATCTCAAATTAATCCACATAGTTATCTCAAAGATCGCATTTAAAAATACACCCCACCTTAACATAATTACATCCAATCTGTACCCCTCGTTTTCCCTCCACCACTAATTATTTCCAAAAGCCTTCAAGAATTGATTCACCTTTTGCAAATACAGTATTAGCTTTAGCTCACACTTTTGTGCCCTTCCAAAGCCAGCCACCCTCTTCTTCTCTTTTTCTTGTAGTTAGGAAGAAATAATTATGAAAAGTCCATACATACATACATACATACATATATATATATATATATATATATATATATATATATATATATATATATATATATATATATATATATATATATATAATACATATATATATATATATATATATATATATATATATATATATATATAAAATAATATTTTAATTAAGAATTCTAAACTTTATTAAAGTTTGAGAAGAGTATTGATACGAACCTTATTAAGAATTGACGCGACCTTAATCAATTTAGTTTCCAAGATCAAATCTAAACCCGGAATGGAATGGAACTTCAACCCAATGCTTATTGAAAGTACGAACATTGGTATGCGAAGATGCCACAACCAGCTATGAATGGTCTGATTGATAAGTCAAGAGTTTGAACACCACGGAAATCCATATAAGTTCAAAGAGTTCGTAAAGAACCAAAGAGAATTAACTCTCTCACCAATTGCATAAAAAAAACTTCTTTCATGTTTACTGAATACGAGTACTTTATATAGGGTTGGTTACAAGAATTTTTGGAAATAAATCATAACCCAAAAATCAAATCTAAATCTAAATCTTCCTTAATAGGAAAGAATTTAAATCAAATTAGAATCCCAATATAAGTAAATAAGAAAGAATTTAAACCAAATCAAAATCCTAATCTAAGTAAATAGGAAAGAATTTAAATTAAATCAGGATCCTAATTGGCTTAAATGTCTTACATCGATTAAATGAAAACTAAGCGATTAAAATAAAATAACTGATTTGTTTCCTTAATAGCCTCCTCAAGAAATGAGAAAGTATATGAAAAATGAAAATAATATATTTTCCCACCTTAATGTGCAAGCCAACTCCCTATTTCATAGAAATGATTATTTGGAAACTTCAAGAGCCTGAATCATGCATTTATGATGTGCGATCCCTTCAACGGGCCTCCACGAATTTGATTCATTCCATGTGCTGGTGATAGTTTTATCCTTAATCTAATCAAGTATTTAGACATATCAAATTTTATTATTTTATTATATAAATATAAATATATATATATATATAGATACACCTAGGTCACAATCACATCTTACTTTCTTCGCATCTTCCACCTCCAACTCCAAGTTCTAGCAAAATCCAAATGTACATTTCAAAGCTGTTGGAATTTGAAAAATAAAAAAAGGAAAAGAAAAGAAAAGAAAATTCAAACTCACACAAAATGCATTTCACGACATAACCTTGATTACAGTTAGAAGAATTCCAATTTTTATCAATATGGGTTGCTGTATTAGCTCCAACAAGAAAATCCGACACCAACCAAAACCTCCCGTAATGGAAGAACCTGGCAGCAGCAACAGATCTCCACCACCACCTTGTCTCGAAGAAGAAGAAGCTGTAAAAGAAGTGGTACTATCAGAAACTTCATTACCGAAACCACAACAAAACCCAAAAGACAACAGTAATACTACCCAGATGGCCACAATTCAAGAACTCAACATCGAAGCCGAAGAAGAAGAAGGAGAAGGAGACATGTCTCGAGTACTGTCACAGGTATCAGAAATCTACGGCATCGGTGAGAGCTTCTCAACAGCAACAACAGCTACTACTACTACAACAGTGACTTTAACAGAGATCAAAGATGATAATGAAGCTATAAGCAAAGCGACCAGCAGAGATTTGAGCCACAGCTCTCCAGCTAAGGTACCAAGAAAACGTCCTAATGCCGGAGGAGCGAAATCCCCCTCTAAGAGAGCTGACTCATTGCGTGATATGTCGAGGCCGGTTCCGGGGAGGACAGTGCCACGCAATGTGGGGCCTACTGGGGTGAGGAGAGGGAGTTCTTCTTCCAGTCGGCGGTTGAGGTCACCGGCGGCTGGTGGAGTGGGTAATGCGACAACCGGAAGAGCAGGCGGAAAGTTACGGGTGGAGAAGGAAAGTAAGATTAAAAATGAGGTGAACGACGGCGTTTTGGTGGAGAAGAGTGAGTCAAGCGAGTCTCTTAATAACCCTCATGTTTCCTTGGAATGCTTCATATTTCTGTAAAATTTTTCTTTGTTTTTGGAAATCATTTTCTTTGGTTTTAGAAGCGAATTAGTATTACTTAACTTGTTTTTGGTTTTTGGTTTGGGTAGCAAAAGAGTTGCTGCATATTTGTTTGGGTTGTGATTTTTTTGTAAATTGCAATGTAATTAATAATATTGTTTTTTTTTAATTTTACCAATAATTATATTTCTTCGTTAGTAACAAGAATTTGGTTATTTGTTAACAAATTTATGGTTGCAAGTTTTAAATGTTCATGGCCATTTATTAGTTAAAGCATCTCCAAGCAAATCACATAATAAGTAAGTAAATACACAAGTAGTAAATACACAAGTAGTAAATACAACTAAACTTTTCCTATTATTAATAAAAAATAAAAAATAACAAATTATAGGGACAGCAGTATCTTGAGATGGTAACTTAAATGGGGATATGGAAGTGCATGTGAAGTGTTATGGTGCTTGGAAGGGACTAGCCTGGGCCCTAGAGAGCATCATGGTTGGTTTCTCCTTATTTTGTTTTTGGGATGAGAGGGCCGGCAAAGGCATAGGCTTCATTCTCTTTTCGTTGGGAGTTGGTGCTAAATGTCTAACAAAAAGAGAACAGACTCTTATTTACCACACAAAAGAGAACAGACTCTTATTTACCACACAAAAGAGAACCGACTCTTTTCTTGACAATTAAAATTTATCACAAAAAAGAGAACAGACTCTTGTCTTGACAATTAAAATTACTTACTTTTTTCTATGGATCATGGCTTTATTAACATCCTTAATTTGAAGTCCAAATCTTTGGTCAAAATTATAATGCTTGGCCGGGAAAATGTATTATTATCATCTAATCATACTTTTACAAAAACTTTACTTTATTATTGTTTTAGACAGATTTTGGGGTAGAAAGGTAAACCTATCTAGAACAATGAATTTGTATTTTTAAGGGAAACATGGTACCTCACTAATTTATTGTGTGCGGTGTTTATGAAATTCGGGGGAGGTGAGAAGGGAAGTGGGAAGTGGGAAGTGATAACAATGGTGAAAGGTTTGAACCAAGAAAAATGTATTTCGAAATGAGCTTCATGCCTGCAAAACAGTGAAATAGAGATTAGAGGTGAAGCCGGAGTACCTCGGCATTCACACTCCGACGTTCAAATTAGCAATTCAAGCTTTTTTATGGTAAAGAGAGCTTGCCAGCCCTCTGTAAATTGAGGTTTAAGGTTGAAGAAAGCTTATTTTGTGGAGTGTGAGTGTACATGAGTGAATGAATACATGATGGAGAATAAAACTTAGACACCTTTATATATGAAGTACCTCAGCTGCCACGCGGCGTATCTTTTATGGCTATTGGCTATCCCTTTTTAAGCCTTTCATGTCTTTTTACACTTTTATAATTTTTGGGCCATTATGTGCATGCTTGAGAATCAAGAAAGCGTTCGCGGCGTATCTTATCCTTAAGAACGTGGTGCGCTCTGGAGAGTAGTCCAGGGTACCTCTGCAGTGGCTGTCAGGTAAGGCGGCTGAGGACCACTGTCCTTGGGAGAGTGTCCTTCCCTTTTGGTAGAGGTGGCAGGCAGCTGTCACCACTTTTTAGTACGACGTTTTGATATTTAATTCTAATAAAATCGAATATTATCCTTCAAGAGATGGAGACATTTTTCATGGTGGACTTTTTCAGGGGATTCTCCTGAATCGGATCTATCGGATAGAGGTGTTCAAAATCCAATTCGATCCACTCAATCTGTCCGATCCGGTCAATTCGATTCGTATAAATCCGATCCGTGGATTGGTGGATTAAATATGGATTGAAAATTTAAAAATCTGCAGTCGATAGATTGGATATGGATTTACTTATGTAAATCCGCATAAATTCGTAAATTCGCCAATATATATATATATATATAATTAAAAAATTATTATAAATTTAATTAAAAAAATTATAAATGTGACATTATATAGTTACATAAGCACTATAACATATCTTAGCCATTACCTAATAATAATATAAAATGAAAAATAATTAAACAATCAAATATACAAATATAACTTGTAAAAATTGTAAAACAAAATAAAAATAAAGTTACACGCACTAGCAAAAGCAAAGTAATATAACTCCAAGTCACCAACAATTTGCAAAGTCACCCAAAAACAAAGTAACATGACGCCAAGTCACTAACAATTTGCAAAGTCACCTAAAAACAAAGTAACATGACGCCAAGTCACCAACAATTTGCAAACAAAAAACCTTAAGCTTCCCTACTGTCACACACACTAGCAACACTCAATACTAGTTGGATACACTCTCGACATGAATTTGAAGGACATTGGCCGCGCGATTCTGGCAAGAGTAAGCTATCTTCTTTCTCAAGTCCATCGAGCCACTTCACATTCACTGGTTCCAGCTGCACAATTGCACTATCACAACCTTCAAGATCGCCACCCGTACGGCTTCTCTTGGTTCCCATCGTGGATGGCTCCATAATCACCACTTTTCGATAGGCGCAACAACCCTGGTGAAGGATCAGTCTGTGCTTGGTTTCCAAAACTTCTCTATTTCAATTAATTGTTGCTTTATTTGAACAATTAATTTCGGTGTTATATTAACGTATTGTTGTAATTTTATTTGAACAATTAAGCTTGATGTGTTATATTTTGAAACTCTGAACATATTATTGTAGCTTTATTTGAATAATTAGTCTCGATGTGTTATATTTTGAAACTTTAAATGTATTATTTTTGCTTTATTTAAATAATTAATTCATTTAAATTTTATTCAATTTTAAATTTAATTGGTAGTAAAATTATTTTTATATTAGATTTTTTTTATAGGCAGCTGTCACCACTTTTTAGTACGACGTTTTGATATTTAATTCTAATAAAATCGAATATTATCCTTCAAGAGATGGAGACATTTTTCATGGTGGACTTTTTCAGGGGATTCTCCTGAATCGGATCTATCGGATAGAGGTGTTCAAAATCCAATTCGATCCACTCAATCTGTCCGATCCGGTCAATTCGATTCGTATAAATCCGATCCGTGGATTGGTGGATTAAATATGGATTGAAAATTTAAAAATCTGCAGTCGATAGATTGGATATGGATTTACTTATGTAAATCCGCATAAATTCGTAAATTCGCCAATATATATATATATATATAATTAAAAAATTATTATAAATTTAATTAAAAAAATTATAAATGTGACATTATATAGTTACATAAGCACTATAACATATCTTAGCCATTACCTAATAATAATATAAAATGAAAAATAATTAAACAATCAAATATACAAATATAACTTGTAAAAATTGTAAAACAAAATAAAAATAAAGTTACACGCACTAGCAAAAGCAAAGTAATATAACTCCAAGTCACCAACAATTTGCAAAGTCACCCAAAAACAAAGTAACATGACGCCAAGTCACTAACAATTTGCAAAGTCACCTAAAAACAAAGTAACATGACGCCAAGTCACCAACAATTTGCAAACAAAAAACCTTAAGCTTCCCTACTGTCACACACACTAGCAACACTCAATACTAGTTGGATACACTCTCGACATGAATTTGAAGGACATTGGCCGCGCGATTCTGGCAAGAGTAAGCTATCTTCTTTCTCAAGTCCATCGAGCCACTTCACATTCACTGGTTCCAGCTGCACAATTGCACTATCACAACCTTCAAGATCGCCACCCGTACGGCTTCTCTTGGTTCCCATCGTGGATGGCTCCATAATCACCACTTTTCGATAGGCGCAACAACCCTGGTGAAGGATCAGTCTGTGCTTGGTTTCCAAAACTTCTCTATTTCAATTAATTGTTGCTTTATTTGAACAATTAATTTCGGTGTTATATTAACGTATTGTTGTAATTTTATTTGAACAATTAAGCTTGATGTGTTATATTTTGAAACTCTGAACATATTATTGTAGCTTTATTTGAATAATTAGTCTCGATGTGTTATATTTTGAAACTTTAAATGTATTATTTTTGCTTTATTTAAATAATTAATTCATTTAAATTTTATTCAATTTTAAATTTAATTGGTAGTAAAATTATTTTTATATTAGATTTTTTTTATTTCATTAGTTGGAGAGAACTAAAAATTTTTAATTCGAAAACTAATGCGTAAAATGATGGATTGAATATGGATTGAGTCAAATCCGCATTCGATCCGCAGATGTATGGATCAGATTTGGATTGAATTTTATCAATTCGTGGATTGGATTGGATTGAAAAATTATAATCCGTAAAATGATGGATCGGATATGGATCGATTTCCAATCCGTAAAATCCAATCCGCGAACACCCCTACAGTATCAGGTATGTCAAGTTATATGGGGTATCTCTAGCTATGTGGGGTACCTCGAGTTACTCCAGAGTTATGCGAGGTACCTCAAATTCTACGGGGTACCTCGAGTTACTCTCGAGTTATACGGGGTACCTCGAATTTTGCGGGGTACCTCAAATTATACTGGAGTTTTATGGGGTACCTCGAGTTACTCTCGAGTTATGTGGGGTACCTCGAATTATACTGGAGTTATACGAGGTACTTCGAATTATGCTGGAGTTATGCGGGGTACCTCGAATTATGCTGGAGTTATGCGGGGTACCTCGAATTATGCTGGAGTTATGCGGGGTACCTCGAATTATGCTGGAGTTATGCGGGGTACCTCGAATTATGCTGGAGTTATGCAGGGTACCTCAAATTATGCCGGATACCTCAGATTATAATGGAGTTATTCAGTTCATCGACACGTGGTGTTTTGCTACCTTTTATGTTTTCCCCCAAACAACATCCCCCTAGTTTCTTTTGGCAAGAAGTATTGGAGGCAAAAGAAATTTACATAAAAACTAAGAGCGACACGTGGCGATATGAAGTTTTGCCTAGCTTCTTTTTTGACTAAATCTTATATATTTCCAAGCTAGAAATCTTCTTTTTATTTTTTATTTTTTTAAACTAAACTAATGGCAGTTCCTTGGGTGGCCCGGGTACCATTCTTTCTATGAGGTGTACATGGCCTCTGTACATCTTAAAATGTGAACTAGGTCACGCAAAAGCTCAGACATTATTTTCTATCTTACGTAGTAAAAGTGCGGGTATGGATGTGCCAAGTTGAAAGATGGCGCCTCTAGGGGTACACTGAGAACCCAAAAAATGAAGATGGCCGCCTTTCCCTGGAAATGGCTACCAATTTGGACATGTTCGAAAGGACGGAGCTGATTGATAAAAAATTTTCATCTATTTCTGAGGATGAACACCAAATATGGGTAGAGGGTATTGTTAGGGTACCCCACTATTACCTATAGTTTGTTTTTTAGCGATTGCCATGTATAGATCGTTGTGGTGAGGACTTCGATGCCTTCTTTGGCTATTTGAGAAGCGGTTCATCGGTTACCCTAAGATCCACCTTATTTAAGGGTACATTTCCTACATATGCTTCGGGGACAAAAAGAAAATCACAAGGTTCATTTCCTGGCAGCTTAAGGGGTACCCCGGGTATACAAAAAAGAATATGGGCGCCAACCCCGTGAATGGAAGCTCTTTGGAGTGAACAAGACTTTGAGGGAACACTTTGATGAAGTTTCAGAGGAGAAGGCCCATAAAGTGAAAGACACTGATGAGCTTTAAGCTAAACTTGAGGACTTCGTACCTCAACAGAAGAACATAGTTGACAATGCTTTTGAGCGCATCATGACCGAGGAATGGAGTATTGATTTGAGGCTGGTGGTGTCAAGAATGGAGAATTGGGTAGATAAGCTAGCTATCTTAAAGGCAATTGAGAATAGCAGCGATCCCCACACATCTTGGTTTGAAAGCCCATGGAGATCAGCTGGGGTACTGATAACTCTATGAAATGAGAGTTATTACATCAATTCTAGACTTAAATCAAGACCACTTGGAGAGCAAATAAGATGTTTTTATTACATTTTGGTTATATTTTGCATAAACATTCATTTTAGTCAAGTCTTAATAAGTTTTGCTTGAATCAAAGTAATTTGTGCTAAAAAATGTGCATAATTGTAGGTTTTCAGAAAGTCTTAATTCATTAAGGGATACTGAGACATTAGATTAGCAAGAGGAGGAAAGAAGATGGCCGCAAAAGAAGTAAAGCACAATCGGGAACAGTGCAGTGTTGTAGCTGTTGTTAGAGCAACCAATGATGTAGCGATCTGGGAGCAAATGAAGAAGAAAACTTAGAGGCGGGCCAGTTGCAGAATCGCGATTTGCATGTTTCTTAATTTAACTCATGCACGCCCACAAACTTTTATTTACCCTAGTTTGCAGTATAAAATGGGGGCGCATGTTGTGTAAATTTTATTGAACTCGTAAGTGCACGAATCTATTGTAGAATAGATCAATGGTGACGAGTGTCGATCCCACGAGGAGGTGGATTTTAATTGTGTGTAGAATTAATTTTTCTAAATGGGTGGTTGGATTTGTGGAGTAATTTAGATTATCATAAAATTTGAATTAAAATGGCAGAAATGAATTGAAGTGAAATCTATTGAAATGACGCACTTGGGTATCTAGATCCGTATCAACATGCACCATGGGATAAATATTCCTTATTAGTGCCAATTAAATCATGAGGAGGGAATCCACACCTCATGAACCACACTCCAATCAATATGGTGTTAAGGGCTTATCGTGCCAAATAATAATAACCTTGTACTAGGGAGTCGGTGAAACCAGGGCGGTATCTAGACAAGATTATTATTATTTGTCGACGAAAAGTTAAAACATTCACAATAATTAGAGGGGAAGAGAAAGTAAATTTACCAAATAAAGCCCATGACATATGTTGAGATTTCACCTTCAACCCAAACTTGAAAGAAAATTAGCTACTAATAGTTGAACTAGGGGCAAAATGAGAATTTATTAAAATACATAGAAAATACAAGATAGAGAATAAATTACAAAAAATGGAGCCCAAAAATGGATTTAGGGATATCAAATTAGGGGGGAAAGGTCCCTTTTTTTATAGATATATTGAGTAAATCATGGCCGTCGGATTAAAAACAGTTTGGACGCTCAGGATTGTGCCACGTCATCAATCAACAGTATGCGGTTTGACCACGTATTTTGGACAGTGACACGGTTTGACCACGTGGTTTGAACTGTCAACCAATTTGAACAGTGACGCGGTTTGGTTGAAAATAATCCTGTGTATATGCATGTACCGTACGCACAATTTTTGGTCCACTAACATGCTACCACGTCACTGATCAACAGTGCACAAGAATTCTCTCTAATGGAATAATGACACCTCATCAGTCAATGCCACATCATCGGTCAATGCCACGTCATTGATCCGTTTATGTGAATAGTATCGTGAACAGTAACGTAGACAATACCGTACATGTGAATAGTACCGTACATGTGAACAGTGACATTTTTCCTTTTATGCTCCTTTTAAGGTTTTCGACTATCCTGAGTTCAAAAGTGATGTCCGTTTACCATCTGATTTCTCGTTCATTGTGAAATGACCATGATACCCCTAAAATAGATAAAATACTTAATTAAAATAAAACACACATATTTAAATCACAAGAAGGTTAAATACATAAAAGTAAAGGTGTTAGTAAAACTTGAAGTGTAAAATGACAATTTTCGCCTTTATAAATATACATTTTAACACTCAACACACCCCCCAACTAGCTTATTGCTAGTCTCTAGCAAATAAAGCGAAAACAAAATTTAAATCCAAAATGATTTTTTTTAACAATCATGTTTATTCAATCAGACTAATGATAGTAATTAAATAAAAGTATAAGCATTATCTCCAGTCTAAAAAAATATTACACCCACATCAACCATCCACATAAATCAGCCTAGTAGACTTTGTCACAGCTACTTTCAAGAATGACATGTTAAACCCCAAAATCTCACTGGAAATAGTGACACTCTCATAAAGAAATTAAATCCAATAAAAATAGTCACTCCAATGAATGGTAATTGAGAGAAAATAATAAAGAAATGATATCACATGCTCTCACCAAGATGAAAGAAATATGCCTCCAGCTTAAAAATAATACGATCTCAAGTCAAATAAAAATACTAGTCAACCCAATTTATTTATTTATTTGTTTATTTTTTTATGCATCACTACATCTTTTTAGCCCATATAACTAGCTTCTACTTCAGACTATAGTTCTCTAAAATCAATGACTTTTATTAGGACGTAACATAGGCTAGGGATATGACTAATAAAGGAGGGGAAATAAGGAAAACAAAGTGTATGTTTGAGAAAAACAATTTTTTTGAAAGTTGCAAGGTGGATTTCACCTATTATTGTTATTTATTTTTTTTAACAACAATTTTTTTTTTTGCTTTTGTTTGGCACAACTTCACTGAACAAAATAATTATTTACATTTTTCTCAAACATAAATAGGTGATGGAACTTATAAGATATTGGGTAATACTCCAAATCGGATTGGGTCAAGATGATAAGTTTGACAAAAAAAAGATTTTTTTTTAAAGGCTCAAAAGGTTTAACTATGGATATTTCACAAAAAGGATGGCTAGAAAGGCTCAAACGGATCAAAGATGACATTTCCATAGTCTTTTAGGGCTCTAAATAATCTTCCATATCTATAGTTAGATGGGCCTCCAGATGTAGTAACACACATTTTTTTTTTAATTTTACAATTTTTTAAGGTTAACTCAAAAAAAATCTAGAGATCGTGTATAAAATAATAAACTGTTAACCTGTATGAAGAATGAGCAAAATAGTTACTCTCCAAGAAAAATAATAGGCTCAAAAACTCACTTGGTACTTATTATAACATGTTCATTCCTTCAAGCAATTCATATTTGTCTCCGACATTAACATGTAGAGTAGTAAACATGGCGTAACATCACTTAAGACAAAAGATAATACAAATACTAAAATTTGAAATTCATCATGTCATCCAATGTTAAAATAAATCACACAATTCTTTTTTAAATGACAGTCTACCCCCAACCTATTCTAAACAGGAAAAGAAAATATGCATGCAGAAAGGTGAAAAATAATGCAGAAAAGCTTAATTAGAAAAGTTTCACTTAAAATGATAGAAAAAGAAAATAATTTTTTTTAATTAAGAAGATGCGTTTCTAGGGGCATTACACTCCATATTCAGCCATCTTCGACTCAAAAATTTGAAAGTGTATATTTATAAAGGAGAAATAAAAAAAAGTATTTTTTTTTCAAACTAAGAAGATGCGTTTCTAGAATCATTACACTCCATATTCAGCCATCTTCAACACAAAAGTTACCTACGGTTAGTCTCTACAGCAAAAAATTAGTAAAAACTTAATCAAGATTCCACAATTGTCGACTATTCCCTCCCCCCAACCAGAACGAAACATTATCCTCAATGTTTGAAAGGAAAGAAGTAGAGTTTAGAAGACATCACCTGAGTGGTGCAATACAGAAGAAAAATATTTACAAGCGGAGAGTTAAATCTAATTTGTACTTCTTACTGCGGCTACTGTTACCATAATTATTTGGATGCTCCAACACAAAGGTCCAGGGGTCTGGTTCCGGTTTATAAGCTTGTAACAAATCAAGTAGCTCATTAGTAGTGTGAGCACAAATAAAAAGCTTTTTTGCCGTGGAAGGAATGAAACAGTTTTTTATTGCATAGTTAAGATATGTGATAAAACCATCATAAAAGTTATTGACATTTAACAAACCAATGGGGTTTCTGGTGAATGTGCAGATGGGCCCAAGATGCTAATGTGATAAGTGCCTCTAGAGTTGCAAGATCTCTTGGTAGGAAAATAAAAGCATCAGCATGATTAAGCATTTAAGTTATTATTTCTTGCATACCTGAGACGACTAACTCTTCTCCAGTCGGTGAGTCAGACAAACCGCCCAAAGGTTTTAGGGCTCTTGGATGATGCCTAACACTTGGCTTCCTCTGACAAAAGTAGCTTCTGAGACCAATTTTGATAACCCTCGGTTACCTCCTCCATACACTAAGTGTAATTTTCTCTATGCTATGTTTCGACCAAGATCTATGGTTGCCTCAACGAACTCTTTATGTTTGCATAGTTAAATTTAGAAAGCACACATGTTCTTGAATTGTGTATTAGGAGTAGCTGCCATTGGGATACTTCTCAAAAATAATTTGTGAGTGCTTGACAAAAAATCATATTTAATAATCTTGGTGACAGTGGGTCACAGCTGTGTATGAGGTAACATGTCAGTGTCAATTAACGTGTAAAGCACATGGCTCGCGAGGCAAAAAAGAAACAATAAAAAGAAAAAGAAACAATGATAAAATAAAATTATTAAAGACAATAATGCAAATGATAAAATAACAGTGAGATAAAATAACATTGAAGTAAAAAGATATTTACAGGTAGTTGCGATTGTGGCTCACATCTTCCTTTGGTTTTACTCCCAGAAACGGCTTGAACGCCCTCTATGGGTCGAGGATAGGCTTCCCATCCAGTTTTCTTATAAACTGGCAAACAAAGTCATTTATAGTCAGATTCCCGAGACTATATCGTGCATGCTCTTTATGGAATAATGACCATAACTGGAGAATCGCTCCTTACACATATCCACTGGGATGCGTTTCAAAAGACAAAAGGATATCATCCAATGACTCTTTATTCAAGCCATCCTTAATGAATTGAATCTTATCTTCCTTGTTATCAGACATCATTCCTAAAGAACATGAGTTTTTATTGCATCTCATTCTGGCACATTTATAACAAGCAACAAAAATAATTCGAGCTCTTCATTTTCTTGCATAATTTCCTTTACCACAACCAGGCATGTATGTAGTAAATTTTGGAGGTAACTCACCTGCCAATCATACTTTAGCCTCGATTAACCAACGGATATCAGCAGGTATGTTATTCCTTATGAGTAATCGCATGCGTTCGGACCGAGCTTTATAGATTGTAAGGAGGGCATTATGAGGAAGTGAAGGGAATCAATTGTGAAGCTTTGCTAGAATTCATTTCTATCCATACCTTCGCCTCAGAATATAAGTTATTATGGGAAACTGAAGTAGCCGACTTGATTGTCACGGAGTACCGTTATCCGCCACTTCACCGGGGTAAAAAACTAAAGCACACAAACAAAGAAAAACAAACTAAAACACATAAAGAAAATTGCAATCGTCCTCTTATTGAATTTACCTCAAGCTCCAACTGGATGTTGTAGACACTTCTCTCAATGTCTCTGAGTTGGCTTTCTAAATCCTCAACATAGTATACTAACTCTGGTGGTTACAGAGCCCAAATACGATGTGTTTTACAACATCGAATCTGCATTTTGAGATGAGATTTTACACGTTGAAGTGGTTTAAGAATATCCAAGAGGAACTGTTTAGCGATGGCACTCATGACTAACAATGATAAGAGAAAACTTAATGGTTAAACAAACACACTTATTCAAAAATGATTTCAATTAGCAAAAGAATAATAAAAAGAAAGAAAGAAAAAAATCAAATCACCGAAAAGAAAGAAAGAAAAACTCAATTCAAATATGGTGGGTCACTCAAATTTATTTCGGTGTCCTCTCTATGTGGTTGGTACTCTAGATATGGCTTTAATATTTGACCATTAACTTTAAACGTAACACCATTCTTTGGGTCCTTAATTTCAATTGCCCCATGTAGAAAAACAGTATAAACAATAAAAGGGTCAGACCATCGAGAGCGTAACTTACCTGGGAATAGGTGCAAGCGAGAATTGAATAAAAGTACTTTCTGACCTGGAGTGAAAGAGTTTCTTATAATTTTTTTTATCCTGAAAGACTTTCATTCATTGCTTGTAAATTTTGGCATTTTCGTATGCATCATTGCAAATTTCTTTAAGTTCTGCCGGTTGTAATCTTCTTTTTGAGCTAGTTTGCTGCATGACAAAGTTGAATTTCTTGATGGCCCAATATGCATGATGCTCGAGTTCCACAGGTAGGTGGCAAGCTTTTTCATACACTAGCCTGTAGGGTGATATCCTAATTGGGGTCTTGAAAGCCGTTCTATATGCCCATAATGCATCATCAAGTCCTAATGACCAATCTTTAATGTCTGGCCTCACCTTCTTTTCTTATATGTTCTTTATTTCTCGATTGGAGATCTCAACTTGACCACTAGTTGGCGGATGATATGGGGTCGCCACTTTGTGAGTGATTGAATACTTTGTCAAAAGAGCTTTGAATGCTTTGTTACAAAAGTGGGCACCACCATCACTGATTATCGCTCGAGATAATCCAAAGCGTGAAACAATGTTGCTTTCAAAAATCTTATCACCACTTTGTGATCATTGGTTCTACATGGAATTGCGTCTACCCGTTTCGATACGTAGTTAACAGCAACTAATATGTATTGATGGCCAAAAGAAGGGGGAAAGGGTCCCGTGAAGTCGATACCCTATACATAAAAAATCTCAACCACTAAAATTAGATTTAGTGGCATCATATTGTTTCGTGTAATACTCCCCATTCGTTGACACCTATCACATGAAGAATAAAAGGTGTAAGCATCTCGAAATATAGTTGGCCAATAGAAACCACATTGTAAAACTTTAGTTGCGGTTTTCTTAGCATTGAAACGGCCTCCACAAGCTTGTTCATGGCAGAATGAAACGATATTTTGAAATTTACTTTCTGGGACACATTGTCTGACAATTTAATCTGCACAAGACTTGAACAGATAAGGGTCATCCCAAAAGAAATTTTTTATTTCCACAAAAAAATTGGCCTTGTCTTGCTTGGTCCAATGCTTTAGAAGTTGACTTGTAACAAGATAATTAACTATATCAGCATACCACGGTAATACTTCCACACTCATTAATTGTTCATCTGAAAATGACCCATTCAATGTTAGTGGCTCTGTAATTGTGTCAAAATTGAGACGAGAGAGATGGTCTGCCACAATATTTTCTGTGCCTTTCTTATCTTTGAATTCCAAATCAAATTCTTGCAAAAGTAACACCCAACGAATTAGTCTAGCTTTTGCATATTTCTTTATGAGAAGATATTTCAGAGCAATATGATCTGTGAATACAATTATTTTACAATCAATGAGATAAGATTGAAATTTTTTCAATGCAAACACTACTGCTAGCATTTCTTTTTCCATAATTGAATAATCCAACTGTGCATCATTCAATGTCATACTAGCATAATAAATAACATGAGGAATTCGATCAACTTTTTGTCCTAATACTGTTCCTACTACATAATCAGATGCATCACACATAGGCTCGAATGGTAAGCTCCAGTTTGAGGGCTGAATGATGGGTAATGATGTCAACAACTGTTTTAATTTTTCATATGCCACAAGACATGAATCATCAAAGATAAAAGGTACATCCTTTGTAAGTAGATTGCATAAGGGTCTAGAAACTTTGCTAAAATCTTTAATGAAATGTCTATAAAAACCAGCATGCCCAAGGAAAGATCTTACTTCTCTAACTGTTTTAGGTGGAGGAAGATTGGAAATAAGATCCACCTTTGCTTTGTCACCTCAATACCTTTACTCGAAATGATTTGACCGAGAACAATACCTTGTTTTACCAAAAAATGACACTTCTCCCAATTTAAGACTAAGTTCTTCTCGATACATCTCTACAGAACTAGTGTCAGATGATGTAAACATTGATCAAACGAGTCACCAAAAATAGAAAAGTCATCCATAAAGACTTCAAGGAATCATTCAACCATATCAGAAAAAATGCTTAACATGCATTGTTGAAATGTAGTAGGTGCATTACATAATCCAAATGACATCCTTTTATATGCAAAAGTGCCAAAAGAGCAAGTGAAAATAGTTTTCTCTTAATCTTTTGGTGCTATGGGAATCTAATTATATCATGAGTAGCCATCTAGAAAGCAATAAAATTTATGTCCTGCTAATCTATCAAGCATTTGATTGATAAATGGTAAAGGAAAATAATCTTTACTTGTGATAGAATTTAACTTTCTATAATCAATGCATACACGTCATCCTGTAGTCACTCTAGTGGGTATCAATTCATTATCGGCATTCATAACTACTGTGACTCCTGACTTTTTGGGGACAACTTGTACAAGATTGACCCATGAACTATCAGAAATGGGATAAATGATACATGCATCTAATAGCTTAAGGACTTCAGTTTTAACAACTTCTTTCATGTTAGGATTTAATCGATGTTGCATTTTCCTAGTAGGTTTAGCATTTTCATCAAGGTGAATGTAATGCATACAGTCTACTGGATTTATACCTTTTATGTCTGTTATGGTCCATCGTAATGCTAATTTGTGCTCTTTTAAAACATCCAATAACTTACCTTTTTGTTCGTCATTGAGGGATGATGAGATGATTACCGGCATAATACTTTCTTCTCCCAAAAATAAATATTCCAATGTGTTGGGTAATGGTTTGAGCTCGAGTTTCGGTGGTGATTCCAATGATTGGTCCGATGATGGGATGAGTTTCTTCTCTGATGGTGCTAGTTGTTCAACTCTTGACTTCCATTTATTAGTGTCCATGGATGGTGCTGAGTCAAGCAAGGCGTTGACCTCATCAACTGATCTATCAATATCAAAATCAAAACTAAAGTGAGGTAAACATGTTTGTAAAGGGTCATCACTAAGGTTTGAAAGAAAAGTGTCATCAATTAATGCTTCAATTAAATCCACATCAACAATTCCATCATCTGCATTATTGTTTGGCAATGTTAAAGATATTCAGCTCCATAGTCATGTTGCCGAAGGACAACTGTATATTTCCAGTCCTGCATTGAATGTGAGCATCCGCAGTTGCCTAGAAAGGTCAGCCTAAAATAATGGGGATGTGCTTCCTTAAATCCTGGATTGGTTGAGTGTCAATTATAATGAAATCAACGGGAAAATAAAACTTGTCTACCTGGATAAGCACGTCCTCCACAATACCACGAGGTATTTTTGTGGACCGATCTGCAAGTTGTAACACCACTGGAGTTGGGTGTAATTCTCCCTGTCCAAGTTTCACAAATACTGAATAAGGCAACAGATTTACACTAGCTCATAAATCCAACAAAGCATTCTCAATTGTGTGGTTCCCTATACTACATGAGATAATGGGGGAACTTGGGTGAGATAGTGGGGGAACCTGGGTCTTTGTATTTTAGAGGAATTTTGTGTTGGAGTATAGAACTAACGTTTTCTGTTAAAAAGGCATTCTTTTGAACATGAATATTTCTCTTTTTAGTAAAAAGGTCTTTAAGAAACTTGGCATAAGATGGAACTTGCTTTATAGTATCAAGTCAAGGGATGTTAACACTTACTTGTTTAAAGATTTCAAGAATCTCACCTGTGGATTTTCTATTCTTTCCTTTAGCTAACCTCTGAGGAAATGGAGCTTTGGAAACATATTCTCGTGGGTTGATTTCTTCTTTCTCTTCGGATGGTGAGTTCTTAACATTCACAGGTACAATTTGATTTTCTTTTGTCACCAGCATCTCCACTTTGTTGTCGATTTTTTTTCCTTTTTGTAAGGTAAGGACGGATTTGACCTCTCCGTGCTGCTGTGGTGAACTGGTACTTACTTCATGTACTCCTTTAGGATTAGACACTGGTTGACTTGGAAACTTGCTTTTCTCAACAGTCATTTCCAATGTCTGAATTGAAAAAGCAAGTTGTCCCACCATCTTCTCGAGGCTTGAAACTTATTGGGCTTGTGAGTTGAAGCATGCTCTCATCTCATTTCGTATTTCATCAATAGTGTGAGTCTGTTGTTCAATCATGAATGGGTAACATTCTTGAAATTCTGGAATGCATCTTCCCATGGTCTGGGTTGAGAGTAGTTGTGGTTCTGATTGTATGGTCTAAATGGTGGCTGAGAGACTTGAGGAATTTGAGGAATTAGTTGCATTGGTGGAGCTGGAGTTGTTGGTCCATTCTGTTGGAATCCTTGAGATCATGAAAAATTAGGGTGGTCTCTCCATCTAGGATTATATGTGTTGAAGTATGAGTTGTAATTTGATGGTTTTCTCATTACTCCTATGATATTGGCTTGATATGAGTATGAGTTATGGTCATGTGGTTCTGATGATTTAGTAGTCGATAACGGTGCTATTTGTCGAGAGAGACCTTCAACCATCTCCTTGACTTCTTTGATTCCTGAAGTTGACTCGCGAATGTGAACCTCATTCCCTCCTTTAATTCTTTTAGTATTCCTGAATGATCAACTCCGTTGTTGGGAATTATTCGCTTGTTGCTGGAAGAATTCCCAAATCTCTGATGCACTTTTTGAAATTAGCTCTCCTCCACTTGTTGCCATTAGCCATTCTTGCACATTCAGCAATAATCCCTCCAAAAATTATTAGCATTGGTGCCATTTCTCGTACCCATGATGTGGACACTACAAGAGTAGCCCATTGAATCGCTCCCATGTTTCGAAAAACTGCTCGTCTTCTCTCTGGGTAAACTCTGAAATTTCCCTACAAATAGCATTGGTTTTATGCACTGGGAAATATTTATTTAAAAATTTAGTTATCATTTGTTCCCATGATGTAATGCTATTAGCAGGTAAAGTATTTAACCATGAACGAGCTCTATCCTTTAAAGAAAATGAGAATTATCTAAGTTTAACATCATCGTTTGAAAAATTCTCATATTTAAAAGTTTGACAAACAACATGAAAATCATTTAGATGATTATATGGGTCTTCATTTTCTAGGCCATAGAGTGTTGGGAGACAATTTAGTACATTAGGTTTTAGTTCAAAACTCCTAGCAGCTACATTTGGGTATGCTATGCAAGATGTGCTCAAATTAGCTAAAGGACTGAAGTAGTCCTTAAATGGCCTCTCCTATTGTAGTGCTTGTTGTTGCAAATCCATTTTATTTTTAACGTGTTAGTGTGTGCGCAGTGTTTTTTTTTTCTAATTCAAGGTCTATAGGCTCAAGATTAGGTAATAATGACCTTCGACCATGCATGCAAAAAATACAAAAATTAATGGGAACAAAATAAATAAAAATAAAGAAGAAGGAGAAACTACGATAATAACCTTATTACGCTGTTAAAACATTTCTATAAAAACACACAAAAAAATACGTGAAATAAATTAACTAAAAATAAATTAATAAGATAAAAAAATTTATAAAGAAAAATAACTTGAAAATTAAATTACAGAATTTTAAAGAAGAGAAAAAGAAAAGAAATTCTTACCTCTAAATGTAGATCCACTTTTTTTTTTCTTTTTTTTAAATTACAAGAAAACAATTAAAAGAAATTATTCACAAAAATTAATTCTACGAATTAAAATAACTTAACTCCCCGGCAACGGTGCCATAAACTTGTGTAAATTTTATTGAACTCGCAAGTGCACGAATCTATTGTAGAATAGATCAATGATGATGAGTTTCGATCCCCCAAGGAGGTAGATTTTAATTGTGTGTAGAATTAATTTTTCTAAATGGGTGGTTGGATTTGTGGCGAAAGTAATTTAGATTATCTTAAAATTTGAATTAAAATGGCAGAAATGAAATGAAGTGAAATCTATTGAAATGACGCACTTGGTTATCTAGATCCGTATCAACATATACCATGGGCTAAATATTCCTTATTAGTACCAATTAAATCATGAAGGGGGAATCCACACCTCATGAACCACACTCCAATCAATATGGTGCTAAGGACTTATCGTGCCAAATAATAATAACCTTGTACTAGGGAGCCGGTGAAATCAGGGCGGTATCTAGATAAGATTATTATTATTTGTCGATGAAAAGTCAAAACATCCACAATAATTAGAGGGGAATAGAAAGTAAATTTACTAAATAAATCCCATGACATATGTTGAGACTTCACCTTCAACCCAAACTTGAAAGAAAATTAGCTACTAATAATTGAACTAGGGGCAAAATGAAAATTTATTAAAATACGTAGAAAATATAAGATGGGGAAGGAATTACAAAAAATGGAGCCCACAAATGAATTCAGAGATATCAAATTAGGGGGGAGAGGTCCCCTTTTTATAGGTACATTGAGTAAATCATGACCATAAGATGAAAAACAGTTTGGACGCTCAGAATTGCGTTACGTCATCAGTCAACAGTACACGGTTTGACCACACATTTTGAACAGTGACATGGTTAGACCACACGGTTTGAACAGTCAACCGGTTTGAACAGTGATGCGGTTTGGTTGAAAATAATCTTGTGTATATGCATGTACCGTACGCACAATTTTTGGTCCACTAACATGCTGCCACGTCACCGATCAACAGTGCATAAGAATTCTCTCTAATGGAATCGTGACACCTCATCAGTCAATGCCACATCATCGGTTAATGCCATGTCATCGATCCGTCTATGTGAACAGTATCGTGAATAGTAACGTAGACAATACCATACATGTAAACAATGACATTTTTCCTTTTATGCTCGTCCTAAGGTTTTCGACTGTCCTGAGTTCAAAAGTAATGTCCGTTTTACCGTCTGATTTCTCGTTCATTATGAAATGACTATGATCCCCCTAAAATACATAAAATACGTAATAAAAATAAAGCACACATAATTAAATCACAAGAAGTTTAAATACATAAAAGTAAGGGTGTTAGTAAAACTTGAAGTGTAAAATGATGATTTTCTCCTTTATAAATATACATTTTCTAACACTCAATAGCGCGCATCACATAGAAAGGCGGCAAGGGAATTATTGTGAAATCATTAGAGAAGAAAGGAGAAGAAGATCAGAATTAAAGAGTGCAGTTTTGGCAGCGTTGAGGAATCGTGCAGAGTTATTTGGATTTGCTTTTTACCGTTCTCAACTTATACTTCTCTTCTTTATTTGATTGTTCTGATGTATCCCGTGAACAATATATTTATGTTTGTTTTTCTCATCCAGAATATGAACTAGATTTGCTTGTAGTTGAATGACAAACAATCCAATGAGTTCTTGACTGTTCTTATGTATTGTTATGTCTTGCTGTAGTATTTTACTCTAGTAGTTATTATTAATATAACTGTTATTTCGGTTGACCACCCATTTAATAGTTCAAGTTAAGATAGAGCCGCAAAAAGGCTCGTCTTAGTGGATATTATTAGAGTATTACTCGATCTTAATTTAAGTTTATTGGATTAAGTTATCTTGAATCCCATAAGGGCTATACTTGAAGTTAAGATTTGTGACACACTAGAAATAAGTGCTCACCTAGTAAGGTAGAGAGATTAAAGGGTCATAAAGCCATATCATAAGTAGATTAGCAACTGGTCATTGTTAATAGATTTAAGGGTATGAGAGTTCCAATATGCGACAACTGAGGATGCAGATTAATTTTTACCAGTGCTGCAGTACTTGCTGTAACAAATGGTGTTAACTTGATAAAAAACAGTCAGCCCATAAGGAGAGTTTGATCATTCAATTACCATAGTCTCAATTGAATCTTTGACATATTTAATTTAGTTTATTGCATTACGGTATTGTTTTACTTTATTCTCTCACAATTATCAATTACGATAGAACACACTTTATGTTTGTTAACTTCAAACTTAAGTAGTTTGCACTATTGTGATTGCTATAGTATTTCAAGTAACATCAATCCCTGTGGAGACGATCTTGAATATTCATCACTTTATTACTTATTGTGTATACTTGCACATTGACATCCGTAGCATTTGATTATAAAATTAACCAACAGGTACCTTAGATGAAGTCACCATAAGGTACCCCTGATACCGACGCTTGTGTTTCTGTTATTTCTACCACTTTTGTTGATCCCTCTATCCTAAGGGATGAAACTAAAGATAACCCTCCTGTTGTGTAACCTTGTTCGGCATTACTGCCAAGGCGCATGGGGTGCCTCGGGTACCCTTAAGCTTGGATATTCATTAAGCTATCTGTTACTTCAAGGCGGAACAACCTAATTTCATCAAACATATGGCAATTCTTAACACCTTGGTGTATGCGAGGAACGACCTTCTGTCGTAGGGTACCCCAAGTACTATGGGTACCCTTAATCTTATCTCATCAGTGTATGACGATTTACTTAGACATGCTTGTCTTAATCTTTAGGAGATTATGACGATTCTTAACACCTTTCCCGATCTTTCTTAGGGTCTTCTTGGTGTATTCGATGAATAACTTTCTGTCACAGGATACCCTGAGTACCTTGGGTACCCTTTTACGAGATGGTCGAAAACTTCATGATCCACCATTCGCTTTGAATCAAATAAGCAAAGTAAAAAGTGATAAATCTAGCTGCTCGCCTACCCTTATGCGATATAGTTGAAAACCTCATGATTCGCCATTCACTTGAAGTCAAATAAGCAAAGTAAATAGTGATAAAGGCAGTTGCTTGCCTACCTTTATGCAAGATGAATGAAAACCTCATGATCCACCATTCGCTGGAATCAAATAGACAACATAGATAAAGATGAAGGTGGCTATTCGCCTACCTTTATGCGAGATGGTCGAAAACCTCATGATCCACCATTCGCCTTATGCGCAATGGTCGAAAACCTCATGATCCACCATTCGCCTTATGCGCGATGGTGAAAAACCTCATGATCCACCATTTGTGTACAATCAAATAAACAACATAGATGGAGATAAAGGCGGCTGCTCGCCTACCCTCGAGTAGATTGTCATGATCGGGACAGGTCAGGTATTTCGGGTACCCTGGAATAAGGTGATCTCTAGATACCATCTTGTGTCATAATAAACAATACACAATGACGTATATAGAGTTAGATTAATGGTGAACATATTCTTATAGCATTTCAAGCTATTCATCCATATCAAAAAACTGAGAAGCAAATAAAAGAGCACACATTATCAAACTTTTTAAAGAAAATGCATTCATAGAGAGTGGCGATATGGATCATTATATGATAATATTTTGTTATCCTAAAGAGAATATGGGGGATCCCGGGATCACTTGTTATTGTCATTAAAGGCTTAGGAAACTGACCAGTTTGGGGTACTCTGGGTACCCCACATGGTCAAGCATATATTTCAAACACACAAGTATTAAAGAAAACAAACAAAATAAGTAGGAGGAGGTAGAGTGCTATCACTTTACTAGTAGTACGACTTTTCTTTATTGTTACTCGAAAAAGTTAGTCTATTTTGACGGTCTTTGTTGGATCGGTAACTCAAATCGAGACTGAAACTAGGTCTTCAACTGAGGTACCCAGTTTTTCATCTTTCGTCATTCAGGGGTCCAAAGGTGCCTCAAATTCACATCTCTGCTCGGTCTGGTCCTCGCGGGGTACCCTCGCTTCATTTGAAACAATTGTTTGTGTTCCCATTGGCGAAGTTCCCTGCAGTTTTTAAAGGTCGGCTACCTGAGATGCCTTTTTTACTATTACTCTCCACTGTCTAGCAAGTATTTGCTTTGTCAAATAAGGTGTCGGCTTGCTACCCCCCAGGTACCCCTTCATTGGCGGATCAGAACCTATTTGGTACGTGACTTTGGAGGCTACAGAGTAATAACCGCGGGCTGACTGTTAATCCCCTTTAGTGGTCATAACTTTATGGGCGGCCAGAACTTTCATGGAAAGGTAGTGAATGGATACCACTGCTTTATTTGCTACTAAAAATGGCATACCCAATATAATATTGTAGGCACCCGAGTGATCCACAATGAGAAAATCAATTATATAAACAACACGGTGAGGTACCTTACCAAGTGTAACAGGTAGTGTAATGATGCCTTTTGAGATAATAATATCTCCAACGAACCCAATAAGAGGCGTAACATATAAGGTGATCTTTGGCGACTTAATCAATAGTTGATCCAAGGCGCTTTTGAAAATGATATCGACGAAGCTGCCGGTATCTACAAGAGTGCTTGCTACTTTACCAATAGCAACCTTCAATATAATTACTACGGCATCGTCATGGGGGTAAAAGATACCTTCTGTATCTTTTTTCTGTGAAAAGGATCAGCGGGGGATGGTGGGGTACCTGAGGCGTTCCCCATGGGATAAAGTTGACTTCTCCGCCAATATTGATTGTTAATGACAACGATCGACTATAACTTTTGATGACCCTCCTGGATTGGCCAGTTAAAGTCGGTCCGCTCGTGATCATCTGAACATACACGCATTTCTTGGGTCCCTGGGGCACCTTTTGTTCAGGGTTACTATTAGTTACCCGCTTGCCCTTATCTTGCTCCATGAATTTCTAAGCCTCTCTCATGCTAGTAATAAATTCTTTGAGGTACCCGCTAAGAATCAAACACTTGGCTGTGCTATGACCGAAGTCCTAGTGAAACTCACAATACTTTAGGCTACACTTCATGTTGGGGTAATTCTTCATTGGCTTGGGCAGACAGAGGAGGCCACTATCTCAGATCTGGTTAAAGATCTGCTTCGGGGAATAACTCAGCGGATGATATGATTCGTATCGAGGTCTTAGTGGTAGCTCTCGCTACTCTGGTGGAGGCGATCATAGAGGTTGGCGTACCCGTGAGATACCTGAAGCGTTGTACTCCCGTCCACGCGGGGCAATCCATGGAGGGCTTCGTGCTCGGGGTATCCTCAGTATTGGGGCTTTCGTTCTCTTCAGCTTTTCCTTGTTTTTTGTGGCCTCGACCTTATCTTCTTGGCACTTTAGATAGCATTTCTCGTCCATCTCTATCTACTGCAACCCCCGGGAACGGGCTTCCCCATATGACAGTGGGCTTTTCTTTTAAAAAGAATGCCACAACTTGCCCAATCGCAAGTTTTTCTTAAAAATTGGTCAGCGTGGGTTTGTTTCGAAATGCTCTAGTTCGTAACACGTCTTGGTGGAAGCGGCTCATATACTCCGCCAAAGGTTTGGCTTCCCCTTGCTTAATAAAAACAAGTTTGGAGGCTGTCCTACCTTGAGTGGAAGCATAAGAAAACACTTTATTGAATTAAGATAATAGCTGGTGTAAGGAAGATATGCTACCCACCTTCAACCACTAAAACCACGACTTCGCAGGACCCGTGAGTGTATATGTAAACATTCTACACATAGCATTCTCATCAATATCCTTGATAAGTATTTGGTCACGGTATAACTTAGCATACTCCGAGGGATTACTGGTACCCGAGTACTGGGGTATATGAGGCATGGTAAACGCTTCGGGAAGAGTTGCCGTCTGAATCTCCATAGTGAATGATGAGTGGTAGGTCATAGGTGTAGGAGCACTTGTAGTGTGTTGCTTTTCGGAAAGGAGCTTCACCTGGGCTTCAAGGTTTTCCATTTTTTCCATGAGTTCGAGGGGTAACTTAGGGGCACCTAATGATGTCACCGCCATTTGAGAAGCCCTTTTGGCGTTTAACTTGTCACGGAGATCCTCGTGGGCACGTTTTTTAAGTCTTATACACTGGCTGCTGCGGGAATTGCAAGAGGGGGTGTAACGCTCGTCTCGGAAGCCCATAATTTGAAACTTAGAATGGGTACCCGATGGCCCATGTTTTGGCTTGCTGGCCTCGGGTACCTCTGTTCTTACCATAACTTACTGGACTGTTTGAGGTGGTGAAGAATCTAGCGTTACTGGTGGAAGTGAACTTTCAGGTACCCGAGATCCAACCACCCTAAGAATTGAATGGCCAAGATCCTCGAAACGCTTGTGAGAGATGGGTTTCTCATATTGGTGAATACTAGTTGATTGTTTGATAGACTTGCCCTTGTTGAGACGGGCTACTCTCTTTGTGGGATCACTACCTTCATCACTGCTGTCATCTCCCATCCTTGTAGGATCCGTCATTAAACCTTCGAAAGGTACGTCGGGTGCCATGTATTGGAGCACATACAACAACTAGTTTGATAACTGTGGTGGAGGCTTTTTGTGTGTCTCCCCACAGACGACGCCAATTGTTTTAGACATATTTTGGAGGTAGAAAGGTAAACCAATCTAGAGCAATGAATTTATATTTTTAGGGGAAACATGGTATCTCACTGGTTTTTTGTGTGTGGTGTTTCTGAAATTCGAGGGAGGTGAGAAGGGAAGTGGGAAGTGGTACCAATGGTGAAAGGTTTGAACCAAGAAAAATGTCCTTCGAAATGAGCGTCACGCCTGCAAAACAATGAAATAGAGGTTAGAGGTAAAGTAGGGGTACCCCGGCGTTCACACTCCGACGCTCAAGTTAGCAATTCAAGCTTCTGTAAATTGAGGTTTAAGGTTGAAGAAAACTTATTTTGTAGAGTGTGAATGTTCATAAGTGAATGAATACATGATGGAGAATAAAATTTGGACACCTTTATACATGGAGTACCTCAGCTGCAACGTGGCGTATCTTTTATAGCTATTGGCTATCCCTTTTTAGAAATTTCACGTCTTTTTATCCTTTTATGATTTTTGGGCCATTATGTGCATGTTTGAGAATGAAGAAGACGTTCGCGGCGTATCTTATCCTTTAGGAATGTGGTGCACGTTGGAGAGTGGTTCAGGGTACATCTGCAGTGGCTGTCGGGTAGGGCGGCTGAGGACCACTGTCCTTGGGACAATGTCCTTCCCTTTTGGCAGAGATGACGGGCGGCTGTCACCACTTTTTATGATGTTTTGATATTTAATTCTAACAAAATTGAATATTATCCTTCAAAAGATAAAGACATTTTCATGGCGGACTTTTTTCGGGGGATTCTCTTGAATCGGATCTATTGGGTACGTCAAGTTATACGGGGTACCTCTAATTATGTGGGGTACCACGAGTTACTCCCGAGTTATACGGGGTTCCTCGAATTCTGCAGGGTACCTCGGGTTACTCTCAAGTTATGCGGGGTACCTCAAATTATACGGGATACCTTGAATTATACTGGAGTTATATAGGGTACCTCGAGTTACTCTCGAGTTTTGCGGGGTACCTCGAATTATACTGGAGTTATACAGGGTACCTCGAATTATACTGGAGTTATACGAGGTACCTCGAATTATACCGGCTGCCTCGAATTATTGTTGGAGTTATGCGGGGTACCTCAAATTATACCGAATACCTTGAATTATACTGGAGTTATTATGTTCATCAACACGTGGCGTTCTGCTATCTTTTCTTTTTTTCCCCCAAACAATTATTATTATCATTATCGTCTCTCAAATGCAAACTTGATATTGTAAATTTTCTATGGATATGTCGCTTTTTCTTTTGGGATGAGAGGGATGGGATCCATAAAGAGCTCTTTAGTCCCTTGGTCTTGAAAGATAGGTTCAGGTATGCAAATCACTATTCCATATTTCCATTTCTAGTTAACACTTAGGATAAGTTTGGTATTACTTTTTAATTGATGATTTTTTTTAGATAAGGAAAGTTGTGTTTTTGATGTGACACTTTAAACAATGAAAATGTGTTTGTTATCTTGTCTTAAAAATTGTGTATAAAATGAAAACAGTGAAAATGTATTTAATTAGTTATGTTTGACGTAAGATAAGACCAAGTAAATAGTGAAAATGTGTTTAGTTGTGTTTATTTGTCTTAAATAAGCTAAGATCCTCACTATAATTGGAGTAAAACACAATAACTTTTCTTCTTTAATATATCTTACAATAATAATTTATATAGATGATTTATCTTTATCGCCATGTTTTTGTGAATGAATGATTTACTCCTTATTTATTATAGTTTGTTAATTGTAATTTATCTCTACTTATGACTTACTATGTGTAACTTTTAGAGTGTAGTGATTAGTATTAAAAATTGTTTAATTATCAAGCGATAATATGTTATTTTATGCTTATGTTATAATTTATATTTGTGTTTATGTAATATATTATGAATTATTAATTATGTTTTAAATATATTTAATTTTGTGTATTTTTATGTGTTTATTAGGAAAATTATTAATTTCACGTACTTCGAGGCTCCAAACA